>JAPMOQ010048238.1:2408605-2472730 GCA_026543055.1 Argiope trifasciata
TTTTTTTTTCTGCAAAATTCTGACAGTAGGGAATAGATATTCTTTTATTTCTGCAAAATTCTGACAGTAGGGAATAGATATTCTTTTTTTTTCTGCAAAATTCTGACAATAGGGAATAGATATTCTTTTTTTTTTCTGCAAAATTCTGACAGTAGGTAATAGATATTCTTTTTTTTTCTACAAAATTTTGAAGTAGTGTATAGAAATTCTTTATGTTTTGTACGAAGTTTTGAAATAGTGAATAAAATCATTAATTTTCTGTGCAAAATTTTGAAATAGTGAATAAAAATCCTTTATTTTCAGTGCAAAATTCTGCAGTAGTGAATAGATATTCTTTATTTTCTCTGTAAACTCTGCGGAAATGAATAGGTATGCTTTTTTCCCCAAAAAATTCTGCATCAATGAATTCTTCTTAAAAAATAATCTCCTTTTCAAAATCTTTCAGCGGCACCGAAACTTAGGATGCCAAGAGCATTAAATTTACTGTTTCTAAAATAATTTTTGTATCTTTTTTTTATAGAAATTGCTATTATAAAAAATTCCTGTTCATTCAACTTCTGTTGCAAAAGAAAATAAAAAATAGTACTCTGTTTAAACGGTTTTTTATATTATGACAAATTCAAGGATACTCAAAAGTGGCAGAGAATTTTTAGAATTCAAAAAGTACAATTTTAAGTTAATGTAAGATTGCGTAAATATATTATTATTAATAATAAATCTAAAGAGAAGTTTCAGTTTCAAATAAGCATAAAGGTAATTATTCTTTTTCCAAAAGCTGGCACACTATTTAAAAAACGTATATGAGCTCTCGAAGCGTATATAACTGTCTAAACGTATATAGCTCTGTTTCTAAAAACTCTTCTTTTTTCTTAACTACTTTTCTGCTACAAAATTAAGTTGAATAAGCTTTGAAACAATTAATAATTCACATATAGTTATTTCTGAAAATAAAATAAGAAAGCATTAAGTAATCAAATATTTTAACTAAATTTTATCTGTTATAAATTGTAACAAATCATTAATTTTTGAGAATGTGTCTTTATTATTCAATTTACTGTCCCAGGAATTTTCAACTGTGTTAAAGTCTTATGATATCCCATTAGAAGGGCTAATACTTAAATTCAGTTCAATACTTCATATTTCATAATTTTTATTAAGTAGAATAACATTCGCATTTTGATATCATTGGCAAATATGAATTGATTCTGCTAAATTTCCCTCGTATTCAAGAAATGTGATGTTTTATTGAAACTGAATTTAATGTTTGTTTATTGCCGAGAAGCTCTCTTTAAAAGAATTAGGAGCTTTAAAAATCTGATACTACATTGAAGTATATTGACTTAATGAATTATTAAATACAAATATTTTGGATACATCCTATTTAAAAGATTTTATCATGAACTTGCTGGCAAAAATAAAACATATAACAAAAATCAAACATCTGTTTATTTTTTACTATCATATAATTTGTTTATTCCTGATTTTTGATGTAAGTATTTGGATTCAGAAACCGCAAGGATTGAATATATTAAAAAGTTTCAAAACTGTCTCTGTATGAAATTCTTTTCGTAGTTTTATTTTTCCTGGAAATAGAGATGAATGAGATGAACTTCATATGAGAAAACAGATGTTAAACTTAAAAAGAAATTAAAATTTTAAATCTGTGATAAATTTTCATTAGACTCCTTATGTTTGCAATTGAAGGAAATTATTGTACTGGAAAATGCTTTCAATAAGTAATTCCAGAACTGAAATTTTATCATATATTTATAAATAAAAATAATAAAAATGTCATTACATGACTGTAAAACTGAACTTTTGTTGCTGAATTTATTTTCTGACTTAAAGATATCCTGAATAATCTCAATAATATCTTAAGTTATAAAAGTAAACAAAGAATAAAGAAACGAAATTTCCATGTCATGCCAAAGTAACGGAATCAATAGCATTTATAGTTATTGCTCGAATAAAGAGAATTTGAAAATCCTAATAAAAATACCTGATAATTCTGTTTCCAGAATGTTTGTATGTATTTTTAAAAATATAGTATGTATTTAAATACAATGACGTTTATTTTAGATTTATATGAATGAAGAAAAATGATTGGGTTTGAATACTTAAACATATAAATTCCATATGAAACATTTGAAATTCAGAGAAGCAACTCACAAGAATATGCCTCTCGTGAAATAGAATCTACATAGATCTTCTGAATTAACAAGTTGCTGAAAGCCACTAAATTTTGGGATAATTCATAAGTCGGTGAAGAAAGGTGTAAAAGGAATACGTTGTACTAGAGTCAGAGTGTGGGATTGAATCTGCTCTAGACAAGAAGATACTGACCATCGTATCTACAGAAGTGTTATGTGAATAATGATGTGTGGATTTATTCTAATATGATCAGCAGAGGATGAAAATTTCTCAGCAACTGGATAAAGAAAAAGGCTCAAAAATATCTCATCTGAGTTAATGACAGTGATTCCATGATAATGGAAACTAAAGAAATTCTTTCTGAACAAGTTTTGCCAAGAATATAACATATAAATAAAATAGTCAGAATTTAATAATAACTTTTAAAAGAAACAAAGTACTTCAATAGGCTCTTCCTGACAGCTATCGGCAGTTCAGTTTCTGAGGAGAATTGCCAATATAAGCCAATTAAAAAGCTTATAAGAAAATGTAATGAATTCAAGCCAACTGTTCAAGCCATTCCTGCTCTAGCAACTGTTCATTATTCTGTTAATGAGTACTAATAACAGCATCTTCCTATTGGTCTTAACACCGCACTTCTGTTTCCAGATCTCATACATTTAGAAATGGTGATGTGGTGTTAAAATCAGTTGGAAAGTATTTTGAGTTAGAAGACTTGAACAAATTATTGGTGATTAGACCATTATTTTTAAGCATTTAAATTTAGTTGATACTGACTGTTTCAGAACTGGCTTCTTATCTTAGTTCAAAAAAACGTCCATTAGCATCGAAACAATTAACTATTCGTTGTAACACCTCATATTCTCCATTCCTTCTCAGTAATTTGGCCATTACATTGTAACCATTCTGAAGAAACACTTAGGAGAAGGATTGTGCGAATATTGAAAGCAATGTCTTTATTCTGCTAAAATTAGTCCAGTTATACGATTGTATACAGCATAAATCGTTAGAATTTCTAAATATTTTTTATTACTCAAATTCTTTTAAAATTTTCGATTGATTCTCAGTCATTCTTTTTAAAATTTACGACAGCGAGCAAAGAATTTTATTTTGTTGGACCTGAAACGTTACACTTCCGAGGTTTCTCTTCCCCTTCATATGAAGTCGAAGCTACAACAGTAAGCTATCAATATAAACAAGAGTAAGAGTAATTATTAATTTTTCTTCAAGACTGGTGCAGTATTATGGAGGGTGTTCAACTAAAAAAATACTGCACGACACTGTGGGCATAAATGAAGATTTTATTCAAAGTATCTACCATAACCCCGAGCACAACGTTCCCACTGATTCAAGGTCAGAAGGATTCCTTTTTGCCGGAGTTCCTGCGAACCTAACGTGACACAATTCTTTACAGCGCTCTTGAATTCACCGTTACAGTTGAATCACTTCCCTTTTAGATGTTTTTTCAGGGGTCTAAACGCATGAAAACCGTAGGACGACATGTGGGCCTGTAGAGCGGATTGTCCAGCTGCTGCCATTTGCACTTGGCCAGTTTCACGTATGTGACCCTGGAGACGTGTGGACCTGCGCTATCGTAGAGCAGAACCACGCCCTCGGTGTGTGTAGCCCCGGTCTTTTGCTCTTGGTGGATCTGCGTAATCTTCGGAGTGTCTCATATTACACATTGGAGTTGTGTTGGAGGAATTCAACAATTAGCGTATTCTCGACGACGAGTTCAAAGGCGCCCTGAAGGACTGGGTTTCGTCACGATCACATGAATTCTGGGTACAAAGAGTACTTCAACTCCTTATTCGATAGAATCGTTGTACTCAGGCCTATGGTGTATACTTTGAATAAAGTCTTCATTTATGCCCACAGTGCGTTTTATAAATTTTTATCTGAAACACTTCTTAAACTAATTTATATAACAATTTACATATGGCAGAATTTTTATATTGAATTAAATCAATGATTTATTCATAATTATTATAATCTTAATTGTTATAAACTTTTTACTCTCATACTTCAAAGAAACCCAAGTGTTTCCATGCACTTTTTCACTTTATTGAATAAAACTTAGTAATATGTATTAAAATCTAATTTAAACTGAATTACTACCTAACTTTCAGTTTAATTTAGTCCGTATCAACTTCCTTCTAAAATACTCTCTTATTTCCTGATCCCATTCCACTTTTCTATTTAATTAATGCAACAGAGATTTCTGTAAAAATGCTTTCCACGGCGATTCCCACGCTTCGAGTAAAGGGATAAATATTTTTGACTTAAACAAATCCGTCTAAAAGAACCATACGATTCCTTTGCCTATGGAAGACACATGGGGGAAATCCGTATCAAGATTTCACAGCATTTTTTCTCGAGTATAAAATTTTTCTCATATCTTTCTGTGTTTTTGTGTGCTCATGGCTTCTCTTGTACAAAAAAAAAATCATGCCTCTCTGGATGAAATAAAAGGAAGTTAAAAATTCAAAGTGGTATCTGTCACAAATACAAATGTTTTAATTGTCATTGTGCTATTTTTCCAACGATATTTTTCTAGAGAATAATTATCTATATTTTTACAAATCTTGGTTATTTAGGAAGGAAATAAGGTTTTCAATGTAATTGGTATATCTCAGTTCCTAGCATCCACTTTTTCTAATTTTTCTAAGTCTTTTCCTGTTTTAATTAATAAAATTGTTTTATGAATTGATAAACTTTACATTTTATCATTAAATACATTGCAAATAATTTTTATGCATTGCTTTCATTTATCCTTATTTTATAAGCGTTGACCATCTCTTAGTAAAAGAAAATTGCAAAAAAATACGAAACATTGATTAGAAGTACATAATTAGAATAGAATTTTTGAGTGTTTCAGAATCAAACAGCAATTAAAATGCTTTCCATAATTAGTCACAAAAAAGCACATATTTGAGATGGACAAAAAAAAGAGAGATAAAAAATTCCAAGATAACGTACATTTTTATAAAAAGAATATACTGTGGTTACTAATTAGAATTCCGGAAGAAAAATTATCAACGAAAAATCTTGCAACAAGTTTTAAACTTTTTTTTCTTCATATTCTGATGCATGAATTTCACTGCAAAAATAACTGCTTTTTTTATTTATGAGGGAAAATATAAACTTATAATTATGATCTTCTTTCATAAAATGTCATTTTATATTAATGATTGAAAAACGTCTCTCCTATGTTTGTAAAAAAAAAAGAAAAGAACATCGATATAAATCGTAATTATCTTATTTGAAATTTGATATAATTTGTCTTGAAATATAAAAAAAATATATTAATCATTAAATATTCAGTATATTCTTCTCGGTCTTTCTTGTGGTTTATTTACAAAAGGTAGTAAACCGAAATCTAAATTTGATGAAAATGTTGGTGGATTATAAATATTGGATAACCATAAAAAATAAATTAAACATTGATAATAATCTTAATTTCATTGTAAATAATAGATTGAATCAATAGTCGTACTTGCTGGTTTGTTAGAATAAAACGAATTATTTCAGATAATTTCATCAAAAAACTTTTAATTAAATCTCCAAATTCGAAATTATTACTAAAACCACATGAATATATATTGGTTTATTAATAAGTATGAATTAAATTTTGCAGAAAGTATCGGAAACATTATACGTAAAAACTCCCATTGAAAAAGTAAATATGAAAAGCAAACGTTCAATAATATAATTTAAAAACTCATAACGATCCTTTTGTTTTCAGAAATACCAAAGTGGTTAAAATAAGAATTATGAAGACACAAGATAGCATTTGATATTAGCATTTGGTTATATGAGGAAAGTGAAAAAAAATCTTGAAAACCGTAAGTAAAAATTTCGGAATCCTAAAATTTAAAAACTTATAAGGGTAGTGGGAATATAAATGTTAATTTTTAAAAATTATTTATTTTAGAAATCCCAACAGACCATTTGAGTAAAAATCACTTCGTTTGGTCTTTAAAAAAAGAAATAAAAAATCTAGAATATCTAATTTTGCTTTCAATTTTTATTCCTTAATTCTTCGTAATTTGAACAAATTATTTATTTTCATATTAAAATGACTCATATTAATAATACTAAATAAAGATCCTTCTTTAAAATTAAAATTGATAAAAAAAATTTAAAAATAATGAATTTTAATTTTTTAACATACTTTTCCTATTTTGAACAATTAACACAACTCAACAGTTTTATAATTCTTAATTTTTGTTAATATTTTTATTTGATTTATTTTTAATTTGTCATGAATAGCTACGAGCAATATCTGTGACATGTTTGCAATGATCAAAGTTTAATGTACGCACTTCGGATAAAAAATTCTTAAACATCAAAATAATATCCAAAGTATCTCTTCGAGTAAGAAACAAAAAATGCAAACTACTTGTTTTGCAAAACCCTTAAAAATTTTAAACATTTTATCTTTAGATGAAAGTGGAGATTAATTTACTATCCAAGTTCTTCAAAATAAATGTGTAAAATTAAATAAGGAGAAGACGAACATTCTATATCTTTTTTTTACCATCTCTAATCTAAAATTTTAAAATTAATTTATTGGATTTTTTTTTCTTTTTGACTTTCAGATAGAGCATCGTTTCACTCGATTTTTCAAAAGAATTGAATTCATTAATATACTTTTTTTATACATTTTATGCTTTTAAAATGTAGCACAAAAATGTCAAATAATCTTTTGAGGATTAAAGGCGTTTTCTTTTTGTAAGATTAAAAAGTGTTGGATCGTGTACTGTCTCTGTAAGTTTGGATAAAAAATGTAACTCACGAACCGGGATCTTGACAAAAACTCATTATTAATTTTGCCATATTCCATTTTTCTGCATGACGGTAGAAGTTATTTTATGGAATGAAGATTATTTTCTTCATAATATGCTGGATTTTTTGTCAATCTATTATTATAATTATCTAATTTTGTCTATCTATATCATCTATGTACAGAATTCTATAACTTATATTATAGAATTCTATAAAAGTTAATTTTCTTTTTTCTATTAGAGTATTTTTTTACACATTTAGAGAAAGAGAAGCTAACTCAATTTCGTAAATCAGCCATCGTTATCTAGTTACAAGGCACTTTTGACTACATTTTTTATGTGGTGTATTTCCCAAAACTCCTTTAAACTTTCTAGTAAATTAAATTTTCCTTTACACAAGATTTCGTCAAATTTTTAACTCATTGGCTGGTAATGAAATCGTTCGACGAAGACACATAGTTCTAATTAATAAAATTAGTTAAATAGCATAAAAAATTAAATTTTACTTTATTTGTGTTAATAATAATATTTTATAACTCTCTGCTTATTTTAAGACGTACAAAAGCATTTTCGAATAAGTGTTTTTTTTTTTGCACTTTTTCAACTATTGATTATTGAATTCTCTAAATTCATTAGATAAAAGAATATGAAATTTTCCTAAGTCGCAGACATGTGGCACAGTTTTTATTAATTATAGCAAATAGGCCCTCAAAGCTGTATCAAAATATAGATGTCAAATTCAAGTAGCATCCGTCAGATGTTGTGAACTAAAAGCTCTGCAATATGATATATATGATAGAATTTCATCAAATAAGATTTATATGCTCTCATCTAAATAATGGTTTAACATCAATTGATCAATGATCAAAATTGTAATTTATTTTATGATGATAGTTTTAAATAGAAAAACTTGATTGTTTCGCATTAAAGGCTTTTTTTTATCTTATTTGATTTTCCTTTAAAAGGAAAATAATAAATGCTAAATTATAAAAATCATAATAAACATAATTTTAAAAAAGATTGTGAGCACATGTCCTTTGAATTTTAAAAAAGATTGTGAGCACATCCACACCTTTTTAACGTCGTTATGTTAATATTTTAATTTTGCAAAAGTAAGGAAAGTTATGCATCGGCTATGTTTTATGTTATTTCTGTTTTTCTCTTCAAAAAATAACTTTGTAATATATCCTAAACATTCTTTTGATTTTTTTTTCATTTTTTAAACAACTTGCAAAAAGATTTTTCTTCTACTACCGGACCTTCAATTATCGTTCCAAAATAAATATTTGACAGAAAACTAATTGTTTCTGCTGGAATTTAATAGTTACAGCATTTTTTTACAGAAATATTATGTTTTACGTCTTTCTCTAAAGAGAATTTGTTATATATTCAAAATGTATAATGAATTCAGATTTTTTTATTTCATCCAGGCGTTTGCAAAATATATAAGGCAATTTAATTAATCTTTGATACGTAGAATATATTTTTCTTATAATTAATAAACACTTTCCCTGTTAAAAAATTTTAATAAAATTTCCGATAAAAATTATATTTTCCAGTATCACGTCATTAAATTGAAATGCCAACCATTTTTCGCATGGTTTTTATCAATGCCAAAGAAACAAGTTTTAATTTTCTAGTTGCAATTTACTTCACATCTCTTCTTTAGAACATTAAAGAATGAAAATTTCTTTCCTTTTCTATTGTCTCTTTTAAAAAGTATTTCTCAATCAATGTATCTTTTTAATGAATTTACAATCGTGATGAGAAACAATTCTTCACAAAATGCAGATTTACGATTATTATTCATCTCCTAAATTAAAACATTTTTTTCTATCTATCTTCACTTCTCTCTATGATAGATGTGAATTTTCTCTAACTTCTTCAAGTACAAATTCTAAATAACGAGCTATACATCAGATTTAAAAAAGATTTTTAAATCGTTTATGTTATAAGATTATTTTTAATAGTTTGATTAAAAATTTCTGTATCATAAAAATACTTCAGCTTTATTGGTATAAAAGTTTCCTCAAAATATTCAAATTTATGTATATCTGAGAAATGCAATTTGAGCATACATTTCTCACGCGAAAATAAGTCCAATACTGAAAAAAATATTAGGCATGTAATAAATATTTTTGTTACTTTAATTTATTCATTTTTGGGTAATAAATACATATCTGTAGTGTATAACGCTGAGCCTATAGATTATTTATTTATACAAAAGCTTAATATCATGATTTTATTTCTGATATAATTCTCTTAAAATATGTAAGATAACAAAGTATTCTGATGAACTTGAATTCCTCCTTATGATCATTTTGGATAATACCAGCATAATATAAATTTTTGAAAGAGCGTAAAAATAAAACATTTTGTAACGTTCCCTTGTCTTATTCAAGATTAGTGGCATTTCCCGACAGCTGCTCACAACCTATTAGTGTCCTCCGTTGTTAAAAGTCACCAGATTTCAAGATGGTGAATCTCCTTCGCCTTTATGTTCCCATCTGGCCACACGTAAAGTTCACAGTTAGACCACACGTTAAGTTCATTTTGGGTATGAAACCTGCCTTTTCTTCAAAGGAAAGGGGTGTCCAACAGCTGGATGCCAAGTGGTCCCTTTTTGAAGGAATATCACCAACAGGTATCCAGAAAGGTCATTTGCTAGGATGCGTCATTGGTGGACAGTCTGATGGCATAATTGAGGGAAATTTGTGATGGGTGATTGGTCAATGGAGGACTGATGTGGGCGAATAGAGATTAAAGAGGTTGACTTTGAGTAGTAATTAAGTACTGGTTTGTCTTGGAAGAGAAGAGAAATAACTTTACTTTGCTGTCTGCGGCTTTTGAAGGCTCCACTTCGGTAGCGGTTCTGGATCTTTTAGCGTCTTGTGATGTTTTTCTTCGAATTGATGGATAACTGTTTCCACGAACTCTTTTCAATATAGACCTTCAGACTTCGTATAGTCTTAGACTTCAATATAGACCTTCAGACTTGTTGTGTACATAGCAATTATTTAACCTAGATTAGAACAAATTATTTTTCTGTAAAGATATATGGTTGTAAATATATTATTTGTCTAAAATTCCACTTTCTTACTTAATCGTTAGAGATCAAATCATTACAATATTAACTGAGTATGGAAAATGACAAAGCCTGGAGCCTGAAATTTTAGAAATTTTCTTACATCATTATATTTTTAACTCATGTATTACAACCGATTAAGCTGTAACATACGGATTCAAGTTGTAATATACTGATCTAATTATTTAACCCTCAAATATTAATCAAATTCGTCGTAATCCAAAGAGAGTCATACTCAAAAGAGAGATAATATTCATGCATTTTTAATAAGAAAATTATCAGATATAAACTAAAATGGTATGTTTATGAAATGTTGTTTTATTTATTCTATATTAACACAACTGACAATCTATTTTCATATGTTTCTAATTTATGTATCTTGTATTACAAAGGATACTTTTATACTTTTTCACATACAAAAAATCTTTGTTTTATAATTATGTCGCACATATTTCAATTTTATCTCTCTAAAATGCAACTAAAGACAACTTTTATGATGGAACATTCCAGATTGAAAAACAGTTGGGAAAAATCCTCATTTTCATAGGATATTGCATTCCTCATTTTTATTAATAACATTGATCGTTAAAATGGCTTAAATTCCAAGGTAAAAGGTAGTAAAAGAGGTGTAATAAAATAAGTATTAAAAACTGAGTTAGAAATATACTCTTCTGGAACCAAGCATAGATTTTATGAGAAAACAATTGATTAGTTCATATTTTTTGAAAAATTCTTTTCCTGCTCTTCGAATATGTCACAAAGCTCATTCAATGAGGTTAAGAATTAAAAATCCAAGAGAGTAATCCCAATAGAATAATTCAATCTTTCGAAAGAAAGTCCCTTTTTTCTCATTTATAAAAGAATAACGCTTTCTTAAAACTGCAGTTTTGGGGGGGAATATGATAATCTGAGAGTATAATTTTCATTTTTCACATCGACATTTCTTGTTTCCGTTTTCCTCTTTTGATTCATGTCAGGGCAGCAGCAAGAACAAAGAAAAATAAGACCCTTTTTTCCCCTTTTTAGAGAAAAAAGTATTTAAACTGAATTTTTCAGATATATTTAAAAAGGATGTATGGGTTTTGAAAAATGTCTTAAGGCTTAATACGTTTTATCATAGATCGATAGATATTTCTAATAACCATGCTAGGTTCTTATAATTATTTGAAAGTTTACATGAATTCATCAAAACACTAACAGCATAAAACTTTGAAAACTTGGTTTTCTTATTAAAAATACTATCAAGATTTTATTTTTTAATAGACACAAATCTTATTATATACTAAGCTGAATGAATTCTTATGCTTAATTTAATTTAGTTATATTAACGCCCCGTTTTAAAGTTATTCTTGGGTATTTTCGGACGGATATCATAGTTAGGAACCGCTGTCAGATGACGAGGAGGGGCTGATCGACCCCCATCTCTTCAAACGTCCGAACCCCACAAGTGAGAAAATACTTCTCGACAACGAATTTAATGCGCTCCGTCCGCTTACATAACGGTTCTTCTGTGGAAACGGGGTTCAAAACTGAACTACTTCGGTTCTGAAGCCTAGACTTTAACACCAGGCCACCACATCAAGTAATTAATTTTTAAATGGGACGACGCAATAAAAAATTAATAGAAGTTAATTGAACTAATCACGTTGCATTGAATTACAGTATCGAGACTAAGAAGTTTTAATGTATACATACGCTGACAAAATACATGCACTCATCAGGAATATTATGTTAATTCTCTATATTAATTAATATATTCAAAAAATTTTGTAAAGAAATTTCCATTTCTACATGATTGCTAATTCATCCAATAATAATATTTACAGAGCTCTAAAGGTATTTAAATATGATTCAAAGACATTTTATTTAGTCTTTAAAACAGGTGAAGGTATAAGTATAGATCAATACTTTAGATTTCGCTTATATAGTTTTGCAGACTAGGCCCCGCAATTATAAAAACTTTCTAATAATCTGTCAGCGATCATAGTTTCACAAGTTTGATAATTGGCAAAATAAATAGAATAAGATCAGCCCTTTTGAGAAGAGAGTAGTTTCTTAATAGTAATCGAACAATTTATTAAATGAAAGATGAGATGCTTTATGTAATATATTCATTTTCCGTATTCAGTTTCCTTGTTAACTGTCCCGTTATTGAATAGGTACCAAAATATATAATGATTGCAGAGATATGTTTTTAAACTTCCGTTTTTCTCATCATTCTTTAATAGAATCTCTATATTAATTATAATATCAGTACAAAAACCAAATATAAATGTAAAAGGATATCATTTTCCCAATTACCCTAAGATATTTTTAATCATTTTTAAATTTTTATTTTAATAAACTTATATATATGTAATGATATTTTAATATTTAATTTAAATCCAAATTAATTTCTAAACCTTAATTTAGCCCACAGAAACTTCATTCTAAACTATTCTCTTATTTCCTGATACAATTCCATTTCTTTACTTAATTCAAGAAAAGCTTTGTAAAATGCTTGATCTGTTAAAACCCGAAGCTGTTCCCACGCTGCGAGTGAAATGATAAAATTGCTGACCAAACAAATGCTTTTTAAAAAATATCCCTGTTTCCTTTGCCTCTTTCGGCATGTGCGCCAGAAGTACCTATGAGAATCTTAATCATATATTAGCACTGTAAACAATATATCCCTATCAAAATATGGAATAAAATAAAGAGAAAAATTAATTTCATCCCTTTTCGTCACGTCTACTTGTGAATATGCATGCCTGTCTCCGGAGATGGAATAAAGTGAACTTGAAAAGTTTCTTCAAACTTGCCATCTACTTCCAAAATTTTAAATCATTACATATTTATATAACATAATTTTTTGAACATTTGCCCAAATTTAGTTTGATTTTTTTTAACATAAAAAAGAGAAATTGCTTTTGTGCATAAATGCATACTACTGCGGGAAATAATTCAACAAAGCAGAAATTTATTCAGAACCTCATCTGCTCTTTTTAAGTTTAAGTTTCTTTTACATCCCACTTTCTTTTTATATTTTTATAAAAAATACCTGGGATAAAATGAAATAAAAACATTTAAAAACTCACTGTTACAAAAACTATTCTTCAAAACTCACGTTATATGAAATTGAAAAAATATATATAATTATATTCAAAATAATGGATAAGCATATTTTTAATTTTCAGTTCTACAACTAATTACTAAAATAATTTGTGTTCATAATATTTAAAATAGCACGGGAAACTATTTAGAGGACTAACCATGGAGGATATTATTTTCTCAAAATGGAATTCTATTGAAAAGAAATGAAATATATAATTTTTTTTTTATTTCAGAAAAGTGAAATTTACTCAGCTCAGTTATATTAAAGATCTATTTTTAAGCACAACTTGGGCTATTTTAGGAGGCACCATGTAATTTTGAACGGAGGTCAGATGAGGAGACCAACACCTGAGTCTCACCCCAGCTCTCCACACATTAGCAACTCAAACAGAGGAGGACATTTGGTCCCGATTGATTTAATGTGCACCAGACCGGTTTTCAAAATGATTGTTCTGAGGAGTCGGGCCTCGAAACTTCAACTCTCCGGCTCCGAGGTTGAAACCTTACAGCCAGATCATAGTGGTTGGTTTAAACTTCCATTCATGACTGATCATGTGTCGTTTTTAACGTTACTTTATATCAGTTGGATAATAAAAAATATATGTTTTAATATCTTAAGCCTTTTGCTTTTTTATACCTTCATTTTTCTATTCATTTCGAATTATTTCAAGTTATTGAAAAGCAAAATAAGTTTAACATGAAAACTTGAAGAACTGATCAAGCATGATTTTAGACAATTCCATATAAAAATTATTTAACATTTTTAAAGTAAAAGAAATAATACTTTCTAACACCGTTATTTATAGGGCATTAACACATTAATTTGATTATTAAGGTTAATGCATTAAACTAATACTGAAAAAGTAAACCAAACTTCTATGATCAGAAATGAAGCATGAGTCAATTCTTTTGTCTGCCTCTGTATATAACATGGTTCATTTGGTATTTTTCAGTCTCCTCAACCTGAAGAAACATATTATCGATATCGGAGCGATCTGCCAGCTTCGAAAGATTTCTTTACGGCAGAGAAAAGTCCTTCACGGAACCATGAAAAATGGTTGAAACTATTGACAGAAGGATTAAAGCAGGTTTCCGGAGAAAAATGGTAGTTTAAAAATCGATCGGAGAAGCATACTTGAGAAAGGACATTAATTCTTCAAAGAGAACGCAATAGATTTTTTTACAAAAGTTTAGACACTAATTCTTGCTAAGAAAAGTTTTTAGAATAACTGGAGATTTATTTTCCTAAGCTAACAAATTCAAAGAAATACGACATTCTATTGATATTTTCGCTACATTAACTGTTACATTATTGTTACATCATTGTTAAATATTATCTTTTTAAATGCCCCAATTTCCTATAACAAACAAAGGCCTTATAAGAAAATAAAGTTTATTATTCAAACACAGCTTTCCCCGAAGGGCACATAGAAATGTGGATGAGATGCTTCTGGCATGGTGTTTGGATCTCGCCTCTTGGAAGGTACACGAAAAGGTGAGGATCTGGCTCCTTTCATCCATGACGGGGCGTATTTCCTCTGGGAAGGAATGTACCTGATCCGGTGAGGTTCTTAGGACTCAACCACAGTTCCCACCAATGTTACTGTCCGGTCATTCAATATTAATTATTCGTGTGTCTTCTGACGTGTTGGAAACTAGGTGATATGACTCATTCAAACAAAGCAAATATCGAACATTTTATCTATTAACTCCTTGTTTCAAAGAAAAAATCAGTTTTCTGCTTTTTCTTATTTGTGTTATTATAACTAAATCATTACAAGTTATTAATATTAAGAACGGAGTTATCAACCAGAACACTACAAATATATAGGAAATCATGAGACGTTTAACGTACAGTAGAAAACATTGTTTCCTAAAAAATCACAAACAAACTTGTACATTATCTTTCATCTAAATTTCCAATAATAAAATTTAATATTCAATTCAATGAATTCTATTTGTAAAAAAAGTATAAACATTCAAATATATAAACATTCAGATGTATTATAGTTCTTAAATTAAAAAATTGTCAGTGAAAAAAAAATCTTCTCAAATGAATAATAAACTTGAAAGTAGAATACAACCAATTCTGAAACGGGCATTCAGTTAATTCAGCATCAGAATAACTTCTGTCACATATGTCCATGGCAATCAGAATCAAAAATAAATTTAACTACTCTAGATCTTCATTAAATCCTTTTTTTCTGCAATATGCAAAATATAACAAGACTGCTGTGAACCAGATCGTAAACCTATTATGATATTCAAGCATAGCAAACATTAAAGTAGTGAAGCTAAATGAAAATGTGTAAAAACTTGATGCATCAAACAATTTAATTACTCCATAGATATTGACAAAACTATACTTGTTTTATATGTTCACTTATTTAACTATTATCCACCTTTGACGACCACCTGGATCACCGAAATTAAAATTTTGAACTACATATTTTATGTCACTAGCTCAATAAAATGTATTTAAGCTTCAAATTTTGATAGTAATATAACTCATGTTATTATGCTGTTCTGTTCAGTGTACTATGTAGTTTTCGGTAAGCTCCTGTAAATTTTGAGCAATAAATTGAATATATTGCTTTAAATTGCTAGCATAAAATATTTCCTGAAGCTCGTTTTCTTTTAATATGTGTATACTGAATTATGAAGCTTTATGTGCACTAAAAATAATTTTTATAGTTTGTGCAAAATTTCAAAGAAATATTCAAGACAAATTTATCCAATTAATCATAAAATTCAGTTTTTAGTTTTACTTTCAAAATGATAGCAACAGTAAAAAATTTTGTTGAAATGTATGCAAAATTAAGAATTAAAAAAAAACCTCTAAATTCACAATAAAATTTGCCAGGAAATCATAATGACATCAATACAAAGTTACATTTTTGAATTGTAAAAAAAAGTAAAATTTATTTTTGTATATAAAAGGAAAATATATTTTTTTTTAGGGCAATTATTGAGGGAAACCTCCAAAATCTTTCTTAATTTTTAATTTAACCCTTGACTGAAATTTATAAAATTTCCATACAGAGACATTTCCGCCTGCCAAAAGCATATATGTATCCAAATCTGGTAGCTGCAGATCTACAACACAGTGTAGCGTAAGAATAACAGATCAAAGAGGATAAAAATGTCATGGCTCCAGTTTTAAACCACAACATGCAGACAGTTTTTTATCTCCAGTTTTTTTAAAGGAATTATTCAAAACTTTAGAAAAAATGCCATTTGAGTACACGCACACAATAAAGCTTTCTTTTACTATGATAAGGTGTCTATTGCAATCTTAACTTCAACATTTAGACATCGACGTATTACTGTTTAAAAAAATAATTAATGTAATAAATTGATTTCATTATGAACTCCAGGGCATTTTCAAAGTGTTTATTCATATTTTTTAAATTTTTAAAGCTTTTAAGAGATCTGAGAGCTCTAATCATTAGTCGTATAACAGCATATAAATGCATTCTAATATTGATGAATATAATGATAAATGACTTTAGAATTATCACAGAAAAGACTCCTCTTATTCCGATGAATTCACTAAGGCTCATTACCTGGATGTACCAAAGATGGTCGTCTTCAACCTCTGGCAAATACACTTCTTATATTGCAGATGATAGTTAATGATATTTTCGCTCACTTCATGATTTTGCGAAAAGATTACTACTAACGATAAGTCGAATTAAAAGTTAATAATATTATCTACTTTCATCCATATTAGAAAAAATACATCTACTCATATTTTATTCCCCCAAGAAATTCAGAGATGCTATAAGGAACCTAATCAAGGATATTTTTTATGTTATTGAATTAAGCACCAAGTTCCATTAACGAACGTAAAAAATAATTCCAAAGCAATCTTGCAATCTAACTGATCTCTGCATGTAAATTGATTAGAGAAGAAAAACTATTACAAGAATCATTTATTGTTCTTCATCTGATTTAGCAAGAAGAGTGTCAACTATCAGATGCATAGAAAACAAGCACAAGTTTAGTAAATCGAATGTAACGAAGAAAATAATAGGGTATTTTCCCATATTCGTTATTATTTTGAAATTGAAACCAGAATAATCATTGTATTATTTAATTATTTGTAAATTATCCGAGACAAAAATTACTATTTTTCGACTTTTGTTCATTGTTCATTCGTTTTTTCATATTTTAGGAATTTCACTGAGAAATCAGCAATTTATTCTTTACTTATTTCTTTATAAGATTTTAAAATTTTATTTAGCTGAGAATTTATAAATAAAAAATATCATTATAACTGCAGAGTTTATTTACTGCTTATTAGTTTTATTTTTGTATAAAGTTTGATTCATGATGCAACTTTTAATGAATTAAGAAAATGACGCGTTGGGCGATTATATTTTATTTAAACCTGGGGAATATTTGCTATGTTTAAGTTTAATATTTAGAAGTTATTAAAAATTTTAAAAAAATATTTTCAAACAGCAATTTATTACTGCTATATTCCAAAAGTATGGGGGAAATTTAATGTAAATATTGATGTCAATAAAACAAAATTCTAAAAATTTTCCGCCTTTGTAAATAATGCTATAAAGAAACCAAAAAACAATGATTCTCAAAAGAAAAAAAGCTGCAAAATATAAATTACAACTGAAACCTTCGTACAAGTAATTTGAATTTGAACGCAATATGAATTTCATCCAAGCAATATGAAGATAATCCGTGTGTGAACAATCTAAGAAGTCCAACGAACTCAGTAACGGGGAAACAGATATGCGAAACACAGATAACCAGAAGATGAAGCATTTACTAAGACAGCACTTGCAGGAATTAACAGTACACACTCGAGCAACAAATCATTTATCAAACCGTAACAACAGTTCAACAGCGCTCAGTGCTGTCGGTCTCAAAGCAATAATACTCTAAAAATAGAATTTAAATAGCTTTGACCTCTTAAAGGTTTACCGAAAAGGCATGGAATTTTCTAGAAGATTATCCGAATTCTTGTATTTTTAGGAAAAGATTTATTTCGTGTCCAACAGTGTCAAATTTTCCAACAACTTAACAAATGTCGAGAGTCATCAACTTAGCATCCATTTTGCATCTTTTAAAAACATCTGTAAACTTCTATTTCTTATTATGCGAGTAAATGTGGTAACTATAAGTAACTAAATTATAGATTTTTAACCATATTCTATTACAATTTTACACTTTACGATTGCGATAAAAGTCTTTTTGGCAAATTAATTGAAATATATCATTAATATTTAAATTAATTTCAAATAAGTGCATTTAAGTCTTGAGTGATATATATAATGGCAAGAATGTCTTTTGAATGTAATATTTTGGCTCCAAAATACATTATCATGAAATTTCTATATTTCTTTCATCCTATTATAAATGAAAATTGGATTTCCTTAATATCTACCATATTCCAAATCTGGACATAACTCTCTAGTTTGAAAGTGTGTGCTCGTTCGTACTTTGAAGGTCATAGATCAACACATGGTTGGTTTGTGTGGTTTAATGGCACAAGAGCCATGTTTGGCCGTACTGCGCCAGTAGATCAACACATTAGGCATAGAATATCTATATGACTTAAGCATTAAATATATGATATAAAATAAACATAGAATATATCATATACGTATATCATATAGATAAAATATAAATTTGGGATACATATGATTTTGTATGTGAATATGCGCCCATTGAAGCGATTATTTATGAATTTTATTAAATCAAAATATAAACTCATATTTCGGCTTTTTTTTCATGAGTACTTCAGAATATGTTACAAAACACATACTTATTCTTTGACTTCTTATTTAATATCATTGACGTACGACCTATAATTGGCATCAATAACATATTATTTATCATATTATTTAAAATAAATAATATATTTATTGATAGTATGAATAAAATGTTTCTTAAATAATAGATTGATTTATAAATACTCTTGATATTTTAAACTCAATGATACCATCGATAGTTTTACTGACGAGAAATCTATGCAATTCTAGTCAATAATTTTCGTTCGATTAATAGTATGGCTTCTTTTACATATTTCATATTAAATAATTCATGTGAAAGTATCAAAGATCACTTGACTGTATTGTACCTTTTTTCTTTAGGTCTAACATGTAGTAGTATACTTTGCCTAAGCACATATTTTCCACAATTTTTAGAACAGAACAGATATTTTATTGTTCATTCCAAAATCTCATTCTTGCTTTTGATTCTAAAAAAAATGCGTTTATTATTACTTGTATTGTCGATTGCATTTGTGCAAAAAAATTATCGATGGTATCAAAATTATCAATACTAAATACACTATCAGTGTATTTCTACAAGAGAGAAAATATCTATAATATTGATGATATCAAACTTTTTAATATCCTCAACTGTCTCTGTCGATATTTCGTGAAACTAGACAGTATTGACATCGATTGCCTGACAGTTCACAAACTGTACAACAGTAGTTTTTTTAAAGGCCAAAGAAAAATTGTTTTCTTTCTTTTCTTTTTAATGAAATCCTATATTATTTTTTTTCAGAATAACATGTTTAATAAACTCGTTTAACTCGTAAAAAAAACAAGAGCCATCTCCCGAAGTATTTATATTAAATTATTCTTAATTTCGAAATTTGCACTACATATTTTGTTTAAATAATAGTTATAATTAAATTTCATTCTCATAAACAAAATTTGGAGCTAATTGTTGTATGTAAATTTTCATGGAAGAAATAATAATAGCTTATAAATTTTTGCAGTGCAATTCATTATATCAAGAATTAAATTAATTATACTTTGCAAATATATTTAAAAATTTTATAATAAAGGTATCATAGCTTGAAATATATGTTATGAAATCAATTTAACTTTTAAAAATTCAGACATTAACATTATGAAAAATAATAGAATAATAATACAAAGTATCAAAATTATTTTATTCAATAATTTATATAATAATGTGTGAAGAAATTTCAAGAATTCATATTCGTTATCTTTGATATTTTCAAATTGAAATTTCTAAACAGTAATTTTACCAAGATTTAATTATTGGAAGATTTGTTTTAGAAAAACACGAAATTGCTACCTTCATTTCTAATTTTTTTAGTATCCTAAATATTATTCGTAATTTACTTTTCTAAATGAAACAATAAGTCGTTACTAAATATAAAACATGCACAATTATTAAGATTCTAAATATTCGCAAACAAAATAGTAACAATTTAATGTAACAGTAAAAGTTGTAGTTTTAAGAAAATTAAATAGTTGTTAAATTTTTCATTTATGCTGAAGTATCTAATTTTAATCAAATTAATATCACTTTATAAACTCCAGAATATTATATATATTTTATTTAAAATTTACATTTTAAGCATGTAAACATTATTACTTTAATAAGGTCGTACAATATTAGAAGTATTTTAATGTTGAAACTATAAGTAGTTTAATGTTTGTAACAATTTAATGCTTAGCAAATAAATTCAGTATTTTTCTAAATGCACTCTTAGGCATACTAACATGCATTCAAATCATTCGAAATTGTTAATTTTCATTATCTTATGATATATACTTATTGAATAAAATACATCGAAGATACATTTGTTTATGTTAGCTCATTATATGGAATTGATTTCATAAATTATAAGTAATGTTCTTTCAAATGTGCAATGAGTATGTACAATGAGTTTTCCTTTTCTAAAACATTTTTAATTAAAATAGAAAAAAGATTATTATATCAGTTCTTAAATATACTCAATAAAAACTTAATATTATTTAAGTACTCTTTTTCAAAGAAATTACCTATACTTGTGACATAGTTCCTGCTTTTATGATTTTGGAAATGATTCTAAATCACATGTATATATATATTCCTTCTAACCTCAATTTTGAAAACGTTTCGAATGCATTATTCCCGAAACTTATATTCATGATCGAAATCAAAAGCTTGATTTCTTTCATAATATTCATAAATATTATTTAAAAGATAAAATCATTATTGTATGGAATTCTTATTGTGTGTAAGTGTATTTTAAAGATAGAGTATTTCCATTTCATGGTGCTACTGGCCACATCGTTTCATCTAAGCATTTACATATATCATGTATTACATATTACTGTATTACATATATCATGAAGATTGGAAAGGTCACCTTCAAAGCTATTATTTTCAAAGTTTTATCTAACTAAGCATAACGTTTAAATTTGAGGTTTCTAGTGCTAACTTCTAAAAATATTAGTGCTTCTTTTTAGTGTTATCAATTTAATAACATGCTTTTTTCTTCATATTTTTTTGACAATTGTTTAAAATTTTTTCTTTGCCTGGTTTTCAATAGCTGATTATATTATTACCAGATATTTTTGGTGATATAGATAATCCTTAAAGATATCCATAATTTTTTAGCTTAATATTTAGTTAAATTAATTAATTAATCCGGAATGACGGCTAAAAAGGTATACTTCTAGTTAAAAAAATCATTTGTTTGATTCAATATAAATACTCTTTTCATAAAGTTACATTTATATTAATATAGACAAATCAAACAATAAATAATAGTAAATAAATTTTATATCTGATTTTGAATTTCCTTTAAAAAGTACATCCAGACTTCAGTTCCTCATATAATTACATTTGCGTAATGATGTTCAAAATAATTAGTTATTATTATTTTTCAATTATCTTTTTATTTCTACATTTTATTTTAACATATTCATTTTCCAGTTTTTCGCTCGTTTTAGTAAAAACTTTTTTTAATAATATGTTATTTCATATCATTTTATTATTTAAAATCTGAAGAAAATTTTTTTTAACTGTAACGCACTAATAATCTATTGAATCAAATTACTGGTTAATAATGTGGTAAAAAAAGGGTAGAAATATGCTTTATTTGTAATTATTAAAATATTTACTGAAAAATTATTTACGTCACTATAAAGGCTAATAACACTACTGCCAATCAAAATATTAGTGGCAATGTATAAAGTCTTAATAAAAACATTTTTTCTTTAAATTGGGAAATATATGTAATCGAATATTTACTTGGTAATTTTCTAAGTTAATAAAGAAGCTCAGAGCTCTTTAAATTGCTTATTAAAAAGAACTTAATGTGCTAAGTTCTAAAACAAACAAAAGAACATTTTTAAAGGATTTGTATGCTTTTATATTAAATAAAAAAGCAGCTTTATAAACAATTTTTTTTTTGCTTTTGTTTATAAGTTTAGATTAATCATTTCTTTGGATATGCCTTTGTCACTTCTTTTGTCCATAATTTTTTTATAAGAATATCTAATGCATATATATGGGATGGTTTTTGCATGGATGTTTTTTTTAAATTTTGTTCATTTTTTCTATTAAAATTGTCATTCTCTTCTCTAATTATGAATTTGAGGATGATTTATTTTATAATGAGAATTTTATTTTATCATTAATTATGATATGAATACATTTTTCCCTCCTTTTTTAATATTTTATTAGCTATCCTCATCTTTTGTATAAAAACAGAATAATGAAGATAAATAAAACAGTACATTAACTTAATGAACTGTAATTAGAATAGAAATTTTGAAAGTTCTATGCTTTTATAATAATTAATATATTTTCTATAATATGGCAACGCAAATAAAGGAGTGTTTGAAAGACAAATGATTATTATCTTTTACTATATATAATTATCTTTTAATTCTCCTTATTTTGTTTAAGAATTTAATTTTTAGTCAAAATTAATTGTGTTTTTAAAAATTATAAGACTTTCTTATAAAACGTCATTTACTCCGGTATCCTGGTCTGGGGATAGCGTGTCTTCCCTGTAATCTGGCCATCGTGGGCTCGGGCCCTGATTCGGGCATGGTTATTCTTTACCATGTTTTATATCTGTGGGAGTTATAAAAGAGTTCCTCCCTGTAAAACGGGGTTGTGCAAGCGAATGTGTACGTCTCATCTTAATATGATCCAGAAATATCCGACTTCTGCTCTGATGTGCTCAGGAGCTTTTATCCTCAGAAACTACTGTACCAAACTCGGCTTAAATTTGCTGACTTAGTCAGAGCGCTTGTCTGGGACAAGTACCATAAGTAACAGCAACAATATTATTTAACTACGTAAATGATATGAAAATTTTTCTTTTAAATCAAAAATATTTATAATAGCTTCTAAATTATTTACAAATTTCAAATATTCAATTTTTACATTTCCTTCAATCTTTTTTATAACATATAGATTCAAAAATAATGATGATAGGATTCAAAAAATTAGGACAGGATAAAAGTACAGTTAAATAATGAAATAAAAACATCAGATAATTGCATGATTAAAAATCAATTGCAAACAATATTAGTTGAATATAAATATCAGATATTAATAATAATTTTGAATTTCGACGATTTAATGTACAATATCAACAGTTTCATTAAAGAATTCAAACTTATTTCTCACTTTCTACTTTATAATATAAAGTAAAAGTAGTAAAGTAAAGTAGAGCTGTGAAAAAACACTCCAGAAATTATAGTATCATATACAGAAGGATTCAAAAGCAATGCGACACACTTGTTGAAAGGGGTAAGAAGCATAAAGATGATTCGGTATTATAGATGCTTCAGAGTAATCAAACATTAATCTAGGCCGGATATTACCTTATAAAATCCCCTTCGCTCTCTGAATAATATTTAATCTTGACTTGTATTCATCAAAACTTGCTGAACCTCTTTGAAGAAAACTGCATTCGAAAGTCATTTCTACATTGTAGTGTTATTTCACATGACTAAATCTCCACTCATTGCTCCATTGAAATCAGACAGCACCCGAACATTACATCTGAATAATACTACATCAGTTGCAATTGACTAATTCATTGTTCTGATATTCTTCAGGAAGGTCATGCTCTCTTTTGAGGCATATTAAAGGAAAAATTGGGACTCGAATTAGTTCAAAATATTATGATTTGCATCACCATAACTATCTAAAAATTCTGAGAAATGGGAGCTATCTTTCAAATGCTAAGTTCTCCATGCTTCACTTCTCATATCGAACATTTAGTTTCTGGATGAAATTTCAAATACCTCATGTGACATTGTTATTTATGTCGTCTCGTACACAAAGAGAGATCTGTAAATTATTTTTTCAAACTAGATATTTATCATGTTTATACAACCTTGAGTTCAAAAACATAATTTTGGAATTATGTCTGCCACACTGTCTGTTTTTTCCATGATAATTCAAAGAGTTATTAATGAATTCTCAAAGAAGAATTAGATTCAACTCACGTCCTAACACTAAATTTGATGATTTCTTTCAAATTTCGATCATATTCGTTAAAAGGGATTATGTCTATCTCTTCATACTGTCATGAATATGATAACTCAAAAAATGCAACGAGCGATAGTTACATAAGCCTAATCATAAAATTATAGTGCATAAGTCAATCATCTAAAATGGCGAATATATATATATATATATATAAGACCTCAGTTACTTAGATAATGAATTCTAAAGTACGACTATGTGGCTATAATTTCAGATTCCCATACAAAATTAGTTCTATTCAATTGAAAGGAATGCTTTCAAAATTCTGTTTTTCTCATCCACATTGTAATATTTCTTCCTAACACAAGAATTCTGTTATTAAGGAAGGCAGGTTTACAGATAGTTTAATTCAGTGACAAAATCAAAAGTTCAAGAACCGTCAGAAATTTTAGAGATATATCAATTAGGAGCAACACACGATAATTTTCGAGACACTTCGTAATAAACTCTAAAGACTTTGAAAATATGAGAAAAAAACTTGGAAATGAGTTAAGTATAAGTCAATAAGGAGTTGCTAATCGTATCCAATTAAATCAAATTGTCAATGCAAAGTATCAAGCGATCAAGCATAAATATTCAGGCGAAATCCCTCTTGCAATTTGTCTCTGAACGTTTAGTGTTGCTATGGTTATTTAATATAGGTGTGCTGCTATTCTGTATTTTGTTATCTGTGTGTTCGTGTCTGTGTAGAATAAAATTTCATTATTTGCATTCAACCTACTATATCATTTACTGTACCAAACATTTTTTGGCAAAATATCAGCAATAATATTGAATTACAACAAGCAAACATCCAGTGGAAAAGTAAATCTTGTTTTTGAAAAATGTCCTTCACATTGATGAACTTTATGCTTTTCTTCCACCTCTATTTGATCTTCCACGTTACATTCAGATGATTCAAACTTTTATTGCAAGGAAATATAAGAAAGTACTGTATTCTTTAGGTATATGAGAAAGTATAAGGGAGAATATCCCTGCTGAAAAACCTCATAACCAATATATTGTTACGTTGAATACATTTTCGCTGTTTTCCAACACATTACGTTACTGGAACTGATTGCATTAGTTTATGACAGTGATACGTAAATTTACTAGTACTGTAAGCAAGTTTGAAATTCAATGTATGTTATTTCACGGAAGTTCAAACAAGTTTATTTTTCAATGCGTTAAATATGTCAAATTTAGTGCCAAAAAAGTATTTGGGAGGAATTTTATTGCACTATTTTATTTTTAAAGAATTTGCAGTTGAAGCTCACAGTTGAGACTTGCGATGAACATGCTCTGACTGAAACTACTTGTTGAGATAGTTTTAGACACTTTAAAAATAATGATTTTAATCTTGGAAATAAAAAACACTCTGGCGCACCAAAGAAGTTTAAAAACAAGCAATTGGGAACATTACTTCATGAAAACCCAAGTCAACTTCTAGCTGATCTTGCATAATCATTAGAAGTTTATCACACAACAGTTTCGAAACGTTTGAACGCATTAGAAATGATTAAAAAGCAACTTTATTGGTTGCCATTCGAGGTGAAGATGAGAGACATCGAAAGGCGTCTTTTCACGCATGAAAAGGGCTCCAACGGTAGAAAAAGAAAGAATTTTTGCATCGTATCGTGATTTGCGATGAAAAATCGCTGAATAAACCCGGCCATGCCTCAGCATTTTCATCAAAGCCGAATATCTACGGCTCCAAGCTTCTGCTCTGCATTTGGTGGGATCAGCTAGGTTTAGTTTATGACGAGCTGCTCAAATCAAATGAAACCATCACGAGAAGAAGCTGCAGACTACAATTGGAGTGATTAAGCAGAGCATTGAAGGAAATACGGTCTCTATACGAGCAGAGATACAACAAGATCGTTTCGCAGCATGACAATCATGGTCATATGTTGATAAACCGGTAAATACTACTTGGAAAAGCTTAAGTGGGAATTACTACCTCACCTGATGTATTTACCGTACATTACACCTTCCGACTATCATTTGTTCCGGTCGATGAAGCATGGCATGGCTGAGCACCACTTTCGTTGTTCCGAAGATACCAAAAATTGGGTTGACTTTTAGATAGCCTCAAAAGTCGTGTCGTTTATCCGATGGGGAAATCAAATGCTGCCAGAAAGATGAAGAAAAGTAGTGACTAGCTGTTAACAATATTTTTGGTAACATGTTTTTTAATGATTTTTTTTAAATAAAGCTTTAATTTTCAAAAAAACAACGATTACTTATTCAACATTCCAATATTTTGCTATTACATGTTGCGATGACAAAACATTTCTTATCTGTTCCTGACTTCTTTTAGTTAGGATATTCTAATACTCCTGGGTTAAAAGATTTTTTATCATGTGCCTCTTTTCATTCCAACAGCTTTGTCACATCAAGGCAGAATCACTTCAAGCTTCATTTTATATCGAATGAATTTTTGTTGAATAATGAATTGAAGCGAAATATCCTATTATTTTAAAATTGCATAGCATATTGTTATCAGTAAATACTATTGGTACATTTTCTGTAAGATAAACAATAAAACTTTTTTCGAATATTTCCTAAACTTTCAGACAAAACCAGTGTTAATTATCACAAACAAAAATGATTAAAATATGTTTTGTTATTTATATTAAGTTTCAAACGTAGAAAAGAAAATAGTTGCATTAAAGGGAAAAAATTATTATTATTCTATTAGAAATCTCATCTTCACAATAAAAAGTGTTGTTAATATTTCTATAAAAATGAAAACGCAATAAAACGAAAATTTAGTTATTTTAATAAATTATGAAGAATAGCATCATGTAAAGAATCTAAGCAGTGCTGATTGAGTATTCATGAAATTAATATTTTAATGAACTTTCCTTCTTTAGAAAAAACATCTGAAAGATGTGTTTCAGGAAATTCTGAGTCTATTAAAATATCATCATTAAAAACCGAGGAATAAATATATTTACGAATTTGGGCTCCGCAATTATGAAAGATACGGAACTAACGAAACATTTTTTTTATTCAATAAACATAGAAACTCATTATTTCCCTTCATTTACCATTCAATAGTTCTGAAGACATAAAAAAATTTAACTCGTAAAAATAAAAATAAAAAATTTTCAAATGCTTTATCCTTTAAAATTCGAGGCCTTTTTAAAATTTTCCATTACACTGATATTTTAATTTATTAGACTAAATTATTCTCATTTTTTAAAAGTATGCGATAATTTTAAACCGTATTTTCTTGATTTTATGTTAATAGAATTTATTTGGCACAGTAAAAGTAAAGTTGTAAACCCCCCTCCCGGCAAAAGACTACAGTGTACATAATGGCAGCTGTAAGTATATACCTGTACTATAGCAATACTGTCTTCCTTATAAATCTGTCCAAAATTCATCCCTACCATTGGGGTTATTGTATCATAGGCAAACATTTCCTGATTCAAGTCTAAATTGAGATCTGTGGGTAGTGAATGAAATGTTGATTCAAGTCTAAATTGCGATCTGTGGGTGAGTGAATGAAATGTATGCGTGAACTCAGACCCGTGGAAAGGACTATGACGCACGAGTAGCTGTGACTGACTCTTGACCCTAGATGCCGCTACTGAAACAAAAGCCTCTAAAACCTGGATTTAAAAACCGCTGAAATCGTCAGAAGGTTTGTTTATGACGAGTGCCATAAACGACAGAAGCATATATTACAGTCATAAAGATCATACTTCTTATTTAATTAATGTTCCTTTTGTGCTCCAACAATCTTAAACAATGCTCCATATATGAAAAATAGTAATCTTTATATAGTATTCAATTTTACTTTATCTAGAAAATGCAAAAAACAAGTGAAATCTATTTGGAGATCAAATGTCTCAGTAAGGCAGCTGAACAAATCATGAATCTCTCATAATTTCCCTTGTATTACCTATGATGATAATTTTTTGTTAAAAAATTAATCTCCGTAAATAAATACAATTTGATTCATTACTTAGATTTGAAATATAATTTTATATTATTATTTTATTTCCATTGTCTTAATTAAGGAAGAAATTTTAAATATTTTTTTAACATATTATTTTCCAGAATAGTAAATCTATACTTATAATAAAGCTCAATGTGTGTGTGTGTGTGTGTGTGTGCGTGTGTGTGTGCGTGTGTGTGTGTGTGTGTGTGTGTTGGCGCTCTACAGGCCAGACCGTTGGACCTACAGCTACCAAATTTGGTACATGTATACCTTGGAGGTCCGGAATGTGCACCTCGGAGCCCTTTTTTCGAATTTTTAATTAGAATTTGAATTAATTAAAATTTAAGCGAAATTTCGACGTTTTTCCGCTATAACTTCCGAAAATATTATCGCATAAACATGATTTTTACATCAATTTAAAGAGTAAAAAATTAGCTTTCTGATGGTATCAAACTTTTAATGTATAACTCAAGCTTCTATTTTTAACGAATTTTTAAAGAAATATTTTATCTATGTTTTTTTAGCACGTGACTGGATAAAATAAAAGAATGCCGGAAGTTCAAATAAAAAAAATTATCATCGCAAATAAATCTAAAGCAATACAACTATAAGCACGTGACTGGATAAAATAAAAGAAACATAAAATGTGATATTTTCTAAAAAAAAAAAAAATGCAAAGCAAATGTTTCTTTAATCGTTGCAATATCTAAATCATTTATTCCATAAATCACCTTTATTTATAGTAAACCTGATTGAATTTAGACAGGATATGCATTGAAATTCCGACTTAATGGCATATTTATGTAATCGTTTGCAATATCTATATCATTATTTTAATACTTTTTTTCCCTTTCTCGCTTTCTTTAAAAAACACATTTAATATTTTGGCAACATCATCGAATTTTTTTTTAATATTTTGGAAGCATAACCGATGGTTAAAACTGACTGATTTATAAAATTAAAGAATATTATTAGGAAAAGGTGTACTTTTAGAACTTTCCGTCCATAATCTCAAAGAAAATATTAATTTCAGGTCAATCAATGCCCGGATTTACTTCAAGGCTAATGAATATGTGATTTAATTGAAAATTTTAGAACGCTTTACACATGGCGAACCAGCTGGTTGCCAAAGGCGGCTAGTATTCTATAAAGGAAGAAGGTTTTAAGGATAGTTCAAACGTATTTTGCTTGGACGTAGGATAGAAGACTCTCGATCTTTGCGATCATTTGGTGACATAAAGGAAAAGATTTCTAACATTTGAGACTCTTGGTTATATCTATTAGAGCCAAAACTCTGAACTTTATTCTGGAACAATCTATATCCTTCCGCAGGAACTATAAAAGCGAAAGGCACACAATCGAGAAGTATTCAATCGACTTGAGAGATGAAACTTAACGAACTCTCTTAACGAGATAATCTTCAGCGAGTACTCTTAGAATTCTTTGTGCTGTTGTGGTTGTTTAATAACAATTGGTTATTTGTATGCTGTTATTTATTGCAAGAGCAGTTTGTGTTTAGTTTTCGATAGTGTTTTAGAGTTTTCTAGAAGAATAAATATATGTATCAGCTACTGATTTTTTTCCACCGTAAATTTATAGGACAGATTGTTTAAAACAATATTATTATTATTTATATTATGGTGTTATATATAATGACATATCATAAAAACTGTTTTAAAACAATTCTTCTGCTGTACTTAAACATATTAGAGAATAATTGGGAATTAGTGTTTCATTAAAAATGACCTTCCAATAAAGTCCGAAAGTATAACTCTTCTTTCGCCGCATCTAAATGCACCAGTCTTTTTCTCAGATACTAAAATTTTATTTGTTTAATTTCTAACTTAAAACATTTCGAAACTTTTACTTCCTTAGAGAGTATATGTAAAATACCTGAATTGAATAACAAAATTAAGCATTTTGTGTTAAAACTCTTAAAATACAAAAATAATTTTAAAAGTTCTTACTTTTTATGTTGATTTAGCAGTAGAAGAATTAAGAGAATAAATTTTTCTCCAAAACATACAAAAATTTATTAAATTTTATTTTTCTTAGATAGAAAGAAAAATAAAGCTTAATATATTACCTAAAATTTTAAAGATAAACGCATAAAATTAAATCGAGAGAATATTCCAGTTCTTTAACGCATAAATTTTAAGTTAACTGTTAGATTCTTTTTTCAGATAACATGCAGCTTAAATGGACTTCTCATAGCAAAAAAATTAGTATTAATACTGCTCCTGTATAGTATGCTTTTTAAATGGAAAGCAAAAAAGGATATAAAATGTTTCTAAGATTAAAGAGAGTTTTTTTTATACGACAGGAAATTATTTTTTTGTGAATTTCCTATTCTGTTCTTTTAAGCCTGGATAAAATTTGATACTTAAACAATTTCGTACTTGACTTCCGTACTTGATTATTTTCGCCATATTTCAGCATTTCTGAAGGAATAGGTAAGAAGTTACTTAATGGAAATTTTGCTTATTTTATTCCTTAGACATGGAGTTTTGGTTTTTTCTTTATTAAACGGTTTCTGTATTATGTAATCCAATTATAGGTCTATATCAAATACTTTTCATCAATAAGAATTCAAAGCATCAGGAAAAATCTAGTTTCATATAAATAAAGTTTCTTTTAATTACTTTAAAATAACTTCTTTAATTTACACTAGCCAACTTTGGCAACCAGTTGGCTCATCGGGACTATTTTTTGCTAAAAATTTCAACCATTTTTACAACAAAATATTTTTAAACTTCAAATTTGTATGGAATTACAACTTAATTTTAAAAAGTCTTACATCATTTCGATCCTTTTTCTTTGTTTTTCTATCATCCTTTGTCTATATCTTTACATATCTAATTATATCACATGAAAAAGCAGCATATTTTAAAAGGAAGGAATATTTAAAAATTTCTGTCATTACTTGATGCTGAAATTAAATTTTAATTTTAAAAGCTATAAAATGTCAAAATTATCATTTTTCCCATTTTTTAAAATATTCTTCATACTAGAACCTACTCAACACGAAAAAATTGACTAAATATCATCTCCATAATATGATTAAATAATGGGGAAAATGGAAGGAAATGTGATAACAGCGAGGCAAATGAAGTTTCACTTCAACAATGTTCCATATTAATGAAAATTATGCTTAAAATGCTTTTAAATTGAAATAAAGTGCACATTCTTACCTTCCAAAGTATATATGTGCTTATATAATCTCTATTAAAACAATAAATCTCGCTGAGAGCCAACACACAAGCATGTTTTCCTTTATAAATGACAAAGATTTTTAAACGATTCCTTTAATGGTGATAACTTATTTCGATAGTGGTCATAATAAGATTTTGAAAATCATCACAGATCTTAAGAATATCAGACCTTCTTCTCAAAGTGTATGTATGTGTGTGTGCAATGCTTTCCCATAGGATAAACTAGAGAAATTTCAAACTACAGAGATTATGTTGCAAGGAGAAGAGAATAAAACTTTGTCATCAGTTTATAGATACCCAAGTATCCCAAAAAGGGGGGGGGATCAGGATGAGAGAGTATCGCATAAGTGAAATCTTGTATCTCCTGATGAGAAGTTTCCAATGGTGATTGGCTCCCATCAATCTGAACGGTTCAAAAATAACGTGGAGTTAGCAACCTCCAACAATGACGGGACATGCTTCCTGCTGTAGGAGCTGGTTATGGCTTTCAGAACTAAAACATAGCTCCAGCAATGCTGTATCAGCATTTCGGCCATTCAACATTTTTTGTGTGCATCAAGGTGAGTGTGAGAGGCCAATTATGATTGTGATTTCTAATCTTTATAACTGAAAATAGAAAAATAAAATCAGGTGAATTAGTGTTTAATTAAAATAAATGACTTAGTCCTAAATTTTCTATCTAGTTGCTACTTCATAAACATTAAAGGTTGAAAGTAAATTTCAACTTCTACTTTTCGACCATTTTTAATATGATTCGCATTGTCATATTTAAATAAATAAAACCCTATTTTCTTTGTTTCGTTTATTTGAGTTTGTCAAATGATTAACGTTTTGTATCTTTAAAAAAAAACTAATTAAAATAAAGTAAAGGAACAAAATTATTTATATTAAATTAATTTATATTAATTAATTAAATTTCATTACTCAAAACAGTCAGTTTTAGAGAATATCATATGCTGTGCATATTTTAGTTCTTAGCAATATATTTGATTACAATTTTTTTTATTTATATAAATGTAACAATACAGATCACGTTAAATATTTATTTTGTAATAAGTTACGAACTATACGATATTAATAAACTCACTGTCGTGGATCACTTTAATATGCAGTATTGCCTTTACTGTATTTGTATACAATTTGAAAGGAGTTTAGATGCTAAAAAATACCTTTACATTTCAGCTAGCAGATAAAAATTCATTTTGAACCTCGGAAAATAAGGAGTGATAACCAACAGTCGCAATCACTTTAATATTTCCTTTCTACTTAATTTTTTTTTCCTTTTTTATTACTTAGTCTAAAGAAGTACGTTTTTGTTATTTGTTTAATATGTCATTTAAAAAATATATTTATTTTAGCGAAAAATAAATATTTGCTTCAAATGGAATTTAATTTTCTTTAGCAGTGAATGCACATTTTTCTGCTGCAAAGGAGTCTTTTCCACTCTGTCATCTGAATGAATCATGATTTGCTTCATTTCATCAGGCAGCTTTACTAACTTCCATTATAAATGGACTTTTAAGGGAAAAAAAATCATAGAAAAAAAATTGTTTAATCTTTCGCATTCAATTAAATGAAAAATGTCAACTATTTTTATTTCTCGTCTCCAAGAAACGAAAAGATTTTTTTATTGTCTCAGTTCTAAATGTCCACTCTTCAAACATTAGAGAGATGACAGGTTTTTTTTACTTATTTTTTATTTTTTTCTGGGACAAAAGTAAATTCGTTTTCAATCGATACTTTCTTTTTAAGATTTTGCAACTGTCATCAGTAGCAATATATGTCTCTAAACGACCTCACACCTTCTCGAATCTTTCGTCTAAAAAACAACATACATCTACTGCTGCTCATTTATCATGAGTTGTCAATACGAAAAAATGAATCATTTGTAGATTGTTTAGGTGTAATTTTCTAGACCAGGCAACAAAATGAAATACTTTGGTTTCTAAAGCAGATAATTCTCAAACATAATGAAAATATTTTCTGAAATTTGAAACTACCATTCAAAGAACGGCTATCCATTAATGGAAATTGGCACAATTTTTGCATTGATATTTCAGTATTTTTAATGTAATTCGAGTAAATCAAGTATTTCTTTTTTAGGGGTTGATCTTATAATTAAAAAGTTCGTTAAAATAAGATAAATTGGTGATTTTGCTTGATCTTACTTTCTATTTTTTTTATTTACTCTAATTGTTTGTAAACTTAATTGCTTTGAACTCAAATTTTGTTATATATTTAGTAGAATATTATGACAAAATTTGCCATTCAAATATATTAAAACTCTACTTATTTCTGGAATAGCTTTTTTTACAAATATATGTTAAGAAGTTATGTTAACATGACAATGCCTCACTTCTAAACCTTATGTCTTTTACATAGCATGTTGACAAAACTCAGATTTTAAAATGATTAAAATATTTTAATTTAAAGATAATGGATAAGAAAATTGCTTTATTATTTAACTCCTTGACTCAATAATCATTGTCTTTATCAACAAAAGGAATCCATATAGTTTTATGAAGCATTGTAGATAGTATAGAAGTATAATTTTATAAAGAGCTTCATTTTGATTCCTTATATAATTAATTTCTGTGGCAAAAAAATTGCATTTGATAATGATATTCGTCTAATTCATTTTGAAATAGTAATCATTTCTGTTGGTTGTAAAGTTTTTAATTTCCGAACAAAACGCAAAAATAATTTAAAGAAATTTTGCAAAAGTGACTTTATTCTTAAAGTCAGAAATATACTGTTAAGAAAAGCAGTCCAGTTAGTAAGAATGTTCGAGATACTAGACAATTACACTTTATGTCATAAGAAAATTTCAAACCAAAATAGCAAAAACACAGCCACGGCTTACACAAAGAAAAAAACATGTTTAAACTTCCAAAGCCGGAATAACGCTCTAACGCTAGCTTGAAGATTAACATTTCAAATACAGAATTCACTTAGTAGACTCACTTTAACCTGAAGTGCTTATATAAGATTATCTCTTTGGGGAATGGAATCTTCTAAAGGAATCTTTGGATAACGGTTCATATTGGAAATAGAAACAAAATTGATTCCTATAACTTTTATTTTTTACGCCAAATTTGTTGCCATTAAAAAAGCATCCAAAAAATATTTCTTATTATAAGACTGAGCAGAGAAACAATATTACCGGTATTTAGCTCTGTTGTTGGGAAATTACAACCAGAAATGTTTGAACTTCTTTTCTACTTTCTATATAATCTATTTATCTTCTTGTATACAGCCAACCACCCTGCCACCACTGAACGTAGCAATATCGACAGGACTTGGTGTGGTCGACTGCTATCTATTTATCTATAAACGAAGATGTTAATTCATATTCTTTAATTTACTAGTTTTAAATAACTATATTATTTGTTGAAGAATTCTCAACAGACAATTCAAAGTAAGAAATGAACTCGTTAAAGTCAGCAAATTTATTTCTAAGTACGTAGGTATATGGGATATATATTTCTGGTATCTTTATTCGAACTATATGCCGTGACTTACGTGTAGGCAAATAAAGTTCAAGCTTTTAAAAAAAAAATCTTCTTTATTAAACATTTCTTTCAACTCACCACTATCAACATCAACACTTCCTTTTTCCAATCACACACACCTTTTAAACAAACACATCGCCATCTCTCGTTTCCTCCCCTTTTTTTCTCCCGTTGCCAATCCACAAAAAAACAACCAAAGAAACTACCCCTACATTTTTGGTTGCCATACAGGAAATATATAAAAACAACTTAAAGAATGCATCTAAATAAACATAAATTTAAAATTTAGTGACCCTGACACCTTCCCCCCAGAGTCATATTAGATCCAAAGATTTAATATGGCAAAAAAATAATAAGGGTCACATCATTTACACTTATCAATAGACTTTCCCTACTAATAAATAATTTTAAAGTTCCAAAAATTCTTAAATTCTCTATAAAGCTCTAAATCGTCTTCCTCTATTTACAGTCGAGATAGCGCATCCGCATTGCTTAGTTTTGACCCTTTTATGTGATTTGCCTCGATGTCATGGCGTTGAATGGCTAACGCCCATCTCTGCAATCTTGGACATTGGGGCACAGCACTCGTAAGAAACACTAGCGGATTATGATCGGTTAGCAAGAAGATCTTAGCTCCACAAAGTAAAGTTTCAAATCTTTTCAAAGCCCAAATAATAGCATACGCTTCTCGCTCGATTGTAGACCACTTCTGTTGTGTTGGACTCAGTTTCTGGCTTCCAAAAGCTATTGGATGTACATTGTTTCCTTCATCCATTTGGCCTAGACAACACCCCACTGCTGTCTGCGAGGCATCCGTGTGCAAGTAGTATGGTTTCTCTATATCAGGAACTTTTAATTCTGTAATTCCACACAATGCGGTCTTCAACTCGTTGAATGCTTTTTCAGCCTCTTTACTCCATGGAATTTCATTCGGCACTTTCTTCTTAGTAAGTTCTGTTAATGGTAAAGCAGTGTTTGCAAAGTTTGGAATATATTGCCTGTAAAAATTGCATAATCCTAATGCACTCCTCAGTTCTTTCTTTGTCTTGGGAGATTTTAAGTTTTGAATCGCCTTTATTCTTTCTTCATCAGGTGCGTGCCTACCTGAACCAACTACATGTCCCAAGTATTTAACTTTCTGTCTTGCAAAATCACACTTGTCCAAATTTACTGAGAAATTAAAATACTCCAATCTTTTGAAAACTTCTTCTAAATGTTTCATATGCTCCTCCCACGTATCAGAAAATACCGCTAAATCATCAATGTAAGCACAAGCAAAGTCAGACATAGGTCGGACCATTTTAGACATGGCTCTTTGATAAGTTGCAGCAGCGTTCCTTAGGTTGGTTGGTTGGTTGTGTGTGGTTTATTGGCGCAAGAGCCACACCTGGCCAAACTGCGCCAAGCATATGGTAAAATTAGAAACGAAATTTAAAACAACACGATTTCAAAAGAAGACGTAAGTTATTGAAACCATGTGAAATGTATCGAACACATGAGTATTAAAAGAAAACGATTTTAGCGTAAGACAGATAAAATTTGGAAAAATGCTCGAAAATTTCCAATGTAAGCAAAGAGCAAATGTTATCAAATATATTGTAAAAAACTAATGGCTTTCAAGTAATTAAAAAGATTTGGATGGTATGTTTCATCCATCAAGTCACGCAAGGTAACAGATAAGGAATTAAAATATATTTGGCGATGGGAATTAAAAGAAGGACATTCGATCAAAACATGCTTAACAGTAACATTGGTATGACAAGTGGAACATACGGGTGCGCTTTCTCCAAAAATGAGGTGCTTATGTGTGAAACGTGTATGTCCTATACGGAGTCGAGTCAATTTGACGTCGAACTCTCATATAGGGAGGACTGGCCACAATCCAATGAAAGGTTTGAGGGAATACAATTTATTATGGGTCTGCAATTCCCAACTCCGCTGCCAAGTTGAAAAAATATGTTTAATTAATGCTCTCTTTGCATCGCCATATGACAATTCTTGTGACAAAAGAGAAGTAGCCGTTTTAGCTGCATCATCAGCCGCTTCATTACCATATATTCCCACATGACTTGGAACAAAACTAAAAAGTATGTTAAATCCTTTATTCCTGAGAGAGTACAGAAAAGTCAGTATTTCTAGGGCAAATGAATGTAACCGATTTTCATAATGGCATAGTGCTTCTAAGGCACTCATGCTATCTGTGTATATAATAAAATTGCGTTGATTAGAAGAGGAGATTTCCCGAAGCGCACAAAGAATCGCCAACAACTCAGCAGTAAATATAGAACTATAATTATGTAAACGATAGCTCACCGTCTTGGATGGAATAATAATGCCACAACCGACATAACCATCCGAATTCGAGCCGTCTGTAAAAATCGGTGTGAAAGTTGAATATTGACAACGATGATATAGGAACAGCTGCTTGAATACTACTGACGCTGTTGTGGATTTATCAAATCCAATGAAGGGATTCAAAAAGGAAACCTGTGGCACATCCCAAGGAGGGAAGAACGACAAATCGGCTGACTTAATAGAAACATCAGCAAGTTCCGACTCGTGCAGAAATTCTTTAACTCTCTCGATGAAAGGCAAAATGTGATAAATGCGTGCAACATAGAGTCTGCGAAGACTAACTGGAAGTTTTATTTGACTTATGGGATGATTAGGAGCAGACATTACTCTTAAAAAATATAAGGATGAAACTTTCTTACGTCTAAGATGCAACGGTAGCTGGTGACATACATTATAAAGACTTTCTATGGGTGAAGTACGAAAAGCTCCTGAACATATTCGCAAGGCAGAATGGTGGACGGTATCCAATCGTCGTAAAACAGATGAACGAGCAGAACCATATACCATGCATCCATAATCCAAACGGGAAAGAATGACTGCCTCGTAGATACGGAGAAGAGAGGTTCTATCTGTCCCCCAAGAAGTTTTGGAGAGTACTTTTAGGATATTCAAAGATTTTTCACATTTCTTACGTAAATATAAAGTATGAGAGAGAAAGGTGAGTTTTTGATCAAAAATAACTCCTAGGAAACGTATTTCAGGTACTATTGGAATAGGGATATTGTGAACATGAACATATGGATCTAAATGAATGCCCCGTTTCCTACAAAAGTGTACACACCGACTCTTTTCAGGAGAAATAGTGTACCCATTATTATCACACCAACGTAGTAGCTTGTCAATTGCATTCTGCAGCTGTCTTTCTATTAAACGCATGTTACTACCTTCGCAGGAAATCTGCAAATCGTCAACATAGAGACTTCCATGAACAGAAGGTGACAAATTATTAAGAACCTGGCTAAAATGAACGATAAAAAGTGTAACACTGAGGACGCTTCCCTGTGGCACGCCCTCAGATTGATTAAAATGTTGAGAATGAAAATTTTCCATGCGAACCCGAAAAATTCGATGAGATAAAAAGTTTTTTAAATAAATGGGCATGTTTCCTCTAAATCCGAGGTTAAAAAGCGTTGAAAGTATGCCATAGCGCCAAGCTCGATCGTACGCCTTTTCGACGTCGAAGAAAACAGATACAAGGTGATTCCTCCGAACAAAGGCATTACGAATATGGGTCTCCAGGAGGATCATATTATCAAAAGTTGATCGTCCTCTACGGAAACCACTCTGCATTGGGGGAATGAGACCTTGCTTCTCCAATTCATACACAAGGCGGCAATTGACCATACGCTCTAAGGTTTTGCACAAACAGCTAGTTAAGGCTATTGGCCTGTAGTTTAGAGGATCCGATGAAATTTTGTCTGGTTTTAAGATAGGAATCACAATCGCTTCGTACCATTGAGAAGGATATTCCTGCTCAGTCCAAATTCTGTTTAATAATTTCAACAGATTGGAAAGGGAAGTGGTATTCAATTGACGAAGCATGCTGTATGTGATTCCATCAGGCCCGGGAGTGGTGTCATGTGCTCGAGACAAAGCTGATTTTAATTCATACATCTTAAACTCGCAATTGTAAGGAAAGCTCTTATGAGAATTAAATTGCAAATTCCTTTGCTCCGCGCGACGCTTAGTCGCCATAAAATTAGAACTATAAGAATTTGGTGAGGAAATTTCTTCAAATGATTGTCCAAGAATATTAACAATATCTAATGGAGCTATGTATTTGGTATTTCCTTTATTTAATATAGGAAAGTGAAATTCCCGATACATTCCATTAGCAGCCTTCACTTTGTCCCACACTTGCTTAGTGGATGTAGCAGATGTAATAGAAGACACAAAATTTATCCAGGATTCTCTCTGGCTACGACGGCGAATGCGACGAGCAGTGGCCTTGGCACGTTTAAACGCAATAAGATTTTCAGTCGTTGGACATCTTCTAAAAGTGTTCCACGATTTCTTTTCCCTCTTTCGACTGTCGCGAAAAGCCTGATTCCACCATGGCCTACGAAATTTCCGTAAGCGTGGAGAACTCTTTGGAATCGTATTATTAGCGGCATTCATTATTGTGTCAATGACACATTGTACTGCTACCGTTATATCTGTAGTGTCGACCATGGTCTCAGTTATATCGGCAAGTTGTGAGAATAAATTCCAGTCTGCCCATTGAAACAGAAAACGCGGAGGATAAGGAGTCGCACCGCTATTGTAAGCATGGGAGACTATTAAAGGAAAGTGATCGCTATTGTACAAATCCTCTTCAACTGTCAAATTCAAAAAAGGTAATATTTCAGGAGAACAGAGGGCTAGATCGACACTATGGAAGGTACATGTGGGTGCATGAAAATGAGTTTTTTCCCCATTATTGAGCAGACAGAGACAGTTATTATTAATAAACTGTTCAATCTGTCGCCCACGAGTATTTGTATTTTCCGAACCCCATAAATGACTATGCCCATTAAAATCGCCAAACATTACAAAAGGTGATGGAAGTTGGTCAACTAGATTGTCAAGATCCTGTTGACTTACATTGTCATGTGGTGGCAAGTAAATACAACATATTGTAATCAGAGATTTAACGTGGATTTGAACAGCCACAGCTTGCAGGGAAGTGTGCAGTGGAAAGGGTGAGCTTGGATAAAGATTTGAAGTCAAGATGCAGACTCCACCGGAAGCAGATGTGTCATCTTGACGAACACTATTATAGCCACGTATTTTGAAAGAAATATCCGATTTCAAGAAAGTTTCTTGAATGGCGAAACAAATGGATGAAATTTGTTAATGAGAGATTTAATGTCCACAATCTTAGAGCGAATGCCGCGACAATTCCACGAGAGAAATGTACCCATTAAGAAATTTGAGGTGAAAAAGAATTGGAGATGGAGACATTAGGGGTTGGAGAAACCTCGCAATTCATCTTAAGATCTTCATCCTCCTTCGAAGGATGCAAGTTAATCATAGAACTTTTCGGAATACCACCGAACAAAGAAGGAAAATCTTTGTGTACTAGGCCCTTTTCAGCAATACCTAGTGCTAAAGACTGCTTTTTTGATTGTTTCTTGAAGGTCTTTGCCAAATCTTTGTGAGGAAAACCGTGCTTAGAAATTTTAAGCTTTAAAGATTTTTCTGCTTTAGAAGGCTTTTTCCGTTCAGCTTTAACCTTTTCCGAGATAATCGTATCAGAAGTATCAGTATCAGTATCGGGAGGAAAATCTTTTATTTCATATTGCGTACTTTGATTAACAAGGGCTCTCTTCACTGCCGAAGCGTAAGTGGTAACAGACGTGGTTGTCCGAGCTTTGACAATTCGTCGCGCTTCAGGATAAGATATCTGTTCCTTGAATTTTACCTCAATTACCTCTTTTTCAAACTTCCAAATAGGGCAAGACCGAGAATAAGAAGTGTGATTGCCCTTACAATTTACACACTTTTCTGTTGCCTTACATTCGGTGTTATCATGTCCGACTTCTGCACAGCGGGCGCAAGTAAGTTTTCCACGGCAAGCAGTTTTCGGATGACCAAAACGCTGGCAATGAAAACAACGTAGAGGTGTGGGGATATATGGCCTGACTGGGCAGTTAATATACCCTGCCTTAATAGAAACAGGAAGTTTTGGAGATCTGAAGGTCAGGATCAGATGCTTCGTAGGCAGGAGCTGACCATCCCTTCGTATAAAAATGTGTCGCACATGTATAATTCCTTGTGGTTTTAATTCGTATGTGATTTCCTCTAACGGAACGTTAAAAAGTTCTCCAAGAGTTATGACACCCTTAGAAGAATTTAGAGTTTTGTGAGGTTCAACTGTTATTTTTATATCAGCTAAAGCTTTAATTTTCATTATTTGTTTCGCCTGTTTCATAGAATTAACTTCTACTAGTAGATCTCCAGAGCGAATTTTCTTTATTGATGTGACATCTCCAACGGTAGCAGAAATAGCTTTTTGGACAAGAAAAGGTGAGACATTCTCGAAAGTTTCATTGTTTGTGGAAATACGCTTGACTAGAAAAAAAGAATCAAAATGTGTTGCTTGGTTTTGAACAGTGACATGCCCACTTAAGGGACGAAGTTTGCCTTTGGCACCCATGCAGCATGGAAAAAGGAATTCGGGATCTAACGGCACCGCCCTCCACGGAGCCCTACAAGGGAAGGCAATTGCTGGCTCTGGGATTTCCCAGCCTCAGTATCCACCTTGATGCTAATTGGAACCTATACGCTAAGGGCCACTTCCAGGAACGTCTACCACCCTTAACGCAGAGCCCCAGAAGGTGACCCCTTCGCTTGATCCCCTTTAGCAGACCAGTCGCATGACCAGGATACCAGCCGATTGATACACCGGGGATCGGAATGTACCACCCGTCTAATGGGTCGCCACGCACGGCCAACACGTGGGGGTATTTGCTGTCCATGAGAAGCAGGAAGCAAACAGAATGGCGACAGCTTTTCATGGAGAGCTCCCTCGTCTACCCTCGAGGGATAGAAGGATCAAGCAGACAGCAGAAGGCGTAGAGGAGAATAAATTGAAAAGGGAGTAAAGATCCCTGGGTACCTCGGGATTGGGACACCCGTACTCACCTATAGTAGGTGAGCCCCTGAGGGGGCAGCGTTCCTTAATCCAAACGGTAATACATTCCATTGATACTGACCTCGGTGAGTTCAAAAAGCTGTTAAATGTTTGCTGTTGTCTGCCATTGGTATAGCCCAATATCCCTTCAACATATCTAGCACCGTTATAAAATTTTTCTTCCCTACTAAGAAATTCAACTCCATCATATTCTGCATCGGATATGCATCAGGTACAGTCAGTGCATTTAAACTTCTGAAATCTATGCATAGCCTTATGGTTCCATCTTTCTTATGAACACATACTACTGGGTGTGCTATTTCACTTACTACATGTTCAATTAATCCTAACTCTAATAATTCATCTATTTGTGCATCCACTTTTCTTTTCAAATTCTCCGGTATCTTATAAGTTTTGGGTTTCATGGTTTCCTCTCCGGCTTTTAACTTTATCACATGCTCCCCGACTTTAGCTCGTTTAATTCTTCCAGAAAACAACGTTTTGTATCGATATAGCAAATCCTTCAACTGCTTTTGTTGTGTCTCGGTTAGGTATTCAACATTCACTCTTTCCAATGCTTCATCATTTCTCTCAGCTATTGAAAGTTTTGGTGTTTCGTATATCTCACCGAATTCCTCATCAATATCATAAACCACTCCAACAGTTTGAATTCTTGCTTTGTATTCCCTCATCTTGTTTACATGGAGCAATCTTAAATTCCCTTCAGGCATCCTCAAATAGTAGGAATTTGGTTTTACTCTCCTCACAACTTCAACAGGGCCTATCCATCTAGCATAAAGTTTATTGGTTGAGTCCGGTATTAATACAAACACTTGATCTCCTGGTATAAATTCTCGAGGTTTCTTTCTAATATTGTAATATTCAGCGTACTTACTTTGTTGTACCTCACTTGTCAATTTTGCTTTCCTTGTTGCTACCTCTAACTTTCCTCTTAACTCCTTCAAATAATTCTCTACTGATCCTTTCAGGTTTAGAGGTAATAATATTTCACCAGTCCAAGCTGATTTTAATATCGACAGCGAACCTTTTGGTTCTCTTCCATACATCAGCAGAAAAGGTGGAACACCTGTCGTTGCATTTGGAACTTCTCTATAAGCCCATAGTAAAAATGGTATTTGTCTATGCCAACTTCTTCCTTCCTCTCTGATAATGTGATGCAGCATATTCTTAAAAGTTTGATTCCATCTCTCAATTAAACCATTCCCTTCCGGATGGTACGGTGTTGAAAAGCGTGGACACGCTCCTAGAATTTTTAAAAACTCTTGCGTTAAACTTGATGTAAAATTAGTTGCATTGTCCATTACAATCACTTCGGGAATTCCGGTCCTACTGAAAATTTCCAGCAGAGCTTCACACGTATTCTTAGCCGTCAAAGATTTTAGAGGGACTGCTTCTGGCCATCTAGAATGTTGATCCATCAAACACAGAATATACTTATGTCCCTGTGATGATATTGGTTCTACAGGACCTATTAGATCTACATTTACCACTTGGAATGGTAGTTCGGGACGACATACAGGTGTTATTGGAATCTTATCAACTGAACGATTTACTTTTCTGCATTGACAACCATGACAGGAACTACAATATGCTCTAATCTCCTTGCTCATACCTGGCCAATAGAATGAGAATTTGATCCTCTGAATTGTTTTCCGAGCTCATAAATGTGCTCCAAATACTGATTCATGTGCAATTTCTAGTATCTTTTTCTTTCTAATTTCAGGAATCACTAGCTGTCTTACCTTATTTCCACACATAATCTCTTCATGGTATAGCATATTATCCTCCAACACATATCCTCCTTTGTTTTGCTTAGCCAACCTCCATGCCTCTTGAAGAGTATCGCACCTCCTTTGTTGATTCTTAAAGATCTCTGCTTTATTTCTGTTATTCTCTTCAGCATCATATTTCCCTATTATCGGCTCCCCTTCTTCCATTTCATTATTCACACTCACATTCACTGCTTCCTTTTGAGCATCTGATCTTAAGTTCACAGCAACTGTGACAGTTGGATTGTACATTCTCTTTTGTTCCTTCAATGCTTCATACGTTTCCATATCCAATAATATGTCAGCATTTAGTCCATCAAGAGTTGCCACTATCGTCTTAATTACAGGTGTAACATACGAATTCGTCACTAATCCAATTTCCACTTCTTTTAGTTCAGCCTTTAAGCACGTACCAAACGCAGGTTGCAGCATTATGCATCCTTTAGAATCTACTTCTTTACCCACCACACTGCTTCTAAACACACTTATTTGTGCTCCTGAATCTACAATAGCTTCGTACTCAGTTCCTCCATATGAAATTTTTACTATTTTAAGATCAGACATCTTTGGCTGAACAGCAACCCCTTTCTGATTTTCTATTACAATCTCACCGTTGAATCTCGCAGTAACTACTTTGCTTTCGCTCTCTTTTCTTCAAGAACTTTGACTTCCACCACTTTAACCTCAGTCCTTCCTCTCCCTTCTTTCTTATCCCGACAAAATCTGACCAAATGTCCTGCTCGCCCACAGTTGAAGCACGTAACTGGGTTTTTGAAAGAATTTCGCTTATCAAATCTCCTGTGATTACTCGATTCTTGTCTATATTCTTCACCAAATATATGATTTCTTTTATTAAAATAGCTTTGTTTTTCTTGACGGAAATTTCTATACGATGGATACAAAGAGGCTTTATTATATTGCCTTGCATTTTCATATTCATCTAACTTCTCAGAAAGAGCATCAACTGTAATAATTTTACTCCAACAATCAATAAAATGTTGTTGAATATCTCTCGATACCTGTTCTTTCATCTGCTCCACAATAACAAGTTGTTTCAGACTTTCAAAATCATTAATTTTTAATCCCATAATCCACTCGTTGAAATAATTCGCCAACTCAAACCCAAAATCTCGCCAAGTATTTTCAGACGATTTACAATGACTTTTAAATTTTATTTTAAATGCTTCCGGGCTCAATTTAAATCTTTTCAATAATATACTCTTCACGTGCTCATAATCGTTTGCCTTTTCTTCAGGTTCCGGGGCAATTAAATTCGCCATTTCCAACGGCAATAGTCCAATTAGATTAGTTACCCAATTTTCCTTTTTAATCTGCACTCTTCCTGCTTGTCTTTCAAATAATATTAGATAAAAACTTATATCACCTTCTTTGGGATCAAAGTTATGCATTAACCTTTGCAATCCAACTTGTTCTTGCATCCTTTCATTTTGAGAATTCATTTCTCTTCCAACACCACTATTCACAAACGATGCCTCTATCTTCAACTTTTCTAATAAAAACTCATTTTCTTGTCTCTTCCTTTCTAATTCATTTTGACGCTTAATTCCTTCCTCTCTTTCATTAACTATTCTTTCTAATAATTCTTTCACAAACTCCTCCTCATACTCCGTACTTCCTAGTATTATCTTTTTTAAATCAACAACTTTCATATCTTTCGTAATAGTTTCTCCTAATTCCTCCGCCAAACACTGCAAATCTACCTTCCTTGATCTTCCTAAAAACGCCATTTCTAAACCAACTCTTCTAAATAAACTTCAATAAATATTATAAATTATATACTTTCTTTCAACAACCTCTATAAAAATAAAAATAGCTTACTTTTCACCAGAGTCGAAATATTAGAAATCTTGGAATTCTTCAAATTCTCGAAATCCTTTCAAAGCTCACTTCTTCAAATTCGCTCGAAATGCATTGGGTTATTCCCGCGCATTTATGTCGTGACTTACGTGTAGGCAAATAAAGTTCAAGCTTTTAAAAAAAAAAATCTTCTTTATTAAACATTTCTTTCAACTCACCACTATCAACATCAACAAACACTTCCTTTTTCCAATCACCCACACCTTTTAAACAAACACATCGCCATCTCTCGTTTCCTCCCCTTTTTTTCTCCCGTTGCCAATCCACAAAAAAACAACCAAAGAAACTACCCCTATATTTTTGGTTGCCATACAGGAAATATATAAAAACAACTTAAAGAATGCATCTAAATAAACATAAATTTAAAATTTAGTGACCCTGACACTATATAACTCCCGAGTTTTATTAATCAGTGAAGTTTCATTGAATCTTCCAATTCCTACCAACATCTTATGATGGTAACAATTATTGAAAGCACTGGATAAACTTAAACATGGTTCAAACTTCATTCATTCTTTATTGTCTCTTATAAAACAAGCAAAAAAAGGAAGATGATTTGCTTGACATTTGTTCCACTTATTGGCATGTAATACACTAGCATCTGTTATATAAAAATGCTTAATGGCTGTATAATTAATTGGTCTTAAATCAAATGACAAAATATCGGAGGAGGCATGAAGTTAGTAAAATATTATGTAATATAAGAAAATCTTTTGCAAAAATTAATTTCCGTCTCATATTTTAAAGAATTGCCAGAATAGAAACATGCATAAATATACCTCCGTAAGCGTGAGAAGTGCAGGAATTTTTGGAAATGAAGTCATATTTCGTTAAAGAGATTATAAACAAATATTTAATTTTCTAAACTGCTTTACGAAACTTCAGCTCAAACAACTTTATTAAATGATCAATCACGCATTTTTTTACTTTTCAATTACTTCTCGACACGAAAAGCAATTCATTCATCCCATTTTCCAGGTCTTAATGAGATGCTTTGCAAACTGCGAGAAAAATTTCATTTTATAAATAGGACTTCTGGTCTTAGATGCGACTACTTAAGTTCGGTTATTTTCTATAACTAAAAATAATTTTAGCATGTTAAGTCTGACGTTACAGAACACGTAATATGAATAAAATAGAGAAAACTGTTCAGAACTTATTCATTGAAAAGACTTTTCGAAAGCAATTATCAATCACACAGTAAAACGAAATTAGATGGTATGGCATGTAGTGATTTAGTCAGCTATCTAAGTTGTTATTTTAGACAACTACATAATAACAAATTTAGAAAACTATCTAAATTTGTTATTTCAAAGAAATCCATTTTTGACCATTTGCAATTGTTTGGGATATCTTAAGCTATTGGAAATTATTTTCAAAGAGCTCTAATCTAAGATAATTGTTGACCTGTACAAGCAAATTCAAGATTAAAGATAGTATAGGTAGAGGATTCCTAGATATTTTTATCCCCACAAAAACCTTTTTTTTAAGCCATAGATTTTATCATTTCATTTAACATTCCAACTTGTTGCCATTTTTTACAATGTTCAGGAACAAGGATTTGAAATTTTATTTATAAATTTCTAATTTTACAGATTTTTACATAAAAACGCTTTTTATATTTTAACCATACGATTGGTCATGGCTTCTGCGCCAGAAAACTTCTTACAAATACAAACCATACGATTGGCGCAGTATAATCAAATACAACTCTTGCGCCCATGAATCCCAGTATCAATCCATCTAAAATGTTTTTAAGTTTCTGTGTAAATCAAATTATTAAATAATTTATTTCTAATAAAAACAAAGTTAACCGATGTATTTAAAATAATCAGAAAAACAAAAGAGCTGTTTCTCCGAACCCAAGCCACTCATCCAGATTTAGCAATTCTTTTTTAATATTAAAGCTTTTAGCCTATAAATATAACTTGAGGGATTATTGGATTTCAGCCACCCTCTGATTTCTAGAGTGATCTCAGAAACAATATATCACTGCATGATTTCTATGGCGACAAGCATTAAAAGATTCTCATAGTCACAACTATGGAACCCATTTCGGAAAGGCCTCATCTCACATAATGTATCTCCACCGTCCCAGATATATCATCATTGATAATTTGACAAAATGTTTGAGAGATATCTCAAAAAGGAACCCTGATTGTGCCTCTTAATTTCAAGAGATGTAACGATTTCACTAATTACTGACATTTCAAACCAATTGAAATCTCAGTTGATTGAAGGGAAAAAATATCAAATATTATTTAAAATTATATTTGTTATAATATATGTTTCTTCAAAGCTAGCTGAGACGATTAGATTAAAACAAGTAATACGATTGCCAGCTGGCAACACATTAAATCTGAGTTGATTTAATGTATTCACTTTCTGATACAGACTATCGAATGTTCCTTCAGTTTGTAGAACGTTATATTATGTGAAATAAAACAATTCAAGGAACTGTTGCTGAATATTCCTCACATAGGGGTTTTGTTGTTGGTAGTGGTGATCAAGAATAAAGCTCAGCACATCTTCACAATGCTGAATAGTATTTTCTTTTGATCATATTCTGCTATAATATGAGCAGAAATGTTTTTTTAATGTTGTGAAAATTATGCTTTCTTACCTAAAAATTGAACTTCTGAAACCCCAGTGAACATTTACAAGAGAATCAATGTCTGCCCTAATGCTTCGCAACATTCCTATAATTCGTTGACTTCATTCAATTCGTTGACTTCATCCAAAATCATTTTGTAATGAAAAAAGTTTTAAACTTCATTTCCAGACTCGCTGGAATTGCTAATACTCTCTTCCTCTCTCCGAACTGTTTAGCAGCTATATTACTGAGTATTTATTGATATTGAAAGTGGGTGAAAAATAAAATCGAGAAAAAGTCTTTCAGTAAGCAAATAATTGTTACTCAAAGCAATGTTATTTCACTGAACAGAATTAAGAAAATTGCAGTAATATAGCGTTTCATTTGTATAACTCTTAAAAATAAATGCATTGCAAACAAATCAAAGTATTTTCCTTTCATGATTTTAGACTATTTAACGCCTATTTTTCTACTATCTTTCTATCCCCTTTTGCATCCCTTTAATAAATAGAGAGACTGGTTTATTATGGGGGCAAATCCTAAAATGGTTTAACAGTCAGTTTGGGTAAAGTAACCTCTCACCCTGAATTCCGCATATAGTGATACAATAGCTCGCCATTTATGCTTCATATTATAATAAAGAAACTTAAGCATGCGTTTGGAAAAGCTTTCTTCTTCCCCAATTAAATTCATACCAAGTTTCATTCATCTAACACTTTGTAATTTTAAGTTATTGTTTTCACGTGCTAATGGACAAACACTAAATTTTGATGGAAATCAATGGATTATATACCAAATTTCACTATTTTTAAGGAATGTTCTTTCGAGTTATTGTGTTTACTGACAGAGAGATGAACATAATTCCAAATATGTATTTTTCGGTCTCTGGTAAGACTGAAACGATAAGATTTATAAAAATTTTAAGGTCAATTTTTTTATAATACTTACTGTGTATAAATTTTGTATAAGATAAAGCAAAAAAGTTATTTTTCCTCTGCTAAAAAATAATTTCAGAATTTTTTTTATTTCTAGAAATATCTAACAGCATATGAAAATAATTTCATATTCTAAAAATTAATTTCAGAAACCATTTTACCAAAGAATCCCAGCAAAATCTTCAGTCCCCCATTTTACATCGAATTTCATCTCATTCACTGGTTAATAAACTTTCTTTATTCCATTTCAGTTCTTTTATAACTTTATCCACGATGGTGAGAAATTAATGTTTATTACTTGAAGAAATGTTCCATCTTTTGAAAAAAATAACATTTATTTTTAATTATGGTAGAAAGATATCTCCAAATGGCCATCTGTTTAATCTCAGACTTTTAGAAAATGTGGCTATTTAAGACGTTTTCCGGTTTTTCATGAAGCTGCTTTTTAAATTCGCTCTCTTTTTTTTTATTCATTTTATGGAAAATTAGCTAAATGTGGTTTTTAGTGGTTTTTTCAACAACTTCCACAGATAATTTTTTACTTCGTTTTTCCCGTATTAATTTCAAAAAACGAAAGTTTCTTTAGAGTATCGTTTCATTTTTTTTTCTCAAAGCAAGCATTTTATGGCTAATAAAAATATCTGGTGATCAGATTTGATTAAATTTTATTTTCTTGCAATTCTCTTCGGTTTCATTATTCTTTTGTAATTTCACTCAATTAAATCTTCCAATTATAAAAATAGGACTACGCAAAAAAACTAAACTTTATCTACTTAAAAAATGAGTCATTTTCATTTATAACACTTAAATTGAACATATTTTCTAGATATTCTTCATAACATTTTAGTCTTTTTAATTTTTTATCTCCTATCAGAATAAAAGTGACTAAATTTTATAAGGCAGTGTGATACCATTTCAAAATTTTTTGTCATTGAGTTTTTCTTCATTTGTTTTTTTATTTGTTAAGCTATTCTGATTATAAAATCATCAGACACGAAATATAAACAAAATATATATTGTTACGGATTTCCTATCCATCGGACTCTTACTCGTATTGTGGGTGTGTATGAAGTGTGAAAGAAATGAGTGCACACAATAATCAGTCCTTTAATAGACGACACAACACAGATGATGTTTATTTTCAGGACAAGGACAGGACAGCACACAGAAGACAAATATTTGCAGCACAATTATGTCCAAAGGACAACTATATACAGTCGAGATGAACACACAGGACAGCACACTGCAGGACTCTACTGCAGATAGTGGTCCACAGGCAGAAATTCCGTAATGACAAAGTCCACGGCTCACTAAGTGGCCAGACAGGATTCAACAGGAAAGGGATTCTATCTGCACTCACGTAGGTCTCTCCCGAACAGGCAGAAACTACTTCTCTGTCTCTTCTTGCCTTCCCTGCCGGCTCACTACTGTGCACATAGGGATTACTCCTCGGTTCAAGACAGCTCCGTTCCCAACGACGAAACACGATTCAGGCTTAGTCAGAATATGCCACACAGCGATGCAGATGTCCTTAGTTCAGGACTCTTTAGTTCAAGACCTCTCTATTTATGTCTACTCTGTCGACTACCTCCGTTCTTCATTCAGCTTTCAAGACCTCTCAGTTCAAGTCTTCTTGATCGATTGATTTCACTCAATATGAGTTCAAGTACGAGGCGCCTAGTCCCGGCAGGAGCTTATCCTCGGTATTGATAAGTGAAGGTGATCTAGCGTTCAATAAGCTGCAGTGACACTCTTCGTACGGAATGACAGATGTGAGTAGCAGGACAGCACAGACGTGAATGATTGATTTCACTCCGCAAATTGACTGCCTTATATAGTGACGGAAGGCGGGGCTAAACTTTCTGGTCCAATCAGGATCATTCTAGACGTACCTCGGCTCCTATTGGACGGATCGGGAAAATTCTCGATGTTCCGGGTATTATCCATTTTACAGCCAAAGTAGCGAAGTTTGTTCGCCAAGCTCTGGGTACTTTGACGTCACTCCTAGACACTATACAATATAGATCACTGTAAATCTGTCTTCCTTACGATGACAGTAATAGCTGTGGAATATATACGCTCATATGTTTGTTATGTATATTAAAAATTTATGAATTGATTGCCATTGAATTTTTAATAATTTTTAAAATAATTTAATTTTCAGAATTTCGATCACAAATACCATAAATGATTTTTAAAATAGGAATAATATAAGGTTGTAAAAAGGGAGAAAGAAATATAAAATAGTGGTATAGGAATATAAAGTGGGGTTGAGAAATGCAGGAATTATAAAATATGCACCCATAATAATAGTTAGCTTCATTGATTTTTATAATCCAGCGGACTGAATGTAGACATTAATATCAGTTTTTCTTACTTATCAAGCAAATTTTATATTTGATAAATAGTATGTAAATTTAATATATAACGAATTTAGTGTTTAATGGAGGCAAGATGTTTGTGTCTTTTTTAAAAAATATTTTTAAGTAATAGTTATTTATTATTTTATTTTAATGGGAAATATATTGGTCTTGACTGTTGCCTTTAAAAAATCGAATCATTTGCCGTCAAATGCGTAGTCTTCAGAAACTGGGATCTAAAAACTAATCTATTTCATCTTTTGCCTATTACTTAATTCCAGAGTTTTAGATTATCAAACGAAAGTGAAAAGCTTATTTTTGAACATGGATATCTTTCTTTTCTCTTTTAACTTTTTTTTTTTTTTCTTCTTTTTCTGATTTATGGTTTCATTTTTTATTATTAACTCTTTGCTTCCGTTTCCTTTTTCATATAATGTAGTTTATGTTTTGCAAAATGATAAAGAAAAAATATTTAATTCGCTAATAATTCATAGCATATATTTAATAATTTATCAAGGCAAAAATGAAAAAAAAGTATTTATAAAAAAAAACTTCACACATTACACAGCCTATCTCCAATATTACTTTAAAATTTAACAACTTTTTGGCCGCTATGTATTGCTTGTGGTTAATTTCAACTCGATATGTTATTCGTAACTTAATTTCTCAGTTTCTCAGGAAAAAATATTTTTAAATATTAAATTTGTGATAGACAGTGGTGGCCCAAATTGTGGACACTTTTGAAAATCGTTATGCTTTCTAAATTTATATGCTTATAGAAAATGTTACATTTCACAAAATGCATACTCTAATATATCATTTTAAAGAGATTTTAATACAAAAAGCAAAATTCAAACATCTGTAGTTCAAAAAAAGTTGTTCTTATTTCAATCTGAATAAAAAAAGACAGTGATGAAGTGGATTGTAATTTCTAACAGTTTTGGGAACCAATCAGATGTTATTATCTGTTAGAAGAAGCTGATATCATGTATAAAGTTGAAACCAATCATTATTGGGATTTTTTTCTTTAGGATAGTCTTTTTTATCTAATCAAATTACAAGTTAAAAATTTTGTTAAACTTTTTAATTTACAGCTGGAATTTTTGAAATATTTCTAATATTTATTCAAAATGCTATGACATCAAGTAAAAGAATATATTAGGCACCGAGAAAGAGAACTAAGATTATTGTGTTACATGAATGTGATCTTTTCTATGCTGAAATTGCAATACTGGTGGATGGTTTAGTGACTACATCTGGAGTCCTAAAATTTTGTTTACGATATCAGGAGACAAACTCAATAAAAAAAGCACAAAAAGGCTGAAAAAGGTAATATTTGATGATGTTAGAAATAAAAAGACAATGCCTCTTGTTGTTTGATTACATACCAAAATAGAAGAATGCCATCAGAGTCATTTGAATGATGCTGGCATTTATGTCAGTTCCAAAACAATCAAAAGATTATTAGATGTTGGACTAAAACGTAAAATTGAAAGAAAAAAGCCTTATCCCAGTTTACAAAAGCGTATAAAAAGATTATAGTCGGTAAAGGAACGCATTAATTGGACAGATGATCAGTGGTGAAAAGTTATATAGTGATGAAACAAACATATTGTTATTCGGTAGTGAGGGCAAAAATAGTTCAGACATAGAATAGACGAAGAGTTACTATGGCTGCATTCAGGCAACTATGAAGAACTCGGTTAGAGTTATGGTTTGGTGCTGCATGTCAGCAAACGATATTGGTAATACATCAAATGCAAGAAAATACACTGACACTATTTTACAACTAAAACTTACCCCTTCCATCAGTAATCAATTACTCAACAGCACATCATTTATTTTAGTAGAATTCATCTCCTTGCTATGCAGCAAAATTATTAGAAGAATGGTTTAGTACAAAAAGCCTTGAATTGTCCTCATGGCCAGGAAATAGTCCTGGCCTCAAAATTATTGCGAACTTATGGCCCCATTTGGAAACTGTCGTACAAATGAAGCGTTCATCAAAATAAAAACAAATTAATTCAGACATTTTTGTTCTCTGGCACCATTCAATAACAAAGGAATAGCTTAAAACTCTCATCAATGAAACATCAGTGTGAAGCTATAATAAAAAATAATTGATCAACCCTGTATATTAAAGTCATAATGCCATTCGTTGTGTTTAGGAGCTTTTATAGAGGAGTGAAGGCCCATAAAGTAATGTAATTCCTAAGTATCGAGTTACTAATCATTAAATAATACATTTTCTTTTATGGGACTCTTAAATTTACCTTTTTAATCAATATTGCACATAAAAATAACAAAATTTCCTTTCATTAGCTTCCAAAGATAAGAGAGGGAAAAATCAAATGATTCAAATATTTGGAAAACAATAAAAATAAGGGGTAAATATAATGGAAAAATTAGATTTTACTTAAAATTATTCCAGAAATTTGAAGAAAAAAATTGCCGAGCACTTTAAAATTTGCATTTTATTTAAATTGGTTCTATAAAAATTACAATTTTTTTAACTTTAAAATTATGTAATTATATAATTATTATTCTTGTGCAAAGATATCTTTGAGAATAATGCAAGAACATTCCAAACCCTTTCTTAATTCTTATTCAAAATTTCAAGAAGCCGCTCTCAGTAACATACATATATGTCTATCCAAAGCTCATTTTTAAAACTCAAAGTAAAATAATCAGAGTACAGAGCAGGGATACTCACACGCATTCTCATAATCACCCTTAGATACAGTTATAAAAATGATAGTAATATTGGTGACCAATAATGTTACGAATCTGTAACTTCGCTTTCCCGCAAATAATGTCATCATAAGAAAAACGGATTTACAATCATCTATATTGGTCGATGCTGGGGTGTCGCATCAGAGATTCCAGAATTTGACAACGAATTTGCTACAAAATGGATAATACCTGTAACTTTGAAACTTTTCTCCCTCTATTCATTAGAAACTGAGATACATCCAGATACGCCCTGATTGGTTCAGAAACTTCTAGCCCCGCTTCCCAGGAACTATAAAAGGCCTGCACTCTCAAGCTGGGTCGTCAATCATGTAGTCCTGTCAAGTGGTCTTGAATTGGTAGTGGATAGGAGTACTGAATACTGGAGTCGCCGAGCGAATACTAAAGTAACGGTATAGTGCTGAATTGTGTGCATTCGTCTTATCTTGTGTAGTAGGTTGTTATGCCATCTCTTTGCAAATGGAGTAGCTGAGAATTGAAGTAGTAAGTCGGCAGCTAAAGCAAGAAGAGACAGTGGAATTTTCAGTCATCTGGAGAGACCGTAGAGCTAAGCTCCGAGGATCCTCTCTCCTGCTGAATCTTGTCTGACCACTTTATGTGCTGCCGATGTTGTCACAACTGGAATTTTGCGTATGTGCTACTGTCTGCTGTAGAGTACTGCTGTGTGCTGTCCTGTTAGTACGTTTGAACTGTATATAGTTGCCGTCTTTGTGCAATCCTGTAGACATAAGCGTCATAGTCTTGTTTCTCTACTATAGGACTGCTGATTGTGTGTTTATCTCACACCATACACCCCACTACACAGAAACAAACGTGATGGATAAGGAAATCCGTAGCAATACTAATTTACTTTCCTTAACAATAAAATTAATTTCTCCGGTTAATAATTAGGATAAAATGGCAAGTTAAATTGCATACGTCGAAATTGAATTTAAGAAGTAAAAATGTTAAACTAAGATATGAAAAGCTTTCTTGTTAGAAGACCTCGTATGAGTTTCTTTCATAACGATCGTGTTAGCACACAAAAAAACACCATTGAGTTTTTATCAAGTAATTATAGAATATTGAACTTTCAATTTTTTGCTCTTGCTTAAACAAACCAAATATTTTTCTTGGAGCTAAGCATTATCGGTACTTTTCCGTTATACGGATACAAGATGTCGCCATATTGAGTCAAACGCGAATCAAGTTGCCAAGCAAAGAGAATGGCCAAACAAATGTCGCTAATCTGAACAAAACGTGAACAGAATAGCCAAAAGAATAACCTGAATTTGACATATTTGGAAATGAAATTTGACATAATTTTGCATTTTTAGCTACTTTTTGGCTATTTTCCACATTTTCCGACTAACTTTTATTTGGCGACTTCTCAGCAATTTTTTCGTTGCGCCCATATAACGGAAAGTATCGCATTATCTTAATTCCAAATTGTATAAGATATTGTTTCTTGTTTGATTTTCAATCTGACTTTTAAGATTTAAAAATATAAAATATTATCAATATTCCCTTCCCCTTTTTTAATGCTCTTGAAATTGTTTAAAAAATTGAGAAATGGCCGAATTAAAGAAAATTCTCAATACGACTAGATTAGATAAAATTAAATTGCAAATTTTTTAAATTATGTAAAGATTATTTTTGTACAATACTATTTCAAAGAAATTACAAATTATTTATTAATTCTTAAATTTGGAATAATTTAAGAAGTCGCTGTTAGTCACAAGATTTATTTCTACCAAAACTCTAAATAAAATGGCAGTACGCCCATATTCCCAGATATTTTCCTTTTTATTCTTTGATATAGATATAGAGTTAATAGAAAATTTGTTGAATAATACTAATTCACTTTACTTAGCAATAAAAGTTAATTTCTCGATTAATAATAAAAATTAGAAATGCTGTTTAAAATTTATGCATCAAAACTTAATTTAAGAATTTAAAATATTTAGTACACTGAAATCTTTGCCATTAACATTTTTAATGTGCTTTTCTTCCATAAAGAGCATATTAATATACAAAAATTATTATTGAATTTTTATCAAGTAAGTTTTTTTATCAAGTGTTAAAATTTCAACTTTTTTTTCCATTCTTGTACAAACAAGACATTATTCTGAAGAAAAGCATTACCTTAATCCCAAATGTATAAAATATCGTTTTTTCAATTATATTTTAGAAAAATATAAAAGGGCATCAATTTTCCATTCACTATTTTTTAATTCTCTTGCGATTTCCATTATAGCAAAATGTTCTCTAAAAGGTAAAAGAGAAGAAAAAAATTCAATATATTTGATTTCTTTTTTAATTTCCGAGTAAATGCAGATTACTCCCTAGATTTAATTTCAGACATTTCTTCTAAAAACTCAAAATGCTAAATTAGGCTTCTTTATTTTTTCGTTCCGAAAATCAGTAAATTTAATATATTTTGAAAGTTTTGAAAAACGAGTTATTTCCATTATTTTTTCGGCTGCTAATTCAAAGTAATACCATGGGACATTCTAAAGTAATTTCGTCGCTTAAGAATTTTTGCTCCAAAAGAGTGGATTTTACTTTGTTTATTCCTCAGAAACATTTTAAATAAATCTTTCCAAACTAAAATGTTTTCCTTGAAATGCTTTTAATAATTCAGCTATTTTTATATGTTTTGTGTAGCTCAGCTAGGTAACAATGTTTTTCTTATTTCAAAATTTCTAAAAAATTTAGTTTTTATGCAATATTTTTATTATAAATACTTAAAACTGCATTGTCTTACTTTCTGTAATTTTATAAACAATATAAAACGGCCATAAGACACCAAAAATTCAAATTTTCAATTGAATTACATCAAAGTACTAATTTTTAGCCATGCGATTTAATTAGTAATCGACTTTATAATTTTGACCCTCAAACAAATGACGAAAAAATATGCAAAATTATAATTTCCTCTACGAACTTCCTTGCCTTTAGCAGATCTATTAAAAGAATATTTGTCCCTCAGCGTTAGATTTAGATGCAACAGTTGAATCACATAAATGGGGAATCTGTTTTGGAATTGGGTTTCAATCTTCCGACTTTTAATGACACATCTCAAATTTACAATGTAAATTAGTCTCCTCGGAAATCAGCTGTTTCATTGATTAAATTAGATTTATTATGATTAAATTAGATTTCAATTAATTTTTTGTTGTTGTTCTTGTGGCTTATGGCCCTTTACAAATCGCTGGCAGTTATCTGTTAACGATTTAAGCCATGTGATCTTCTCTTGTTTTTCAGTGGTGCCATCTAGGCTAAGATTACGATTTATCTACTTCATGCGACATATTCACTAGCACAACCCCGTTTTGCAGGGTGGAGGGTGTACATTCACACACCTCGCAGATAGTACACAAAAAGAGAACAACCCTGGCAGAAACAGGAATCAAATCCGGGACGCCTAGATCACAAGGAAGAACTGATTTTCATTGTTTCATCAGCTATTTGATGACGTAATGTTCTGTTGTTAAATGAAACTGTTGTATAAATGAATAAAGTATACACCATAGGTTTGAATACAACGATTCCCACTGTTTAACGAACCGAAGGATTCCTTGTTCCCAGAATTCCTATACTCGCGACAAGACCCAGTCCTTTATAGTGTCCTTGAGTTCGCCATCCGAGTTGAAGCGCTTTCCTTTCAGCAGTCTTTTCAGGGGACCACACACATGAAAATCGCTGGGTGGCATGTCCGAGTGGTAGGAAGGATGGTCAAGATACTCTCACTTGAACTTGGACAGTTTCGCATGTATGACCCTGGAGACATGTGGATGCTCGTTATCGGGGAGCAGAACCCTCACACTTCACGAGTAGCCTTGTTCTTTTGTTCTTGATGGATCTACGTAGTCTTTGGAATGTTTCACAGTACACATCAAAATTAATGGCTTTTCTTTGTGTGAGGGATTTAACAAGTACAGGACCTTAGACTGAGAACTCGAGAACCCTGTGAAGGACTCAGTCTCGTCAAGGCCACAGAATTCTGTAAACAAGGAATCCTTCTGCTCATTAATCAATGGAGTCGTTGTGCTCAGGCCTATGGTGTATTCTTCAAATGAATTATCCATTTATACCTACAGTGCCATTTCGTACCTTTTCATTTGAGCACCTTTGTATAATTATATGAGTTGAAAATATTAAAAATTATGATGCAGCTTCCTCTTATAGCTTCAAATAGTAAGATAAGATTTCTTTTAAAATATTCATAAAGTATATTCTTTTTTATCCACATTTTAAATGAGAATTATTCTTACCATTTTTATTATTATTATTCTATGCAAACATCTCTGAGTGCGGTTTGCGGCTAGTGAAATTATTCTAATCAATAGTTTTCGAAACCAGTTTTGAGATGCAATTTCACTTCATTGTGAAATAACTACCTTCTTAAAATGTTCAAATGATTTCTACCTTTTCGAAATAGCTGATCTTAAGCATTCGCAACTAGAACAAGAATTCTCATTAAGGGAAAAACAACTTTCTTCGTCTGCTGAGTATCTCGTTAAGACTTGGAAAATAGAATGAATGAATTTTTGCATGTCGAGAAGTATGATTACAGAAAACTTGCATGACTGATTATTTAATAAAAATGTTCGAGTGAATTTTTTTCGGGCCGTTTAGAACTTTAAGTATTCGTTTTTAATAGCTTTATCGACATATTTTTCTGCTTTAAAGGCAAGCGGAAGTTTTCGAGCTTACATATGTATATTTTGGCCTGCTTCCTTTTAGAGCATTTTTTTTTAATTCTTAATAATGATTTTATATTTATTCTTATTAGATAAGTTTTGCAGACTATAATTTTACTATACATTTTTTCAAAGGTTTTTTGTCTTAAATGCCTACAAGTGTTTAATTTCAGGTAAAGGATAAAAAATGAAAAAAATTACTTCAATTCACCTTAAATTTGAGGGTTCAGTATTTCAATAATTGCTTTAAAAATGGGTGATTTATTGCCACCTAAGTCTTTTTTTTTTATTCCTAAGATTAAATGTTCAATTATTATTCATAAGCCATTACAAAACACTGAAAGTTTTAATAGTTTTAGATCCAAATATTTCTCTAAATGTTTTTTTTTTTTGCGCTTTTGGTACATAAAAAGTATGATATGCACAAAAATAATAAAAGGAATGTCTCTCATTTTTATTAAACATGAAGAAACATAATTTTTTACTTTCTCGGGCATAGTTAGAGAAAGTAGAATAATCCATATTTTGATAAATCACCACGTTTTAATTCTCAATCAGTTCAAAAAACGCATTGTTGTAAAATGTCTGTCTGTTTGTTCTTGGCAAAACCAATTCAGAAACGCTTGAAGCTAGATCATTGAAATTTGGTATGCTGCCTTTATACCGAATTTGAAGATTTATATTGAAATGTTGAGTAAATATTCAGAATAAGTCCGTCTGTCTGAATATAAGTTAATACGATAATTGCGCAATTGAGAGAAAGCATCTATAGTGTAAGCAATTATCAAACTTTGATCTAAATCTGACAAGGAGTTGACCAATTGTTGGTCTACATTTTTAGGAAGCACATAAACGCAACGACTCCTAAGTGACAAATATATCAAATTTGGTATGTAACTTTGTGTCTATAACTGCAGTTTCGTGACAAATTTTTGGTTTGGCAAAGCATGGAAACAGAATTTCATATTTTGGATACTATTAAAGCACACCAGAGATTTTATTCGCCAAGACGATACTATATACTCAAAAAAATTTAGATTTATGACAAAAGCATATTTCGCAACTATTGGACGACAATGCATGTAATGCTTTTTCTGACATAAGTGTATTGGAGAATATGGAAAATTTTGGGGTGACTGCTCCCACTGATTTTCAAATCACAATTACAGAAAGTTCTCAATCTTGCACCCAATGTTTTTGCTTGCATTCTAACAGGTATATACTAGATCTCTCTATTCCTACCTGTAAAATTAATTTTCTCCTTTTTCTCTAAATTGAAGAAATTTAATACAGGGTGCGGCAAAAAAACTCGGGCAAATGTATTGCATTCATAGAATAGAAATTAATTTATTTTGTTTTATTTTTTACTTCTTTTCGTCTACTACTTAAACTAAAACATATTTCATAACGTATCGTTTAGTTTACTTATTGTTTTGGGGAGCCTTTTTTACGATGCTTAGCTAAATGTATGCTATTTTAGAATTGGTTAAGTAGGAATAAAACGACAGTATGAAGTCCTTCTTTTGCTTAATGTGCTTCAGCAAACACTGTCCGATACAATATATCGTTTAAAACGCTTGGCAGTGACGGTCAAAGTTCAGGACGAAAACGTGTTGTGAATACTTCCAGTAGCCGTACGTTTATCCAAAGATGAATTAAATGAATTTCCATGAGAAAGAAAGCTCGAGCATTGGTAATAAAGGACCGACCACTGCCACGAATGGTAAAAACCGAGCATGGACTGAAGCCTTAAAAGATCCAAAAATTTCAGTTTCTCATTGAAGGAAACAAACTCGTGTGGATAAAAAAAACCCAAGAACTTTTGAAAAGGGTTGCAAGTAAGGATTGAGAGAGGTGTTTTTTTTCCACTAATGAGAAGCTCTTTACCATTCAACGAGCTCATAACTCCTAGAACTATAGGGCGCAGTATAACCAGACATGGCTCTGGCGCCATAAAACTCCAAATAACCAAACCTAACCTAGAACTATAGGATTTAATCTGTAAATACTCCAAGCATTTCAGCAAGTGTTGAACATTGCAAATGTCCAGAGTTGGCCTTGGTCTGGAGAAGAATTTGAGCAACTGGCAAAATATCTCTGGTTTTTCTGGATGAGTTAAGATCAATCACAACACTTTGTGATTGATTAACAAGTGGGACTTTCTAGAAACTTTTGTATTTCCGTGGACCAAATGCAATTCGACATTGTAAAATAGAATTTTCAACATAACTCCTCTCCAGCTTACAAATGCTAAAAAGACTGTAGAGTGGTGCAAGACTCGTTTTCTGGACCTGATATCATCTGGAGAAATGGCACAATACTCGCCGAATCTCAGTCCCATGATTACAGTGTATAGTCCATTTTGGAGTCCAGAGCTTGCATTAAACGACATAACAATTTGGACGCTCTAAAGCAATGACTCCTGTGGGAACGGGGTAGATTAATAATAGAAGTTTTGAGCCCATTGCTCAAAACTACAATAAGTGTTTGCGCCTCTGCATCGCTTCATAAAGTCTGTTACTCTGAAATAAATTAAATTTATGTATAAGTAAAGGTCTACTACTATTATTATTTGTAACATTTTGTTTGTTTATTTATTTATTTTTAATCAAGTTATATTAAAAATTGTTTTTCCGGGTTTTTCAGCCACACCTTCTAATATTTATAAAAATTTAAAGTAATAAATATTTATAATAGAATACCATTTCAGATGTTCTTGTATTTAGCTCTTTTCCAAAACATTAAAAAGTAAATCATTGACATAATGTAATTTTATCTTCGTTTCCTGAAAGAAAATCTCTTTCGGTATCAGCTGTATTTATGGATAGCTCCTGTTAAATATTCTTCCATGCAACCATTTTTAATAATCAAGTTTTAAAATATTCCAAAATAATAATGAGTTTTCGACAAGTGATTGGGTGCTTAAATTGCATTTTTTCACTGAAGCTGAAAGAAACAGTCCAGGTTACTCGCTGAAGAACAATTTCTTTCCACACGAGCGAAAATCCTTTTAATCCCGAAAAGATTGCACATTCTTTTTTGAATTATATTTTCGAAAATCAAACTGCAAAAGCAGCATTAATTTTTAGTATTTTTTTTTATCTAATACAGAAAAGACAGCTGTCTAAGAGTTAAAAATAAAAACAATCCAATATATTTGATTTTCGGATTTGTATCAGCAAACAAAACATACCCTTGAGTTAATCTTGAATATCTTTTTTTTTTCTTAAATTACAAAATGTTAAATTAAACTTCTTTACTGATTCTAAGAAAAAGATTTTAATATATTTTTGTATGCTTTGGAAAACATTTCTTTCGCTGCTGTTGCAGAATCAAAAATACATTGGTGGATACTTTGAATCATTTGGTTAGATATAAAACAAATATCACTTATTTTTTAGGAATATAGGTACTATTCATCTCAGAAAAATGCATCATATGTCAAATTTACAGAATACATTTTTAAGAAACTGCATTCACATTTATATGTTAAAATTACCTATAATAATGAAAAATTATTTTTGAACAATTTACTGTAGAAATATTCATTAAAAATTATGCAATATATGTCAAGTCTTTTATGCAGACAAAAAATATGACATGATATAAATAAATTAGAATTAATTACTATAAAATTAAGACATAAAAGAAGCATGTTTAATTTCTGCCATTCTATATCTTATACTATAATACGAGGAATGGTTGCCAAGTCGAAATCGCCCCAGAATTAATAAACTCCGGTAAACTTGGGGGTCTGGGGTTTTTGGCCACGGGGAATCTATTGGCGCCGGTTTTGAAGCGCTACGATCGAGCAGTTCGGAGTTACAGATAGGATATTTTCAAACTTTATTAGTTCGCCATAATGGCTATAGATGGCAGCACTTAAATTTTCTTTGTCAACTTCAATCTTTACACTGCTCACTTTGTACCATTTCTTTAATTGTATAATTTTTTGTTATCAATTACATTTTATTTCCTATGACTTTTCAAACTTTACCTTTGTATAGAATAGTTCCCTTTCCAAACTCTAACTTTGTTCACAATAGTTTACAATGGTGCACTTTAACTGGTTATCTTTTCACCAATGGTTTCACAAATTTTCTTATGGCATGTATTGTTTTAATAAATCACAATTGAAAATTTAAATCTTCGAGTTAGCTTCGATATATGTTTTGTCTGAGCTGAGCTCGGTCACCCGCTGGTAATCTTATTATATGATAAAGTAACTAAACTATCGAAATAATTAGAGAAACCAAAATAATTACTCTAATTAAGATGCTGAATAGAACACTTTCCAAAAGTCCTGTAAGAAAAAAAATTAAGTTTTGAATAAAGGTATCTTTTTTTTCAATTTAATAAATTAAATTAATGTTCCTGACTAAGATGTTGAATCAAAAACAACATTTTCCAAAAATCCTGTAAGAAATGAAATTAAATAATTTTATAAAATTATCTTACTAGTTAACTTAATTTTATAACTCAAAATAATTGCCCCAATTAAGATACAGAATAGAAAATATCATTTTCCAAAAGTCATGTAAGATTTAAAATTATATTTGTGAACGCATTCTTTTTTGTTGTTGTTGTTTTTCTTAAATTTAAAATGATTTTTTCTGCATGTTTTTCAGCATAGGAATTTCCCTTCAAGTTCGAGTTATTAATTTTAAATTTACCAGCAATTATTTTCCTTTCGTTTAGATTATAATTCAAAGATTAATTCTTTAATTTGGCTTTTTTTAACTTCTATAGTTTCACACTAATAAATTAAACTTTGTATTCGATATAAACTTTTGTTGTTAAAACTCAAAGAAATTGGAAATATTTTGGAAGTCACAACTAGATGATTTCCGATAATTCTCATTCAGTTACTCAAAATAAGGCTCAAAAACAAATTTTGAAGAGAAAAATCTCATCTTAATATTAAGTAAGATATACTTTTTTATATAACACAATATTTCAAATGTCATTATAAAGTCAATTTATAAAACTCACTCGCATATTTTTCTGTTTCTGCTTACTTTAACAAATCATACAGTCTTTATATTTTAAGCCTTTAGATCCATCGAAGAATGAACATAAGAGAATAATGGCTTCTTCAAG
>JAPMOQ010048238.1:2482730-2501657 GCA_026543055.1 Argiope trifasciata
TATTATTTACATCAGTGTATTTTGATGGAAACGAGTATAACCGTTGTCGATAGAACATGAAATTTTATTAATTAGAAATTAAAATGAATCAAACATACAAATTAGTTAGAAATTATTTAGAAATTAAAATAACAGAAATAATTACACCAAATGAATAAAAGCCTAACTCGGTTTGAACGACATAGTTCTATGATAACAGGGTGATTGACTGTAGTTTTAAAAAATGTATAAAAGGAAAAATATGAAAATTATTCGGCTGCCAATTTATTTGACTCATGTCTTAAAGTATTTACAATTATCAGTGGTATAAATTAGTTAAATTATCTATGTTTTTATTCAATACTCGTTATAAGAAGGAAGAAGAAATCAATGTGTTCATGTTCACTTCCAAACTTTCAAGAAAGGATTCCAAATAAGGGATTTTTTCTGTGAGGCATCGGTGGACAATGGACGAGGTGTCAATACTTGAAAGTGGCCCCTGACGAAGTTTTCAGGCCGGATTCTTTTTCTATTGATTATTGTTTCAATTCGGTTGCCGTATTTTGTTTATATATATATATATATATATATATATATATATATATATATTTGAGGCATAACAACGTTCGGCCAATAGGGATGTCTAGGAGTTCTGTTACGAGGCCTGCAGAAGTTACTAATCATTAAAGAAATATTTGGTTGATAGTTCATTGAAACCTCCTTTCTGTCAAATTCAAAAAGTGAAAAAAAATCTGGCTCATGGAAATAGAGTTCGAAAATAACCTTGACGCATTGATTGCTACATAAATCACTTGTATTTCCCGCATACTAACTAACTGATTGCCCTTTACGAGATTTTAATTTTCAAAAATAACTGTGAGGTCATCAAATTTGGTAGATGGCAGAAATCAGGTCTAAGCAGTGAGCTTCTGTACCATAATTAGAGAAATTAATCGTTATTATTTGCATATTGTATACTGATAGTCCATCTTCCACAAAGGATTTTTGCATTTTCTTAAAAGTTAAAAGATTACGTTTTTAATCGGGTCTTTTTCAATTACTGAAAATTAATTTCTTCTTTTTTTATATTTATTTTTTGAATTCCCTTTCACATAATATCTGTAATAATACTTTTAATATTATGATAAAATTCTAATTCCTTTTTAATACATACCGTTTTGTTCTTACGTTTGCGATTTTTGCATTCTTCAAAAATGTGTTCAACTCACATAATACGTTCTTTTCCGGTTTTATTTTAAAGTCCACATATTTTCAATTCATATATATATATATAGTTTAACAACCCAGAAAATCGATAAATTAGACAGAAAAATGCGTCTCTAAAGGCTTCTTGTATAGAGAAATTTGTTTCACTGAAAAACATGCATCGCTTAGTAGCTAAAAAGTATGATTTAAAACTATAAAGAGCAACTAGTGCAACGAAATAGCAAAATTCTAGTTTTATCCAAATTTCTATTTTTGTATGATTATATTTAAGACTGTATCAAAAATGCCTGGCAGTTGCGGCAAAAATTTTCTGTGCCATTATATATAATAATACACAGGAAAAAACAGACGAAGAATCTGAGATTTTTCTCATGCAATTTCCTTTTTCTCATCTTTTGTGTTCATTTAGCCTGATTCTCATTGTTGTCATCAGATCAAATGAGTGAAGAAATCGAGTAAATGAACAGTTGAATGAAAATTTTAAATTCAGTAATTGTTAAAAGATCTTGTAGCTGAAATTATAAATCTAGGCTAAATTTTAACCCACTCGGAAGGATGGAAGATGTTTGAAAAGCCTCATATTATGATGATATTAAAAACATTAACTATCATTATATTAAGAAACACAAATTGTGACATAATGTCCGATTACAAGAGGAGGTCAATGAAGAAGGTAGCAATCGTACTTATGACATTCTGTGACCTTCAATGTTTAGTCTCTTCTCGCCCCACACTACATAAGCCCATTGCTATACATTCAGGGAATGCAAAAATGTATAAGTGGAGAATCGAATAGAAATTATTAGGTTATTTTAATATAAGAGAAATCGGAGATAGTGGTAATTACATGCACCTTAATTTAATCTGACATTTATAAAATATTGTTTAAAACTAAAGAATTTGAAATATTTGCTATTAAATTGAATTTCAGTAGATGAAAATATTTTTTTCTTGCAATATGAAACAAATTCGTTATTAATTTTAAAATGTGCTGTTAAATGTGTTATGAAAGTGAATATAATTCTTTACTTATTTTACGTAATTTAAAGATTTATAATTCGGCAAATTTTGATAGAAGAATTATAATCTTGTTTTCTGCTTAAAATGTTAGCGGGCCAAAAATTTTCTTCTAAATATCTGTAGCAGGACAAGACAAATCTTAAACTTTTTTTCAGAAGTTTGTTTATTCACACTAACAATATAATTCTATGTCATTTGGAGTATGTATTCCCATTGGAAGTTTTTACTTATATCTAATGACTTATAAAATAGAAAGTTGTTCACCATTAATGTAGACACCCTATAAAGCTTTATGCTGAAGAAATCATGAAATTCTTAAACGCTTATTCAAGTTTAACATGCGCACATGCACATATCACAAAATAAACAATAAAACTCAATTTTAAAATTTTAAAATAGTTTCTTTTTGAATCCCAATTTAAAATGAAAATTCATTTCCATTTTCTGCCTTCAAACTTATCTATCTCCAGTTTTCATTTCAAATCTTGAGAGTTCTAGAAAACTTTTCAATCAATAGTTTCAAAAATCAACATTCCCCTGATATTTGCGTTTGCCATGAAACAACTGGAGGCTTAAAATCTTTAAATGATTTCTAACTTTTGAGAACGGGTAAGGCGTAAGCAGTCACAGTTAGAACGAGAATTCTCGTTAATGATAAAACAACTTATGGCACAGACTGCAAAGCTTCTCGTTAAGACTTTTGAAAAATTAAATGAACGAATTCTTCTTGCGTGTCGGAAAGTATGATTGCATAAAACTTAGGTGATTGATCGTTTAGTAGAATTGTTTGAAGTGAAGTTTCGTGGATTTATTTGGAATGTTATGATAATCAACAGAATTTCCCTTCATTTTTAAAGACATAAATTAAAATGTTCATAACTGTATTTTTCTCAATTGAATTATTTTGAACTACTGAAAGTATTTTTTTAAATAATACAAACTGGACATTAGATTTCGAAATAAATAAAACACGTTTAGTGCTTTTAAATGTCTAAATGAAAAGTTACTACTTGTGCCTTTCACTTAGTGTAAAATTTTAATGATTATTCAAAGCTGTATATCATTTTAATAAGTATAATTTCATCAGCTATACGTTAATTTAAAAAATGTGTCAAATTTTATTTGAATTTAAATATTTCTTTGCTTTTTGCTAACATCTATTGTGAAACAAATATTAGAATATTATTTACATAAAAAGCTTTGAATCAAGATAATACGTAAAATACTTTTTTCGGTAATTTCGCAGAATATGAAAAAGATTGGTGTACGATCCTAAAATGTACGGTGTTTTTACTTAATGATAGGAAATATAAACACTCTTACGATAAAATTTAGGGAAAAAGGGTCGTGGTTGTTCCCTGCAAAATTTTTAAGGCATTTCTTCAAATCTATAATTAATTCTTTCCAGACAGTTTATTTGTTATTGTTATTCATGTTATTTTATCAATCCGCTGACAAATCTGCCAGCGATTTAAACGGAGTGAGCATCTCTTGTTTATCCAATAACGTTAACTGGGGTCAAGAATGATACTTAACTACTACTGCGTCATAATCGCATGCACGCCCCCTTTTTACATGGGTGGGGGGCACATTCAAACAAATTCCTTTCAGATAGAGCCGTGAAAAAAAAACCATTCCCGAACCGGGACTAGAGCCCTGGACTCACAGACCACGGGAAAGACGCGCTACCGCTATGCCAAGACACCAGTATTTCAAATTTAATTTCAGTTTAGCGATTTTTCTTTTCTTCCAACATATATTCTGGTACAAATATTTAAATATTATTTAAATAAAGCGCCTTATATCAAAATATTTTTTCCAGTAATCCCGCTGAATAAGAAAAAAGTTGATGTATGGTCCTAAAACCTATGCTGTTTTTTCTAAATCGAAAAAAAAAAAAAAAAAAAAAAAAAAAAAAAAACTTTTTCCATGATAATTAGAAAAAAATGTCATGATTATTTCCTGTATAATTTTTAAGGCATTCCAAAATGTTAATAATGAATTCTTTCCGTGCAGTTTATTTAACTTAACTGGTTTTATGTTTATTAAGACAGAATTTTGTATTATGCCTGTTACATATTTCCTAATGTGCAAAAGGTTTGAAATATCGCAATTATGTGTATTGTCGATAACAATATATTATTCTAATATTGCTGAAATTATGATTAAAATTAAATTCTTAGAATTAGAGCTAAAGCTAATTAAAATGTAAATTAAATTTACTTAATGATACTTTATTAAGACAGAAATTTGCAATTTGCCTGTTGCATATTTCCTGATGTGCCAGAGTGTTCAAATATTGCGAGGATGTATATTCTCGATAACAATATACTACTTTGTTGTTTTAAACAATATACTTCTTTGATATTTGTAATTAAAATTATATTCCCAAATTTATAATTAAAACATTAACAGCATTTACCTAATGAGCTACATTACTATTCATTATCAGAACACATGACTTGCATCATGGTATATTATTCACTACAGCGTATTTTTCTTGAAAACCTCGGAAACGTCACATTGTTATTTCAATAATAACATTGAGACTCAAATTTATCATAGAAATTTGCAAAGAATTTATTTTATTAACCTTCCACCGGGCGTGCGTATGTGAGAGATACACTAGAGATGAATTTCGTTTTATACTTTTAGATCTGATGGCCCTGGGAGCGCCTGTCCTTGGATATTTGTCCCCCTTCCTGTGACCTACTTTCAGTTGTCTTCGCAAGTTTGTGGCTTCAATAGGTCTCTGCCGGTTAGATTTTTGTATTTTAGAGATACGAGCGACCGTTCATGTAAGTTTTTGTCACATCTGATTTTGTATGATTTTACAAATAAATCTGTATTATTTTAGACAGGCGACAGCTGCAAAATGAAAAATCCAGCTAGGTATTGAAGAAGTGGATGATGTGACGTCAGAAAAAAAAAACCCTGCCAAAAAGAAAAGCGTACTAGAATCTCGAGGTTCAGTTGTGAGATTTGACAGAAATTTATATGTTTGGCGCTCACTAAACATATTTGTTCAAATTTCAATGCTGCAATGAAATAATAGTGAAACTATATTATTCCTTTTCATATCTAACTGTCAATTACAATTTTCTTTTTATGCTTAAATTCTATATTTTTAGCACTTCTTTAATTTATATGCAAATTGTTCTATCAAAATATCGGCAATTTCCTTTGTATTATTTTTTAATCAATTCAGTTAACCTGCGGTCATTTTATATTGTTATTGCAATCGATGTTTATATTTTTTCCACTTCTTTTTAAATAAAAATGTCTAAAGTGACTGTAGTTATTAATCCTAAGCTATTTACAATATAATTTTAGTAGTTACGCTTTTGAAAATTTAAATTTTACTAAAGCGTATGTGAGAAATACGCGCGACCTTTCATATTAGTATGATGACCGCACCCGCTGGAAGGTAAAAAGTTTGATATTATTAAGAATCAAAACGACCTACAACCCCGTATATTACCATAGAAAGCATTACAGTGTATTATTTACATCAGTGTATTTTGATGGAAACGAGTATAACCGTTGTTGATAGAACATGAAATTTTATTAATTAGAAATTAAAATGAATAAAACATATAAATTAGTTAGAAATTATTTAGAAATTAAAATAACAGAAATAATTACACCAAATGAATAAAAGCCTAACTCGGTTTGAACGACATAGTTCTATGATAACAGGGTGATTGACTGTAGTTTTAAAAAATGTATAAAAGGAAAAATAGGAAAATTATTCGGCTGCCAATTTATTTGACTCATGTCTTAAAGTATTTACAATTATCAGTGATATAAATTAGTTAAATTATCTATGTTTTTATTCAATACTCGTTATAAGAAGGAAGAATAAATCAATGTGTTCATGTTCACTTCCAAAACGCCTCTTTTTTATACATACTGCCCATTTTGATGACAGTTAACTAGGATTTTTGCCAATCTTTACAGGTGGTAGACTAATCTCATTAAATGGTATGCAATAATTCAATGTTTCTTTATGCATAATAGTGTCAAGACAATCTTTAAAAACCCAGTTCAATGGAACTTTAACCAGTTAGTCAATTTACACCAATCGGGTTTGTCTCATAAATATAATGCATCATTATTCCACAGGTAAATGTTTATAATTGCTCAAAAAAATTAACTAAGCTATCTTTTTACTTTTTTATTCTTTTTTTTTTTTAAGCTTTAACAGAATTTACAAAGGACGTTCAAATGAATAGGAACGAAACGACACTGTTTGTATAAATGAAGACTTTAATCAAAGTATACATCATACGTAGACTGGAGCACAGCTATTCCATTGATTAAAGAACCGATGGATTCCTTATTCCCAGAATTCATGTGGCTATGACGAGACACTACCCTTCACAATGTTCTTGAGTTCGCCATCCGAGTTGAAGAGCTTCCCTTTCTGACTTTTTTTTTTCAGGAGACCCAACACACGAAAATAGCTGGGAGTAACCCGGGTTGTAGGGTCGATGATCGAGCTGCTCACCCTTGAACTTGGCCAGTTCAACGTGTGTGACCTTGGAGCCGTGTGGACGCGCGTTATCACAGAGCAGAAGCACACCCTCCATGATTAGCCTGAGTCTTTTGTTTTTTATGAACCTGTATAGTCTTCGGATTCTTATAGCACACATAAGAATTAATGGTTCTTCTGTTTCTAGGATTTCAAGTAGCGTCAATTGGACGATACTTTTTATAAGAGTCCTTGCTCTCTCCTGAGTATATGAGCACCGATGTAAGCTCCGATCTCTGATGGAGACCTCAATCACCTCGCTGGATATCTCGCTCCCTACTCTCATAGCATTTTAGGCAAATATGTTAGCGGTAACATCGTAACATTTCGTACCTTTTCATTTGAACACTCCTTGTAGTGTTCAATAAAAACATTCAAAATTCATTGATTTTTAATTCTGTAAAATTATTTTAATTCATTAGTTAAAGTTATTTTAATTCTTTAAAAACATTGATCAATATCTTTCAGAGCATAGATTTTTCTAGTCTCAGAAGACAGACTAAAATGTAAATTCATTTAATTTCACATTTCTTCTTTGTAATAAACAATGAGAATCTTTTCAAGGGAAAGCTGCAATCCTTTACACATGCAGCTTTAAAATAATTTTTTCCCAATTTGAAATTTTGCATGTTATTAATGATTTTCAGCATAACATGGCGATGAAAAGGTACTATATAAATAAACAATTTTTCTTCTGAATTCTAGTACTAAGCATTTAAATGATCTAAAATCGCAATATTATGAATAATATAATATCATCTGGCATCATAATCATAATATAATCTGGAATCATTATATTTAAAAATAATTTTATATTATAATTGGAATAAAGAAAATTATTTTTAAATATTTTTTAAAAAAGAGTTTATGTTTAAACAAAAACAGTTTTATAAAGCTAGCATTCCACACTTTCGAACAAAATAAGTTCAATATTGCCAAAGAAAATTTTTCAGTTTGCAGTCAAAATTCTGTTGTTGAATAGATGAAATTTTATATGCTTATAAAGTAAAAAGGGTAAAAAACCATAAAGAATGGAAAGGATATAAATTGCCACTTTAAAAAACATTTCAATGTGGCTCCTGTTAAAAGTCTTTCTTGAAATTATTCTTAATAATATTGTCTAAAAGTATGCCAAAAACAATAATGAGTTTTCTCCAAACGATAAGATGCTTATACTGCAATTTTTATGTCGTTAGAAAAGAAAACATCACTGGCAGAAGAGCAATTTCCTAAAACACAAGAAAATACCTTCTTAATACTGGAAAGATTGCACATTCTTTTGAGTTACATTTTCCGAACATAAAAGTTAAACTAATATCAATTCATTTTTTCAGAAACTACCAGAACAAAGAACAATTAAAAAAGAGCTGAAAAGGAGAAAATTCCAGTGCGATTTATTTTCAAACATTTAATGCACATCAAAATTTACCTTTGATCTAAAAGTTCATGTTTTTCTTTAGAATATAAACTACTGAATTAATTTTCTTTAAGAAATTATTATGAAAAGAATGAAATCTACGATCTCAAACTTCAAGTTATAATGTGAGAATATTATTATTTTTAAGTCATTACTTGTTTTAATAATTTGTCCTTAAACAGTGTAACCCGGTTTGAAACAATCCCGAGACCTCTCTCTCTCTCTCTCTCTCTCTCTCTATATATATATATATATATATATATATATATATATATATATATATATACACTGGTATAAATTTCAGACCGATTTAAACTTGTTAATGACTTAAATTAATTAAGACAATTCTTAAGAATTCAGAGAATAAATAATTTAGAAATAAAGTTGTAACTTTAGTCGCGATAAATCGCCAAATGTCACAAACTGTGCATAAACTTCTTACAATCTTAAAAGCGAAAAATGGATGCTTCAAAAGTGATAAATCACCAATTTGTTGCCTACATATTTAGAGGCTTCAAAAACCTCAAACCCAAACAACTTCATGTTCTCACATAATAAAAAAAAAATAGTAAAAATTATTTATTTTCTTATTTTACGCCTTAAAATATTCCGAAGTATATGCAAGAGGGTACAGTGGCTCAGATTTTGAGTCAAACTATTGTAGGATAGTTTAGACTTTCAATGCCGGTTCTTAATTGTGAAATCTAAATCTGCAAATATTTTCCTAATTTTCATTCTCATTGTTTCTAAAGATGAGGAATTTCCAAAAAAACTACTATGCATACTAACTCAAAAATGGGAAAAAATTTCATTAAAATGCTAATTCATTGAATAATCAATCGCCATTATTTAAATTTTTTACTTTATACAGTCTTTATGTATAATTTAGAAGAATATAAAAATTGTTTTTATTATATTTTTATTCGAGCCTTCATTTTAATTATCCTTTCAACCATTTAGATGAAGTTTTTTATAAAGGGAATCAAATATTGCCACAGTTTGCTTCTTCCTTAAAAGTTTCAAGCTATTGTGTTATAAACTTTTGTTGCTTTAATGAATTGCAATCATTTCTATGGGGAAATTTTATTTCATTCATTAAAATCCAATCTCTGGAAACTATTTAACATTTACTTTCGGGCTTAAAAATTTTAGGAAGAAATAGAAACAAATCCTTTGGGAAATTTCAAACCTTAGCCAAGGATTATTTCTAGTAAACTTCCATTTTTAGTTTAGCTTAATGATTCGCTTTTAATACCAATGACTAGAATATACTTCATATCACCGAAGATACCGATGCTAAAAAGCAAAATAGCTGTTATATCGCCAGATACTAAGTTACCATTGCCGAAAAGAAAAATAGCTGTTAATGCAAACAACTCAGTGAAGTAATCTCCGAAGGGTTGCCAGAGGAAAGACTCTGTTGCTGGGGTTACCATATTGACGCTAAATTGAATGGGAACATCAAAGTAGATTCCAAACAAATTTAATTTCATGTTGCCAGAGGAAAGACTGTTGTTGGGGTTACCATATTGACGCTAAATTGAATGGTAGCATCAAAATAGATTCAAACAAATTTAATTTCATGTATATTCTAGAGAGAAATTTTTAAAAATGCATATGTGAAATACATAATTTAATTTTCATTTCTTATCTTTCATTTTGTATTTGGAAATAACTAAATTGTACCTTGAAATTATTATTATGAAATAGTAATTTAGATCTACAAATTCTCGACACTTTTAATATTGAATTTCATGAATATTTTATCCAGAAACTCTATAAGATCTCATTTACATTTCAGTGTCTTCGAATAATGAAAAACTAACAATTTATGTACTTATTTGAAAAACTATTTCAGAACGATGTAATTTTTTATTAGTAATTATTTTTGTGAATACATAATACCATGAGTAATATGTATTATGATACCATAATACTCTAGGTATACACTGACGCTAGATTTTGGGAAATATATTTCATAATGAGCAATGGGTAATTTTTTGAAATGCTAAACAGTGTTGACAATAAATTGCAAATTCTAAATCGAAAGTGTCTAAATTTGTAAACTCTTTACATAATGAAATGGTAGTTGGATCAACTCTCTTAACTTGTTTATGTATCAAATTCAATCAACAGAAGTATTAATTAATCTTTAAGAAGTGATAATTAAAACAATTCTTTAAGGGATATCAAACTAGAGTATATATAAAATATTTTCAATAATCCCAAAAAAATAAAAATTGAATAAAAAATGTTGGCTTTTGTTCAAAAAAATGATGAAAAATATCTTCAGCTCGTATAATTTTTTCTTAGTTTTCATAAATATGAAAGAAAGAGAAAGATGAGAAGAAAGAAATATATATATTTACGCTGTTTATCAAATCTCCAGAAGCATTCTATTATCGCTTTTTAAAGAAACTATCATCCGACTATATATGAGAAAGATGGTAACTTTTAAAATGTGTGGAATATATCTCTAAATCATTGCTGTGAATTTTTGATCGCCCTTGTGAAATATAAGGAAAGTTCAAATAAAATCAAATTACAAATTTCGCAACAAATGCAGTGCAGTTTAAAATTATAAACGAAATAAATTATTTTACAATGGTTTGCAAATTTAAAGCAATTTCTTAGGTTTTTTTTAATGATTACAAAGCATTTTTCCTCTGAAAAAAAGGAGAGTCATATTAAGCATTGATTTAGTATGAAAGATTTAAAATGCATTAATTGCGTCTCTTAAGCTCAAACTTACTTGTGCTTATTTTTATAATTTTTTAATCCCGAATCTTATGATACGTCAAAGATTTAAAAAAAAATGAATTGATTTTGATTAGCATTTTCTAATAAAAAATGCATTTATCATATTTTCTGGAAATATTAGCAGTATTTTTATGATTTGAAAAGGAATTGAAATAGTTCTGATTTAGATATTTTCAAAGATTGTTATAGAACGGACGTAATTTGAGCTAAGATCTCATGAACCTGTGCTCTACTCTTCAAACTTCAATGCCAAAGTCGCTGGAGAATTACTTTAGCGTCAGAATACTTTATATGCAACAAATCTTTATACCTTATATGGAACAGACTATACAATATATACTTTATGTACAATAGACTACACTACACATACTTTGTATATAACAGGCATGTGTAAAGTAACTATACACTAAAGTAACAATAACTATACATACCTGTTATATACATGCCTGTTATATAAAGTATACTATACATACTTTATATGAAGCATGCTATACTAACAATACTTTGTATATAACAGGCTATACTATACATACTTTATATGAAGCATGCTATACTACACATACTTTGTAAACAAAGTCTATACTACACATCCTTTATATGCAACAATACACACTACACATACTTTATACGCAACAGATCCTTATACCTTATATGCAACAGGCTGTTTTATAAATACTTTATATGTAGCAGTCTATATTATACATACTTTATATGCAACAGATTATGCTACACGTACTTTATATGTAGCAATCTATGCTACACATACTTTATACGCAACAGGCTATACTGCACATACTTCATATGCAACAGGCTATCTATGCATACTTTATATGCAATATAGATTGCACTATATATACTTTATATGCAATATAGATTGCACTATATATACTTTATATGCAACAGAACTGATTAATTTTCCATGTAATCAAATCTCGATATATGATCCCTCATCATAATGGAATAGAGAAATTAAACTTGTCTTCTAGTATTTCAATGTTATTATTTCTTCATTTTTACTAAAACAGGGAATAAGACATTTTTAACTGTCTCATAACACATTTCTGATTCGTTTTACATTGAAATTGGATGTTTTATATTCTGTGACTTTTTCTTTTTTCAATAATTTTTTTCTTGTTATTTATTCCTTTATCTTTCAAAGAAGTTTTAACATGAACTGAAATTTAATTTCAGCTGAAATAAAGACCGATTTTTGAGAGAAATACTTTTTTTCTTCGTCTCTATCACATATGTGTAACGAAATTCAAGAAGTCTGCTGAAATATTTCTTCTTTTCATTTCTCCAAAGTCTTTCTGAAACAAATAAAACATTTTTATTAGCATTTCTCATAAAGAGACTTAACAGAGGAAAAAATAATTCCTTATTTCAGAGAAGAAATCTTTCAGTATTTCGCATTCAATTAAATGGAACTGTCAACCATTTTTATTTCACTTGTTGAAAAAAAAAATCGTCCTAGAAAAACTTAAAGTCATCTTTTGGAAATATTAGAGAAATGAAAGTGTCGTTTTCTTTTTCATTTTTCTGTGACATTCCAAGTGTATAATTTCTCAATCAATATTTTTTCTTGGCCATTTTAGAGCTGTCATAAGAAGCAATAAATATCACAATGTATATCTTCCAGTCTGGAGCTTAAATCAGTTTCTATAGAATAATGCTTCCACTATTTCCCAATTTGTCTTAAACACATTTCATGAGATGTCGATGAAATAAAATTAAAAATCATTTCTAAATTCTTCTGACGAAGCTTCTCAGCAGTTTTGGGACAAATAAAATTTGTTGGAGAGTTCGAATTCAGCTAAAATATTTAGAGCCGCTGAAGGAAGCTCAAAATTTGAAGTTATTATATAAATAACAATTAGTTTTAGACGATAATCTTTATAACATTTACTTCAATGTCTTTATTTTTATGTGTTTTTAAATATATATTAACTTTTCTTTCACTATTTCTAAATTCTTCTAGTGAAACTTCTCATCAGTTGGCGACAAAATAAAATTTTTGGAGAGTTTGAATTCAGCTAAAATTTTTAGACATGTTGAAATAAACTCAAAATTTGGTGTCATTATATAAATAACAATTAGTTTTGGACAAAAATCTGCATAACATATTTCAATGTCTCTTAATCTTTTTATATGTGTATTTAAATGTATATTAAAAAGGCTTTCTTTCATCGTTTTTGAATTCTTCTGGCAAAGATTCTATGCAGTTTGCGAGAAAATAAAATTTTGAAAATTTTGAATTCAGCTAAAAATTTTAGATATGCTGAAAGAATCTTAAAATTTGAAGTTGTTAAAAAATAATGATTAGTTTTAGACAGAAATCTATTTAACATTTACTTCAATGTCTTGATTTTTTATGTATTTTTAAATATATATTGAAAGGTTCATCCTTTCAATTTAATAGCAGAGCTCCGTAAAAATTATATTCTATAACGACGTTGATCATTTCTTATACGGTAGTCTACTAGAAAAGTCTCATCAGCGGAATCAAAGGATCAAGACGGAGTTTCAGAACAAATGTCCTAAAACTGGAGTCGTATGGAAGTTTGAAAGCAAGTATCTGCTCTGTTGCCGTCTTCGCCATCTGATCACAATTCAAATTTGGTTGAAACCAAAATAAAAATCATGCTTCTTTATAACATGAAAACAACATAATTTACCAGCGTTATGGCGCTAATTATGTTTTAACTATAATGATACATTTATTATTATGTATTAAAGTATTATTGTTAATATATAATATTAATGTATACACTATAATGTATTTTTATTTTTAATAACTATTAAATCATAATAATACATATATTATGGCTTTCTGATTCATATCTCATAAAATCAATAATAAATTTGTTAATTTGTTATCAACAAATTCATTTTCAAAGAATCCTAACATGCAAGCATCGGGCGTAAGTAAATTTTTGAAATATTTTAGAATAATATCATCTTTATAATTTGTCATGTTATTTCGCCAAAATATTATACTAATTATTCGAGGTAAAATTTTTGAATTGTTTTAGAGTAATGTCATCTTTATAATTTGATATGTTATTTCACCAAAATATTATTCTAACAATTCAAAGTTTTGCAATATTCCGAACAAATTTCATGAGAGTTATTTGAAATAAATTTTCAGCACTTCAAATATTACCACAAAACTTCGGCTCAGGTGAATTTAATAAATGTTCAATCATGCAAACTTCCAGCAATAATGCTTCCCAACATGCCAAGGAATTCCTTCATTCCGTTTTCCAAAACTTCTCAGACAGGTAAGGGATTTTTTTCCCTTTCATGACAATATTGTTTTTGATATACTGCTTATATATGGCGTTTTCCAAAACTTGAAATATTTTAATCATTTTGATAATTTATTTATTAGTACAGGAAAGACAAGTAAAGGCATGAAGGAAATTTCAGGAATTTTTAATCCGAAGAGATTTTTAATAGATCGCATGAAATTAAGAAGTCTAATAGTAACTAATTCATAAAATAAAGTAAGTAATATAAAAAGAATTTAAATTGAACTTTTGGTGTATATTTTAAGATTTTAAATCAATCCTAAAATTATTTATGTACCAGCGGGTGACCGAGCTCCGCTCGGAGAAAACAGGTATCGAAGCTAACTCGAAGATTTAAATTTTCAATTGTGATTTATCAAAACAATACATGCCATAAGAAAATTTGTGAAACCATTGGTGAAAAGATAACCGGTTAAAGTGCACCATTGTAAACTATTCTGAACAAAGTTAGAATTTGGAAAGGGAACTATTCTATACAAAGGTAAAGTAAAGGTAAAGATTGAAGTGTGTTGAAGTTCAATATTTTTGACAAATTTATTTAGAAAAACCAAACATATATACATACATAAGAAACATATTATAAACCTATAACAGCATAAACATAAAATTTTATTAGTTCGCCATATTGGCTATAGATGGCAGCACGTTACCGCTTGAAAATTTAAGTAGCCATTATGGCGAAATAATAAAGTTTGAAAATATCCTATCTGTAACTCCGAACTGCTCGACCGTAGCGCTTCAAAACCGGCGCCAATCGATTCCTCGTGGCCAAAAACCCCAGACCCCCAAGTTTACCGGAGTTTATTAATTCTGGGGCGATTTTCAACTTGGCAACCATTCCTCGTATTATAGTATAAGATTAATTCATTATTAAATATTTGACTGTTATTTAATTTCTTGCCATACGTGCTGATTGCGATTTTCAACAATCTTTTTTGAAATATATTCGTTTGTTTATGGCATGGGAATATATTATGAGTCACGCGTTTTATGCACTTTTCAGGTTTCATATTTTTTGTCAATTAAAGAATATAATTATTTATAATTAACCAATTTTTCATAAAATAATTAATGATTTTGCGAAGATATACTCCAACCCACATGTACTACAGAGCCCTAAATTTAAAAAAAAATAAAATTAATGAGCTTTTTATTCTTAGTCAGAGAATATTTAGGTAAAGTACTAATTTCTGGTCGTAATCATCATAAATTACTGAAATGATAAGTAATCTTCCTTTAATACCAAATTAAATTAACCAATATCTATTGAGTTTGCTGTCGGATTCTAGTTACAATAGCCCAATTCAGAAATATCTGGTAACCGAATACTTGGATACTCAAAACGGGTCAATTTGTAATTTTTTATGCGATATTTTATTCTCTAGAGTTAGGTTTCTAAAATCTAATTCTAGTTCTAGCATTATTCTCTAGAATTCTATTTCCTAAAATGCAATTCTAGTTCTAGCATTATTGTCCAGAATTCTATTTCCTAAAATGTAATTCTAGTTCTAGCCTTATTCTCTAGAACTCTATTTCCTAAAATGTAATGCTAGTTCTAGCATTATTCTTTAGAATTCTATCTCCTAAAATGTAATTCTACATCTTCATCACGCTAATATTCTCATGAGTCTCAATTTTGCGCTAAATAGAGTTCCTCTATACTTTTCTCTTCCTTTAAATGTATTCTAAATTACCTTAACTAATATAAAACAAACATCCATAGGGGAAACAAAAGACTACCGAAATATTATTGATTTAACTGCGTTCTATTCATTTGATTCAAAATGAGTTCAGGTGAGGAGGGTAAACACTACAGTCTGTTGCCAATTGAAAAAAAGACTAATAATTAATATCTGATTGTTAAATACTTATTACTTTTCTGGCTATAGAAAAGAAACTTCACAAGATCCTCAGTTTTAAAACTAAAAATAGTCTTAGATATTATTTGTTGAAAATACAACTGAAGGTTGTATAATTCCTATTAACTACATACAAAACCTGATACAAATCCTGAATTTTAAATTAATATCCAAAATCACCCATTTACACTTTTCAAAACTTTCAACTTGTTATTTTATCCAATTGATTCTAGAATTTCATTTTAAAAGATATTAAACCTATTATTGTTTGCTATGAATCGCTTGATAGTAGCGATAAAGGCAGAAAAAAAATGCTTTTTCACATCATTAAAAACTCATCCCAAAGGCTATTTCGCAGAAAATAGCTGTAAAATCGACTTTCAACACATAATATTTAACTCCCACTCATTTGTCGAGACTTTCTTTTAATTTTTTTACTCCAACATCTCGCAACGTTCATCAATATGATCGAGAAATAAAGATAATGCCTTAGAGAATAAGATTTATCTTTTGTAAGAATTCCAGTTTTCCACACTTTACAGGGGTGTAATGGTTTCTTATAACGGCCATATGTTAAAACCCATTGCTTCAGGAAATGTGGTAATTTAAGAAGATATTTTCTTTGTCATAAGGCCAAATTTACACTCGGTTACCTTTTTTTATATATATATCATGGAAACCACAAAAAAATAAGCTTTAATGAGTTAAACTTTTTAATAATCTTTTCAAGAAAAGAATATTTATTTACTCAATTAATTTTTTTGGATGAAGTGAGTTTTTTATGAGTTCTAAAGAACGATAAGCTTTATAACTTTTTTTATTAACTATTCTCATTTATTATTTACTTGTCCTTCAGAGACATTGAACGAATTAGTAATAATTCCCGATGCCCCTACTATACAGAACTTTTAAGATTAATGGAATTTTGTATGTGATTATTAAAATATTTTTATTTCGTAAATTTGGAATCCAATATAAGGGTAGACCCATTTTGGGAAATATAAAGTTAAGAGAAAAACAATGTTTCGTGTTTACCTTTTTTAAAAGCAAAAGGAAAAAATTGAGTTGCTCTTTTGTAAAACTTCTGAAAAAAGACAAAACTTGAAAAAATAATGAATATACGATTTCTCATGCCAAGTTTTATTCTTGTAATACACAGGGATTTTTTCAACTGGAAGATTATTTGGATGAATTAGGATTTTAGATGTAATTAATTAAGCTAGTTGGTAATATGGCTTGGGGTTTAATATTCAGTTTAACCAGAAATTTCATAGATTTAATTGTTATATTCCATTCGACATTAAAGACTCAAGGCCTTTAAATAGATTTTTCATAATACCAGAATTTGAAGAAGGGTATAATTTTTGTAACCAAGTAAAGGCAGGCATTTACTTGTTCTATGTTGTCAAATTGAGGATTCTTCTCAAACTCTTCGAGTCTAGAATTGTTCTTTCATCTGGTGAAAACTTAACAACATAAGAAATTTTAGTAAGCAATTTTAATTCTGGTATTTTTTTATGTAAAGGTCCCTCAGATATGCCCAATTCTATTTGTTTGTATTGACAGCAAAATATGTGCTTGTAGACTGTCAGTGAGAGAGAGAACGTATTATGCCGATTTGAAAAAAAAATGCAATAAAATTTAATTTATGAGGCTTTTTGAAAGAAAATTTTATCAAAGATTAGAACTTAAGAAAATCGTTTCTAAAGATGTAAAGCAGATACAAAAATCGAAGCAATTTATCAACAGTAGACTAAGAAGCAAAACTCTAATGGATTCATAAAAAAAACCTGTTCAAACATTAAGAATATTAAATTTAAAACATCCATAATTGCCCCCAAAAAATCGACTTTCTGACGTAATATACCCTAACAATATAGATTTCAGATATTCATAGAACATTTAAAAAATAAATAGTAAGCTTAATAAGTTTTTATAAAATAATCTGCAGTTCTCTTTAATTTTATTAACTGCTACGTTTCAATTAAACCACATATATCCACTTGCTTCTTCGAAACATTTTTTAGCTGACCAAAAGACTCCCGGGGGAGGGTCAACTCGTAATTGAGGATGGGATACTTTGGCATGATGACTGGACCTCGCCAACCCGGTGGGTACACTAAAAGTGGAGGATCTGACTCCTACCTCCGATGATGGGACGTACTCCCTTTAGGGAGGGTGTTACTGTGGTCTGTGATGGCATTTAGGATTCAACCACAGTTCCCGCCAATTTTGCTATAGTGGCGATCCGGTCGTTAAGTATTTATTTCCAAGTGCCATTGGGCCGATCGGAGAGTCAGTGATATGGCTATGGCATAGCTGACCAGAAAATGTAAGCAAATTACTACCATGTTTTGAAGGACATCATTTTTTGAATTGGCCCCTTCGCTAGGTATCATCTGCTTATAAAAACTGTAAAAATCTAGGAACAGAGAATAAAATAAGATTTTAAATTAAAAGCAGAAAGTTTAGAAACTGCTGATATGAAGTTAGAAGTATCAGGAAATTATTACTGGTAAATTTGATTTCAAATTACTTTTGTTGATAATTTTCTTAATGAATTTTTTACCTGAAGTATTTGCTCATAGTTTGCAATTTGATTTGAAGCCAAATTTGTATATGAAAGATTTATTTTATAAACATATTCTACCATATTCATAATTCATATTCTGTCTTAAAAACACCAAACTATAATGAGAAATATCAAACAGTTATTAGACAGGAAATGTGAAATATTGTTAAATTCATAAGATTTTTTTAATAATCCGTTAGTTGTGTGTGTGTGTGTGTGTGTGTGTGTGTGTGTGTGTGTGTGTGTGT
>JAPMOQ010048238.1:2501667-2530450 GCA_026543055.1 Argiope trifasciata
TGTGTGTGTGTGTGTGTGTGTGTGTGTGTGTGTGTGTGTGTGTGTGTTTCAAACAAATATGGTCACACTCTATCTGTAAGATACACTAATATAAGTGTTAACATCAGTAGATGACATAGATATATAAACGGGAATTAAAGTAGACATAAACAAAAATATGATTATTAAAAAAAACGAATTAGAAAATTAGCAAAAAAATTATTTTCACTCAATCATAACAACATCTATATTGAAAAAATGAGACATTCGTCATCATTCGGCTAATGGAATGTTAAGAATATTAAATTTGGTAACTTAATCTTTGAACAATTTCAGGATAAATATACAGTAAATAATAAATTATTTTATTTGTTTAAGAAACAGATCTCAGACATTTGAGATTTCAGTATTCTTTTCATAATTGCGAGATCCAAAGGTGTAAATATGTATCCTAATTTCGCATTCAAAATAATACAGCAAGCGCAGAATCCGATGAAAAATATATTCCATTAAAGATTCCATTAAAATGTTAATTCGGTGAATAATCAATCACCATTATTTAAATTCTTCATTCGATATGGTTTTTATGTGTAATTTAGAAGCGAAAAAAAAGTTTTTTAATATTGTGTACTTTTTTATTTTGCAGAAATGTTAATAATCATTTTCATCCTTTAGATGAGGTGTTTTTTGTTAAGAACTGAATAAAAGAAAAAAAAATACTGAATAAATGCTGCAAGCGTTTGCAAGTAGAAAAAAACACTTCTTTGTTCTTTAGGCTGCTTGAATTTGAAAGGTGTAATTTTAATACTAATAATTATATCCAGTTTCTTTTATAAGTGGTTATCCAAGTAACAAATGCGGACGGTTGATTAAAATTATTAAATATTCGGAAAATATATTTCATTTTTAAAAAATGAGAAAGCACTGCAATGAAACAAATTTAAAAACTTCCGAAAGGAATCACGTTTATCTTCATTTCAATTAATTTTCCTTATTATATTTTTACTTCGAGTTCAAAGCCTCACTTGATGATAAAATTATATTGAAGATTTGCTACGAATGATATATTTAATTACTGTTTGTTTAATATTTAATAGCGTTTGCAAAATATATTTGTTTAGTAGTTTATTAAGACATACAAGGAGTGCTCAAATGAATAGGTACAAAACCACCTGAGCCCAACGATCCTATTGATTGAAAAGCCAAAGGATTCCTTGTTCTCAGAAATTCTATGGGCGTGACGAGACCCTTCGCAGTGTCCTTCCGTTCACCATCCGAGTTGAAGCGCTTCCCTTTCAAGTCCTTTTTCGGGGGACCAAGCATATTAAAATCGCAGGGTGACATATCCGGGCCATAGGGTGGGTAATCTAGCTTCTCTATCTTGAACTTAACCAGTTCCTCGTGTGTGATCTTGTAGACGTGTGAACGCGCGTTATCACAGAGCAGAACCGCATCCACCGTGAGTAACCCTGGTATTTCGTTTTTGATGAATCAGCGTAGGCTCCTGAGTATATAGGAGTTAATGGTTCTCCTGTGCTCGAGGTATTCAACAAACAGCGGACTTTGGATTCCGAACTCAAGGTCGTTGTGAAGGACAGGATCTCGTCACGGCCTCAAGAATTCTTAAAATAGGGAATCCTTCGAATTGTTAATCAATGGGAACAATGTGCTCATTTCTAGTGTTGTATATTTTAAATAAAGTCTTCATTTATAAGCACGGTGTCGTTTCGTACCATTTAACTTGAACACCTTTTATAATATATAAAATTAAAGCAACGAAATAAAATGAAGTTTTCCTAAACAAATCATATACATGTTGCCCTTATTATAGCTCATTTACCTTTTTCTACTTTTGATTCGAGTTTAAAAGCTCATTTGATGATAAAATTATATTCAAATTTAGCTACAAGTAATATGTTTCATTATTTTTTGTTTAATATTTAATATCGTTTCTCAAAATATGTGCTGATGAATGATTTAATAAAATAGATATTCTTTGAAGAATTTCACATGCACCAAAATGTATATTCAAAGATAATTAAAGCTTTCATAGAAGTTGGTATAATAATTTAGGGATTGAAATTAACTCCAAGGATTACTAGATTGTTTAGTTTTTCATAAAGTATCAGTTCTGTTGTGGTATGATAGCAAGGCTTCAAAATTCGAAAGACAAATATGATGTAGAAAATGCATCTTTTTCAACGTATCTGACATCTTAATTTTCTATTTCTGTTAAGCGCTTAAATTTTCCAAAAACCTATGTTATGTATTACTCTTATATTTTTCAAGTTTAGTTTAATTTAGTTATATTAACATTCCTTTGTAAAGCAACACTACGGTTATTTTGGGATGGACCTTATAATTTTTAACCACGTTCAGATGAGGACCACATCTGAGCTGGCATCCCCCTCTCCAAACTTCCACACCACATCAGTGTGAGTACGTTTGGCCTTGAGGGATTTAATGTGCACCTGACCCGCTTACACGGTGGTTCTTCGGTGGAATCGGGGCTCGAAACTGGAGCCCTCCGGTACCAAAGCCGAGACCTTATCACTAGGCCACCTTACATTATTCAAAGTTTTCAGTACTTAAAGCAATTAAGCATTTCAAGGAGTATGAAATCAAAGAAATTTATTCCATGTTACGCTTTTTTTAAGATTTCAATTTAAATCTAATTTAATTATGTTACTTATTCTTATGTATTTAGATGTTTATATTCAAATCTGATTAACGTTTCTCGAACTTATAAAAAGATCATATTTTTCTGTATTCCAAGTTCCTTTCATTCGTAATATTATAAAACATAAAAAATTGTCTAGTCTTAATGTATAAACTAATATATAAATGTGAAAGTTTGGATGTTTATATAGAAGTTTGTTACTCCATCATGCCAGAGCGGCTGAACAGAATGGGAGGAAATTTAGCACAAAAATATATTATAGTCAGGAATGGGACATAGGCTACTTTTTATTCCGATTAATTGAGTGGTGAATTTTTTTAATTGAAAACTAACTTTCACTCTAGAAAGCTGACGCCAAATCCCGCCAACGATAAGTAAGGCTCCAGATTTTTTCCCAACATAGTTGAGGTTAGGCTTAGAAGAATCTTTGCCAATTATTTCAAAAGATTTTATTAATTTTCTTTGTGTTTGATGAGTTTAAAATCAAATTTTGTTTGTGAATCGATCTTTCGGATTCATTCTGAAGTACTTTTAAATAAAAAGAAAACAGAATAAAGGAAATAAAAATTTTCTTATCTCATTGCATTACCGCAACTGGTGTAGGAAAGTCAGACATGTATGTGAGGCCCACTGGCGTTGAAAGTTCGCGAAGCGCCTGTTTCGGAAGCTGGGAAAAGGGGGATACATGCCTAATGCTGATTGGTTGCTGCTATGACATCTTTTGAAGTTCGGCAACCAATTCATGTAGGCCTCAAAAAAAGGGTAGCCATTGACCATTTTTGTTTTCGTCTTCAATCTTACTAACGTGAAACGGAAAAAAAAAAAAAAATATTCCAATGTTATTTGAAAAAAAAAAAAAAAAAAAAAAAAAAAAAAAAAACAGTATTTAAATAAACATTTGTCTCGCGCCCATAAACAACCGTCGCAATTGTATTGCTGAATAATCAATGAGCGTTAAGATTGACACACCCCCGCTTCGGATGCAGACGCCTGTATAGTTCGCGCTTGATTGTCGTGACATCAACTGTGTTTGCGCGTGATGAAAACTGCGTTTTTATTTAAATTAAAAGTTTAAAAATTATGTGTATAATCCAGTTATGGCAATCTCAATCTCGATGAATAAATAAAATGGATTTGACCCGATTTTAAAGAAATACGGACTTGATTTGCTGTTTGTTTTGTTTTATTTTGGGTATACAATGTAAATAAATTGTTTTTACATTAGTTGTGTGTTTTTGTTCTTAAATTGTATTTATGTTATATATTTTTTGTATATACTTATACTTTAAATGTATCGCTTTTATATTAGGTTTAATTTTTTTTATTTGTCATTATTTGATAGATTTTCGTACATATACATTAAAATTTCCCCGCGAACAGAATCGTGGGTAATGGCTAGTATTACATATATTTCTTATCTGTGAAAAAAAAACAATAAAAAATGTAATCGCGGGTTTTTTATAAAAAAGACATCTTATTCTTAATATTTTTTATGGTTTTAATAAAAAAATTCTTCTTTATAAAATTTTTGATGATTTTGATAGAGGTTTTTTTTATTCATGCATTTTTTGATTATATTAACTAATAAGTTTCCTAATGCATAAAATTTTTGATGATTTTGGTAAAGTGAAGTCAAATTATTTACAACTCCTTGTATTTGTAATCTTCATACGCGATAAATGATGTTAATCGCTATTTATCGCTGAAATAAATCATTTTATTTATTGAAATTGCAACTATGTTTAGTGACAATTATCAAAATATTCAACATTTGCACAATTATTTCTTCGGTTATTCACTGAAAAAATACTGGCCAAACACGTATATCACGCTCGATGAAGAAACAAGTAAACGGTAACTATAAAAATTACTTACAATTAAATATCTAATCAAAAATAATTCATTAAGCATCTTTTAATAATAATTTCACAAATTAATACGAGTAAACTTTCAGATTCCCCAACTAGAAATGTAGAAAAATAGAAAAAGCAAATCATTATGGTTTTGTGGGCATACGAATCAGACTCACCACATATTTTTTATCGTTCTATAGGTTTAAATCGGAAAAAAATACTTCCCATAACTTATATATTGTACAATATGTTTAAGGATATTAGCAATATTGTATAATACTTTTAAATGATTAATTAGAAAATATAATATTGTGCAACTTGTTGCGCTATCTAGATGTTGACATTTTTGGTCTATTTACTTAAGGAACATATGATTGTATTGTGCGAGGGGTTTTTTTTTTCAACCTCCGATCGTACATTATGAAGGGCAGGCATGCGGCAGGTGGCGGGTGTGGGCAGTAGGCGACTGCGCATCTCCCCCTCCACATGCTCTGTCACTGGCAATTCCAACATGCCATTTCTTTTTCAGTTGCAGTCTCATAAACATGGCTGTCTCTATCAAATCTCCCACCAAGTGTAAATAGCGAAGTGTTATTCGCTTTTTGCAGGCAGAAGGGAATAGTGCAGCGGAAATTCACCGAAGAATGAGTCGAGTGTATGGAGACAACATTAAGAGTGTGGTGTTGTTCGTGAATGGTGTCGAAAGGCATGGTATGGTAGGACGTCTGGAATTGTTCTGATCCATGACAATGCCCGTCCTCACAGCAGTCGTGTAACTGAACGGCTTCTTGAGACGGGAACATTTTAGAACACCCACCATATAGTCCCGACCATCTTTCCTTTGAAATGAAGAAGTGGCTTGGGGGGCAGCGGTTCCAAACTGACGAGGAGCTCAAAGAAGCTGTCACAACTCATTTCAAATCATTGGAGGCACCATTTTATGAAGAGGATATTGCAAAGCTTGTTGATAGATATGACAAATGACTTAATCGTCAAGGTGACTTTGTAGAGAAGTAACCTATATCGTGCATTACTTTTGGTAATAAAATCATTTTTTTATATTCACCCGTCTTTTATTTATAGCCCATCGGAGGTAGAAAAAAAATAGCCCTCGTAGATTTTTATACAAGATATAGTTTAACGGTTATGTTTGCCATTTTTATAACATAAAAACTAGTTTAGCGCATTTTTACAAGCTATTACTGTCTACTAAAAAATATCACCTATGGTAATTAATTAAGATTTAAAAAATTACATGACAACAAGTTGCAGGGACCAATATTCATACGAGGATTGGAACTTTAATAATGTCAACTATTTATTCATATTACCTCATGTTTTACAGTCCATCTATGTCCCCATGTTATACATTCTTTCAATTAGGTCACCAGTATTGTGTACAACTCATTTCCAACGATATGTAAGTCGCAGAACACCTGTAGCTGCGCATGTTCTGTTAATAGTTTGAATGGACCGCTCTACCGCAGTAAGAATCACTGATACGTCTGCAACTCTCAACAACTGCTGTGGGGGAACGCTATGCTTTAGAATGACTCCATCACAATTGTACACGAGAATCAGCATAACTTTCGCATTGCTGGGCCTCAGAAAAAATTTCGAACGTCTTGATGACCCATAATGACACTATCGTTTGATTGGCGTTTCAATTTTGGCTGGTATGATCTAACCCAAATCTAATCCAGTGTAATGATACTGCTGCACGCTCAATTTTTATCCAACTTCGTTGTTCTCTTTTTAAAAACATCAGGACAAAACTTACTTTAGACCGCAAGCTAATACAAGGATCAGTTCTTCGTGTCACTGCGCATGCGCAGGACGTAGGAAGGGACGAGTCTTTTTGCTGAGAGGTAAATTAGGTATGTACCTAACGCGTGGTATACATGACTTTCTTTGGTTTGGTTGATTAGCATTTTTACAGCAATGTTTCCACTATTAAAGTTCTAACCCTAGTATTTTTAGATTCAAAACACATTTCAGTTTTCCAAAGGACAGATAAATGAATAGAATTACATTTATATTGGTAACTTTGTTAATAAGTTGATTCCATGGTAATGCTGGATGCTTTTAATTTCAATTAAATTTGTCCTGCATCATTTGGTGTACATATTTCATAAAACAAATAACTTTCCAACATTAAAGAAGTGAAATAGAATAGAATTTCAGTACATTGTACCTATTTCATATATTTAGTGTTGCTTTAAAACCGAACGTTAATATAATTAAACTAAGCTGTTCCCTATTTTGTATGAATAAATATTGATAATCTTGTCCAGTCCCATGACGTCGTAGTGTCATTAATAGCATAATTATCGATCAGTCCATCTTTCAATTCATTTTTCACTTTCATATTCTTCCTATAAACTGAGCGGATAATAAATAGAATTTTTCTTTAGCAGTCAATAATAGAAAAAGACAAGCGATTAAATATTTGGCGAGTTTGGAATTTGGAGTTTTTGGATTTTTTTCGGGGGGTAGGCACAAGAGCCATGATGTTGAATATGCTGCTCCAAGCTGTATTTGTTTTAGGATTAAAATGTATAATTTCAGCTCTAAAATGCAATATAAAAACATTTTAAAAACATGAAGAATGCTTGAATATGGAGATAAAAACTTGATTACAAAAAATATTTTTGGTGTTTTATCAAGCAAATGAGAAAATATGTTGTTAAAATTGTATAAACGTTGATTACTAAAATTTGGACTCTCAATGAGAATATAGTAAACGGTCATGATGCAAATGCATTGGTGCCTCTTCTGTGCAAATGCATTGGTGCAAATGCATGCAAATGCAAATGCATTGGTGCCATGAAGAAAGCACATTGGTGCCTCTTCTCCAAAAAGTAGATGACAGTGGGAGAATCTAGTGTGACATATGCTCAAACTGGTTAAGCTGGTGCCTGCTTTTCTATTTGGAAGACATGGCCAAGGTTCAACACGAGGTTTAACGCTATGAAATTTGTTTTCTGTCAACACATCTCACTGCATCTGCCATGGGCGAAGTTATATAATAGCTATATATAAATATCTGAATATTTGGCGAAGCTATGCATATGGTTTGAATTTCATTACAATGTGATATAGTTTGTAGAAAACATGCAAAAAAAACTTTTAAATTATCGAATTCGGGTAAAATTACACGACAAACAAATTTCCAAAATATCATAATAATATTTTTACTCATTGGGGGGAGGAAAATTACAAACTCTCACTCAATTTTTAATTAAATTTTGAAAAAAATTAACCGTTATGAGAGTCAATCCCATATTTCAAATATATTTCTACCAAAATACTGCCCAATTAAGATGGTCTGTCCTGTCTAGAGCGAGAGCATACATACATACTACTTTGTTATTAGAAGAGATTGATGATCATACTACTTGAAAACTTTAATTTATATTTGTTTATACTTTCGGCTCATGTATCCTATACTAGCAATTAATGATTGCGTTTTGCTAGATGTATTATTCTCTGTTGTTCCTAGTTTATGATTAATATTTCCTTTCGTACAGTCTGTTATTAATGTTATGGAAATTATAAGTTATTATTGTGTTTTCCTTAGTGTTTTCTTTATTTTACTAAGTGTTGCTCTAAATCTTCTGTTAGTATTCTGCATATATTTATGTTTAGATATTTATTAAATTCTCGTGCATAGCTATGTATTATCATAAATCCTACACTTTAGCATATATACTACATTATATGATATGAGAACTGTAAACCTTCCTTTCATCTTGATTAATGTAACCGCTGTAAGATAAATGAGTGAATAAATATGTGTCTCTAAATTCCTTTTCCATTTCAATGGGGAACGTTCAACTTAATTTATAAAAGTTGATCAAATTTGCCATAAACTTGCTTGTATCTTCCCCGTGATCTGAATGTCTCGGGTTCGAGTCTCGGTTTGAGCAGGACTGTTCTTCTGTGCTCACGCAGCAAGATCCACTCCAAAATAAACCATATCCATAAATACCAAGACCTCTTCAGGATTATGCAATAGATGAGACCAAATTGCCAATCATATTAAGCCAAAAATATAAGTTCAAAGAGTAACTTATTTTTGTTCCCCCCATATAATTATTACCTCACCCAAAAACTGAATGTAGTCGTGTAAGATTCGACACCAATGGGATTCTCTCTGGAGATACCTGGATGGTTTGTCGTCTCTGTCTTTCTTTATTTTTATCTCTTTCTTCCTTTTTTTTTTTCCCTTCCATTTTGTGCCCTTCTAACAGGTTAAATAACTTAATGTTCTAGACACCGGGGGAGCAAGATGGCGTTATGTTATGTGTTCTATCTGTGAGGTGTGCGAATGCTCCTTCTGTAAAGAGGGGTTGTGCAAGTGATTGTGATTCATGAAATCATAAACCGTACTTTCGGCACTAGTTGGTACCACTGAAAAACAAGAGACGCTCACGGGGCTTACATCGCTGAAAAATAACTGTTAGAGGGCTTGTACAGTGCCATAAGTCACAACACAACAATATGAACTTACTAAATGATTAAATAAAAGTCAGATTTTTCTTATATTTTAACATTATTTCTTGAATTCACATAAATTATTATTAAAACGGGATTTCTTATGAATAAAATTTAATTAAAGTAATTTTCAGCTGTCAAGATTTAAAGTAACAAAGAAATAATAATAGTTAAGCGTATAATTTCGAAATTCCAGGAACAAGCAAAATTTCTAACTTGAAACTTTCAAAGCGTAAAACGCAGAATTAGCAAATCATCAGTTTATGAATAAAATTGTTACCAATTATATTCAATATAATGCAAAGAAAAATTACATAACATAAGTAATAAATATAGAAAACAATTAAGTGGCGTCTTCATTATAAACGGTACTTGAATTGTCTGAAAAAATAGTTATCCTTATGTAAACAAAATTTCTAAGGAACGGAATTTCAGGAGATGTTTTAATATTCCTTTTTATCAAGTGAGAATATGATATTGATTGGGTTAGAGGTTTTAAAGCCACAAAATAGGTAGGCAAACAATTGACAATTTATCGCTTTTAAGACATCCATTTTTCACTTTTAGAGTTATTAGAAAATAATGCAGAAGATTATAATATTTGGCGATTTATCGCCAACTAAAGTTACAATATGATTTCTAAATTATTCATTCCCCAAATTCTTTTGAATTGCTTTAATTAATATAAGTCATTAACCAGTTTAAACTGGTCTGAAACAATCACATTATAAAAGTAAGCATAAGTCGATATTTAGAAAGCCGATGGGCTTCTAACTTTTCAAAATCGGTCGAGACCCAAAGCTTAAAAATATATATATAGAAAAGTTTCGTGATTGCTTCGAACCAGTTTAAACTGGTTAACATATTAATTATGACAAATAATGGTGCTTAAAAAATAACACTGTTCTAACATGATAACTTAAAATTTGCGATCATAGATTTCCCTTTTTTTTTTAACATTTCATTCGATGAAGATATTTACAGTGCATTTTTTTTCAGTCTTATAACTTTACTATTTTTATTTATTAAATTATTGTTATTATTTTTTATTATTTATTCTTTCTTTACTATTATTCTTACTTTACTTCCTTTACTATTCTTATTTGTTCGATTATTATATTCAAATATGTATTTAAAATGATACTGACAAAAGACTTTCCTGTAAACCATAAAATATAGTAAATAAAAAAAAGATAAAATTTCGAGACTATCTTTTTCCATGGACCTTTTATCTTCTTTAAAAAAATACAAAAATAAAATCCCCAAAGAATAAATGCACTTCTTCTCAAGAAATCTCAAAAATAGATTCAGCTCATTTGCTTCATTTCCCACGCTTGTCATCACACGAAATGTAAAACGAAAACGAATGAAAAGTGTCAGAATAGAGAATGAAAATTATCTTCCCAAATTACCACATTTCCTAAAACACTGAGTTTAACGTACTGAAGCTTTAAGGAGCTATTATAAAGCCAATGTTTAACTGTGGTAGCTTTAAATTGTATTCTTCATAAGATGAAACGAAATTCTGAAGCATTGCAATTATTTTTTATGATACCGACAAAAGTACCGAAAAAACTCAAATAAAAAAGAAAATTTTCTTGGTTATAAAAGTGAAGTAAAATATTATGAGTTGAATGAGGGACTCTTTTGAATTCATCTGACGATTTTAAATGGTATGGAAATAGACTTTTTTTTTTTCACTGTCATTCATATAATAAGCATTTCATAAAGATAAAAATAAAAAATTATTATTTCATTAATATTGTGCAATTCAAAGTAAATATTAACTGTTTTATTAATCTTCCAAAAAGAAATAGAACCAAATGTATTAAACTGAACGTTATGTATATTAAAATTATACACAGCATTTCGTTAAACTTTCTTAAATTATTCTTATTCGTTAAATTTTCTTATTACTTTCATTTTTTTCCTTATTCATTACCAAATTTTCTTAATCTGACATTCTATAATATTGTAATAATATTAATAATAATATTACACAAATGCATCTTTATTATTAGTATAGTGGCTAGTTAGCTCATCTAAAATATTTGCTATTTTTCAATTCAGTGAAAATTAACTAAAATGTTAAAAATCAGGAGCATGCTTCCACAAATGTGTAAGATGCTACAAGAAGTGTTCATATGAAAATGTAGGAAACGACATTATGGGTATAATTAAAGACTATTCAAAACATACACCACAGACATCTCTTTGATTAACCAGCCAAAGGATTCCTTGCTCCCAGAATTACTGTGGCAGTGACGAAACCCAGTCCTTCACAGTGTCCTTCAATTCGCCATCCAAATTGAAATGCTTCCCTTCCAAATGTTTTTTCAGAGGGATCAATCACATGATAATCGCAGGGCGATATTTCTTGACTGACTGGTAGAGCTACACCCACTTGAGCTTGGCCAGTACCCTGGAGACTTGTGGAAGTGTGGTATCATGTACCCTCCGTGTGTAGCCCCGGCCTTTTGTTCTTGATGCATCTGGGTAGTCTTTGGAGTATCTCATAGCTCACACCAGAGTTAATAGTTCTCTATGCTCGCGGATTTCAACAAAAACGAATTGAGCAAATCAATTGGATGGAGTTTTTTATAAGAGTCTTTGCTCTCCCGCGCATGCTCCGATCTACACTAGAGATTGCAATTGCGTCATATATGTCTCGCAACGTTCTCCCATAGCAGCATGGACAAATATGTTAACGGTTACGTTGTTACGACATTTCATACCATTTCATTTGAACAACCCTTGTACATATAATGTATATTAAAATCTTTTGTATGCATGTTTAATAAAATATGAGACATGTTTTAAATGTAAAAAGATTGATTATTTACAAAATAAAAGAAAACGAAATGTCTTAAGTTGAAAATATGTAATTAAACGAAATAAGTAATTAAAGGAAACTTATAATTCTTCCCTTAGTTTCCTTATTTCAAAGCTTCGTAATCTGTCAATTTTACTCGTAGAAATGTATGTAAAATTTATTTTTTATGTGTTCGTTTGTCAAAAGTGTATTATTACTCGTAAATATCTCTCATAGGACAGAAAAATTTAAAAATTTATACATTTTAATCATTTTAGAAGTTTGTTTAATTTAATAACAGAAAGTGTAATTCTTTTTATCATTTAGAACATTTTCACTAATTGAAATAAATACCTGCCATTTTTCAGCTTAGGAAATAGTTAGTAGGCCACTATTTGACTGGAAATCATGTATAATATTGCAGCGGATAAAAGAAAAGTTTGGAAATATAATTTAATTTAAAATTGGAAATACAGATGAAATCAAAAGTAATGCACCCATTTTCGCTTCCAATATTAAAAAAATAAAGAAATATGCAATTAAAAAATTAAAGTTTGTGCAAATTCTGGAAATTTTTATCTCGTTTTACATAATGATGCCAAAAAATATTTTTGTCCCTTTATTTTAGTTTATTTCGTTAAATTATAAGTTGTTAAATTTGATTTCATGTTCAAAATAGAGAAATAAGCTGAGAATTTTTATCAATTATTTTTTAGTGTGGCATTATAATATTATAAAATTATCTCCATAACTATTAAGACATTTATAAAAGGTTAATAAACATCGTTTATATGCAGATAGCAAAATAAACATGAAAACTTAATACAAAACTTTTCAGACCATTTCTTTTTAGATCTCGACTTAAAATGAAAGCTTGCTTCCACTTTCTCCTTTCAACTTTAATTCTCAACTTGATTTTAGAGTTTTGTCAAAAAATGCTTTCTATCAATCGTTTTTCAAATCTCGCTATCCTGTGATATTTGTCTTTTGTATAATAAAACTATATTCTTAAAACGTTAAAGTGATTTCTAACTTTTGAAACTGATCGATTTAAGTAGTCCTATCCTTCCAAGAACATTTTTCTTCTTAATCTATAAAGCTTCTGACTGAAATTTTCGAAAAATTTAATGAATGGATACTTCATGTGCATAGAGAAGTATGTTTGAAACATACTTATGAGATTAAACATTAAATGAAGTTATTTGGAATGGAATTTCATAGTTTTTAAGAATAATATTCATTTTAATATTCTTCAAGGACTATCAAACTTGGTGGATTTCAAGACTGTCAAATTTAACTCTCATCTCTGCATTTTTGATAATTTTTTAAAATATTTATTAAATATGAATTTAGCATTATATTTTAGAATATAGAAAAGTTGTTAAAACATTTTAAATGTCAGAATAATGCACTATTCTGACATTTAGTCATGTATGAGGATTTTAAAATATATTTCATTTGTTTAGAATATTATGATGACATTTTAGTGATATAAAATATTTTGCATCAATTCATTTGCACAATTAATATTTTTTATTCATTTTTTTAAAATATGATTTCAATTTAAAGTATCTGCCTACCTATTGAGAATTTTTTTTAAATTCCTTTAATGAGGTATTTCAGTTCGTTTTCTGGGTCCGTATGATTGCAATTAGTGGAAAATATTGATCAGAAATTTCTATGCCAATTGAAACTCTGCAAACTATATCAACTTGGGTTTAAAAATTAGTGAAAATTGCAACAAAAAATAAAACACTTTACAAAATAATTCTATTGCACATATTCTAATTATTTTTATACACAACATACTTACCACTATGGTGAAAAAAGTGAACTAATTATGTGAATTTTTAAAAAATGTTATAGCTGATCGACTATTTCAGTATTAAAAATTTCACAAAATCCATTATTGAAAATGACTTTAGGTAGCTTTGAAAAATTAACCTACTCAATTCAAAATTATATCCTTAGTTCAGTACCTTTAGATATTCAATTTTCAAAATCTTTTGTAATCTCCAATGCTTTCGGCATAAAATTACTCAAAACCCATTCGAATACATGTGGCTTGCTGTTAGATCATATTATAAAATAAATTATAATTCAGACAGACATTTATTTGATAAAAATTTAGGAAAAGATTCAACTTCCTGTTTCATTTTCAATAACAGTTGTTTATAAGAAAATTCCAAATTTCGGTTTCTATTTATAGTAAAAATAAAGGAAACAGATTTGGAAACTCAAATAAAAAAACAATAAAACAATTTGAGAATTCTGACCCAAAACCGGGTTTTAAACATAGACAGGTACTTTTATTTTAATACTGATTTTTGACCAGCCTTCATAAAACCTACTATTGAATCCAGTCATTTTAGAAAATATTTTGACTCAAGCAAAGAATTTTATGTAGGATATTCAATCACACTGCCATTAAGGTTATCAGTAACCATATATACATAAATTAATTTTTTTAGCTTTAAGAAAAAGAATAAATTTCAAAAAACAATCGAAATTAAGTTTAGAGAGGAAAATCAACTAAGCCTTTCGATACTTTATAATAGAATAAAATGGAAATATATAATTATATGTGGTTAGAATGTGTGAATTATATGTGATTAGAACCATTTAACGTTCGTTTCAGCATCCTGTGACTACTACCTTTCGATTATTCTATTTCATTAAGATGTGGGATGCGGAATAACATGAGCGTTTTCGGCATATTTCACCATTCTTCGACATTGATTTCCATTCTATTACATGCTTTTCCCTCCAATTTTTTCGCACTTGTATATAAGAATCGGGTCGTTCCTGACTTATTATTTTATTTTAATTAAAAATTACTTTATTGATTGCTTTTACAGCTAATTCAAGTGATAAAAATATTTTTAAAGTGATTATATATTTAAATAAAAAAAATTATTGACAATAATATTTTTAAAAATATTAAATTACATTTTAAAAAATATTTGTGAGATATTCCATATTTTCAGTAATTTTTTAATGAAAATAAAAAGGTTTAATGGAGTGAGCTCTCGCTAGTTCACAGTTGTTAATCTCAAAATATTCAATAGTATATAAAACTCAAAGCATTTTAAGATTGAAAAAATCATTATTATTTTATAAAAAAGGGAGTTGCCAAATTTTTAGAACAGAAACCTTCCATTTAGTCATCATGATTTAATGTTTATAACCCTTGCCATAAATAAAAATTACTCCGAAATATTTTATTGAGAATTAGTATCTTTTTCCGACAGTATTAAGAATTATTTCTAGGGCTTATGCCTCGTATTTCTGTTTAGTGTTTATATATAACATTTACTTTAATGTTATAAGCATTCCCTACTTTCTTCTTTCCTCTCACCCCTATTTTGACAAATTAAACCCATCCTAACGCATGCGCAAAAGCGAGGAAGATTATAGAACCCATTGACAAACAATACTTATGTTGTCTCCATAATACTAATAAATTTATCAAAACTATAGACCTTTTTTTTAATTTTTATGACAATGTAAAAGAGAATTGTCTTAAATATGTGAAATATTTTGTTCTCGCCTTTTGAAGAAAAAATGAAATATGACTTAGTAAATAATTTCATGTTATAAAATACTTTATAAAACAACAACTACTCAATTACAACTCTTAATAGTTTTCAGGCTATAGTGAACTTTTTTAATTATCAGATATCAGTGGAAAACCCTACATCAATTTCATGTCAAATTAAAGTTCTGGCAGACATTGCAAAGCGATCTGTTTCTGCTAATCCCAATTTTTTCTCCCTTTTAAAGATTTTTTTAATTTTGTTTCTATTTCGACAGAAGTAGTTTTTAAGAAGGTCAGCAGTGATTTATGTTTTCCAACTGGGAAGCATTGACTGCTCATGAAAGAGATTAAGACAGATGGGCGAAATGGCGGATGTATTGTTATTTAAAGAATGGATTCGAGTGGTAGTTTATCAGTCGTATTTTGGCCTGTCGTGACATGTATTGCTCCTGGTGACGGCTGTAAAATCACTAAAAGAAAAGCATCTGATTTATGAGAGAATGTTATTTCTAGAAATCGAAAGAAGAAACTTTTTTAATTTCTAAAAGTTTGTAGATGGAGAGTTTCGGAGCTTGTTTTTTTCGAAGAAAAGTAAAAGCGATACAAAAGTGGAAATTTTCGTTTCATTAAATGCATAAGACTTTTTTTCTAACCAGAAAATATTTTTGTTGTTATTCTGAAAGTTAATTTGTAACTATTGTTGGAAAAAACATTTCATATATTCCGAAACTTCATAGACTCAAAAAAAGAAAGAAAGAATGTTTCATTCGGCTTTTTAATTCTACATTAATTACGCAGTTGAAACAAAAGTTAATGAAGGCAGTTTTCATTGAAACATAGAAATTCATGAATTTAATTTTTAACTAAAGTAATCACATATTTTTCTTATGTATTAAACAAGTTAAATTTACATATATTCTAAGTGCATAAATTACTCTGAAATACTGCTTTTAAACTGTAACGAGAAGTAAGAAAACAAGCAATAAAGTCTTATAGCCAAAAAAAAAAAAATTTTTTTCCTCCAAGGTAAAAGATTATTCTATTGAAAGCAATATTTTCTGTAAGGGTAAAAAAAAATATAAATATCATGTAAAACGTAAAAGCATTTATGACAAACATTATATTTTCGATATGATCATGATATTTACTGCTCATCTCAGTATCCTGAGAAGACCATGTTTTGTTCATTCTATCTCACTAAAGGGTGAGGGGGCGAAAACAAGAGCGCATTTCTAGAATTCTTCGACATTATTGGGCCTTAATTCCCAACCTATTAGATTTTTTTTTCTTTAATTTTTTTACTTGTACGTGACTATCGTGTCGTTTCTGACCTTATTGTTTTAATTCATCCCACGAATAATCCACGTTTACTTTATTGTTAAATGTAAACATTTTCTCCTTTCAGCTTTTATATCATTTCTATTTTGTCGAAATAAATTCATCCTAACGCATGTGCAAAAGCACAGAATATTTTAGAATCCTTTTCCAAACTTTATTATTGTTCTTTTATGTTTTGTCATATCTGGGAACATTTTTGAAAAACCAAAGTAGATTTTAATCACTAAACAAATAATTGCATATTTTTACACAATGCAATTATTAATAGGCATTGCAATGATGTATTTTTCACCTTTATACTGTCTTCATTTTAATAAGCAACTCAAAAGACGAAAAAGATAATTTTTTTCACTAAAGATAATTTTTTTCACTACCATTTCTAAATTTTGCAAGAGATTTTTTTTAATATTTTCTGAACGTAACACGACAATTAAAACATCAAATCTTAAAAGTTTAATTTCTACAGAATGTTTATTTACAAATAGAAATAGATTTTCTATTTAATTTAGATTTATAGACAGTTGCGAATGCGAGAATTTTTATTATAATTAGTTATATAATACAGCCAATGTTGAGGTTTTATTTTAATTATTAAGATACATTAACTATCAATTTAAAATTTACGTGCTTTTCTATTCTTTAACTTTGTCTTAAAAGAAGAAAGGCAAACTTACTTGAAAGTTGTCCTGTAAAAATTCCTTGTAAAAGGTTTTTTAAAAGGTCATATTATTAAAATTTAACGATTGTCTATGCATTTTAAAACAATAATATAATACAGCTGCATTCCTTGCTTTTCTCAAACAAGATAAAATTAATTTGTAAGGTTTCAGATGTAAGAATTATCTCGCTATTTTGCTGTTTTGAAAAAGAAAGCATTGTTAAATCACTTCGAATCTTATATGGGAAAGGATGAAACTTTAGTTTAATCAACAATGTGTTTTCTAAATTGTCATTATGAAAATTCATTATTGTAAAATTATAAGAATAGGAATGGGAAACACATAGCATTGAAGCTCTGTGTGTAATGAAAAATTATTTTCATAACTCATATGATATTTTAGAGAATTATTGAATAACAATTACTCTGGTTTAGTAAAAATTTCAGCTTAATACAATAAGGAAGCAGCAAAAATCAATGCTGAAAAAAGATGAAATTAAGCAAGATTTCATTTTTTGATCATTTAAAGGTTGATTCTTGTGAGTAAGTTGTTGAAAAGCTTTGAGAACGAAACAAATTTCGACATTATCATGCTTGCCAACGACATTATTTTATGGACTTTGGAAAATACTTGATATAGATTTACAAAAATTCTAAAAAACCCAATTAAATGAATAGGAATAATCAAAGAGTTGTTTTTAATAAATCTCGTTTCATTTTCTTACAAGTTATATATAAAATGTAAAATAATATTTTCAATGATTTGAATGAAGTCAAATAGCTAAATAAATGGACTCAGAAAATAGCAGAAACTGAAAACAATTTATCCTTATTTAAAATTATAAAGTAGGCGAAAAAATCGAGTGACTTTTATCACATTTCTTTAATTCTTCTACTTATAAGCAAATTTTTAAATCAATAGTAATAAGCTAAATTTCTAAAGGAATATAAAATGTAAATAAGAAAAAAAGAAGTTCTAAATGTATTGAATGGATTAAGTTACTTGGTTTCTATTACAAAACAAACAAAAGACACCCAAAGCAGCTAGTGATTATTTCTCTTTCGAGGGCTGAATTAAAGCATATTAACATTTTGATTAAAATAAAAAGAAATAAACAAGAGTTCTTTTTTGTGGAAGAAAAACATCTCATATGTTTGTACTCACTAATAATATTCATTTTGGAAGCAGAATTACAAATAACCGGAATAAACATTGAAAGAATTCCCACAAAAGTTTCTTCCAAAAATTAATTAAATTGTTCGTTTTAAGCAATGGTAAAGCAAGCAGCTGGTCCAGCTGAGAAGACATAAAAAATATTACAAACAGTGCAAGTTAATAAAAGAAAAGATAAAAATCCTATTGAATGTTTCTTTTCAGTTAAGTTGTTTCATTTTAAAGAAACTTTAATAAACAATACGATAACAAAAACTAAGAATTCTCCATTTAGGTTTTACAAGTACTGGTAGTTCTTAATTCTTGAATACCTGAATAGAAGAAATTAGGAAAGTATCTGAAAATGGTGTATAAAGACAAACAAAATAATACAGATCCCCAATTTATGTTTATAAGACAGCTAAATATTGCTAATTAAATCAGCTACATACAACTCAAATGAATAAACTAAATATACAAGAAGTCTTCAAATGAATAGCTAAGAAACGTCACTATGGATATAAATGAAGACTTTATACAAAGTATACACCATATTCCTGAGCCCAACGATCCCACTCGACAACGAGCCGAAGGATTCCTTCTTCCCAGAATTCCTGTGGCCGTAACGAGACCCAGCCCTTCACAGCGTCCTTGAATTCGTAGTCCGACTTAAGCCACTTCCTTTTCAGATGTTTTTTTTAATGGGCCAATACATGAAAATTGCAGGGTGATATGTCCGGATTGTAGGGTGGAAGATCGAGCTGCTCCCACTTGAACTTGGCTAGTTCCGCTTGTATGACCATTGAGGCGTGTGGAGCATGTTATCATGAAACATATCCCCGCATTCCTTGAGTAACCCCGGTCTTTTGTTCTTATAGACCTGCGTAGGCGTCGGAGTTTATGGTTCTTCTCTCCTCACGGATTTCAGTGAGTAACTGACATTGGATGGCGTACTCAAGGACTAAATCTCGTATAGCTACAGGATTTATGGGAACAATGTATCCTTCGGCTCGTTAATCAATGGAATCGTTGTGTTCATCCTTATAGTGTATGCTTTGAATAAAATCTTCATTTATACTCACAGTGTCATTTCGTACCTTTTCACTTGAACACTCCTTGTGCAAAATAACAGACAGTCAGTGCTTTGAGAGATTTTTTTCAAAATTTCAAACCATGCTTTAGATTCTAAATATGACTATTACTTTTTATTTCATCTACGTCTTCCATTTTTGTACTTATCTTGTTCACTTAAATTTTGAAAGACAGATTTCCTGTGAATGTATTTTGTCCACAATCTTTCAAAAAACCTCAATCTCATTTTTGTTTTCAATTACAATACCTTTTCTTTGTATAATTCTTATAAAAGATAGAAAAAATGTACCATAGAAGAGAAAGAAACTTAGACTGTAATCTTGGCCTCAAAATTAATTTTTTTTTTCTTAATTTGTAACTTATTTGGTTAAAAGAAGAATGTTTAATATTGTCATGTAGATAGAATGCAAGAAGCACTAGACGTAGACTTAAACCAATTTATTAACTCAATTCTAAACTGAAAACACTGTGACTGAGAGATCTTCGGCTTTTACACCCGCAGCCAAAATTCCAGAATACTTTTCTGGAGATAGAAAGGAAAGTCCTGAGCACTTATCTGGTAAACTAAAAAAAAAAGTCCAGGATCTTCTGGATCACGAAATAAAAGAGAAATAAATCAAAGAAAAACATGTACCCAAATTTTGAATCTACCGGAATACGGACTCGCGATCTCTTGACCACGAGACCAATATTATAAATATTCGGTTATGGAGACTCGATTGGGTTTTTTTCAATGCGGTAATATACAAAAACTATTTTTCTTTGTGAGCATTAGAAAAAGTTCAGAGTAGAACATTGCTGCTGATTTTCGAGGCATCTAGTGACATTTATATCTCAAAATATGTATTCAGCAATCAGATTCTACATTTATTGCCCATTTCCAATTGATAAAACAAACTCCAAGAATTCAGAATTAATCTTGAACATATGACATCCCTGAAGATAATTGATTCAAGTCAAATTAAAATGGATCAAATATTTGCTTTGAAATTATTTACCATGACTGCGTATAATCAGTGAGTTCTGTTTAGAAATTGTTTCTTCCAGCTTAATTTGCAGTGAATAAGGGATATGCGGGTATGTTTGTTAAAACCTATTTGCTTTGACAAAACCTTTTCCACGAGCAATGATCATATTTCATGCTACCTTTATATTTTAAACCCGAAGTTGATCCTGATCAGATCCAACGAAGGGATTATGGCAAAGGGGGGAGGTAGTAAAATCTCATAGAGGTCGAACTCTTAGGAAGTCAGAATTTTAGGATAAAGAGAGTGGTGGATTATTAATGAAATTTTGGCTGGATGAGTGGTCCAATACTTTGCCCTAAGACCGGCTAATGTCATTGTCGATGTTTAAGTAATAATATATATTCGTTTTAAAATCTCAGGTGTAGCAATTTTGGAGAAATTCACTCAGCTAAGAATTGATACACGGTAAGATTAAAGCATTTCTGGAATTCTCTGTAGTGCTTGACCTTCATATCAATTCAGCTAAATGCATTTTCTTTCATCTCCTCCTTATTGTGATAAAATAAACAACTCTTGGCTCATGTATAAACGTTCGAAGATTTTCCATTTTCTGAAAATCGATAGTTTCAATATATTTCTGAATGTCATGCACTATTTACAAATCAACAGCCTTATCCAGAACAAAAATTGGGTACTTTTCCGTTAGCAGGGCTCAGGCGAAAAGCTGCCAATAATGATGCAACCAATGAACCAAACTGAATATCACCGCAGAAAACCTTTTGCCGCCACATTTCTAAACCAAGTCGCTGCCATTTTGTCACCTGCGCCAAAATGGCGATTGTGTGTTGTCTCCAAAAAGTCTGCTTAGCATGTTATATGTCCCCGAATAACGAAAATTGGCCAAAAAATGATTTCCATGTCCAAAGTCGCTTAATTACAATGTTATTTATCATGCTGATTTTCATTGTTGAATAAGCTGTAAAATTTACATTTGTTGATTTAAATACACAAGGCGGATAACGAACAAAAAGTAAGAGGGGGGGAAAAGCACAGAAAAAAGTGAGAAAGAGTGTGTATACAAAATGTTTCACTTTCAGTACAACACATGTGTAAAAGTTCTAGAGGCACAAAGATCAATCGAAATCACATAGCAATACAAAATTCCTGCAGCAGAAGGCATTGGAAAAACTAGTAAACTGAGATTTTGAGAGAAATCAGTATTTGAGAATAATCATCAGGAAGAATGAGTATGCTCCGCTTGGTCCGCTCGCTTCTAGTGTATAGAGTGATGAATTGTAATGAAGACACGCTTATACCAGGAATGTTTCCTACACACATAAGCCTCTTTCTCATCTTACGATCTTTGTATCTATTTACAGCGTATTACGTGAGAACTTTTGTTTGCCGAGAGCTATCGTGAATCACAAGAAAACTACTAAGATGCCAGCCACTGAGGAGACAATCTCACGTCATAAGAAGGCAATCCGAGAAGGAGTATTCAACTGATGACAACATGTAGTTGTTGTTGTTGTTTTTCTACTCTATTGTATGATGGATATTGAAAGCAAACCAAATGCTTCCGTAAAACCTGCAACATATGCAATTGCTGAAATCTGTGGTATCAGTCACAGAAATCTGAATCAATTTCAGAGAACTTTTAATGCAAAGATATCTTATCCTCTCTCTAAACAGGCAGAAAAGCTGATCGATGCGTATTATTCTTCATTGAGGTAAGTGGAGGAGCAATCTATCTACATAACACCCATCTGTGGGCTTTTGAGAATTCTCATGGTAAACAGAAACATACACCATGCGCCATTTCTCTGCCAATGTTTGGGCTGGTATTGCTGGAGACCCCCTCATTGACTTCTACCATCCCCTGAACGTTACATTTGTATGGCGTTGCATAGGTTATGGTGGTCATTAATATGTCAGATGGCTGTATCTATCATGCCTGGGCGTCGTTATTGAGGTCAAGTAAATAGTTTAATTGGAGAGATCCCAGTTGTTTCAACTGAAGTTCTCGACATTCGTATCTCTGTTGTTGCCAAAGAAATGTAACATATCCAAAAATCTTCCAGCAATATGGTATTCTGTAACTGAAAAACCTGTATTATTATTCCATATCTATATTTCGAACATCTTCAGTGGCGGGTAACCAATGTAAAACTTGTCATTAAAATGAGTCATGTTACACTAATGTGTTTTGTTTCTGTTCCTTTTATTCCCTCTTTTTAACCATAATTCGCGTTGAAGACATTTCGATATTTGCATTGTTAAGTTATTTCAATTCTCTTTTGTATCCCCTACACCTCCTGCGAGTTTGTCACACTTATAATAAACCACCTTGTTGGGAAGAATCACTCAAAATTGAGTCCCGAGAAACATCATTTGAATGTACTATAAGAGGAGAAAACATTGTTGTTGTTGTTATTTATGATCCTTGACAAGTCCACTGAAATGAAGTTAGTGATTTAAGCCGAGTTTGTGCATTAGCCTCTGAAGGTAAAGGCCTCTAAGCACCCCAGGGCAGAAGTCTGTCTTCAAACTCGTATGAAAATGACACTCACATGCTCGTTGTCCCAACTCCTTTTTACTAGAGGGTTCTTTTACACGCCTCACAGATAAAGAATACCATGCCTGAACCAGGACTAGAATCCAGGACACCCAAATCACGGGGAAGATGCCCTACCCCTAGGCCAGTAAACTGGCAGAGGTGAAAATGTATAAAAGAGCAGAACAAGACAGTAATGAGTTCATTTTTTAAACCTAGCAACACTTATAAAATTACCTCTAGCTTCGTAAAAGTTCTCAAGGCTCTACCATTTACATTAGCGCATGTGTCATAGTGGTTATAACTAAATTGAAGAAATAACGGATCCTTTATTCTTTCATTTCTTTACCATTAAACAAATGCTTGACTAAGCATTGATAAATAGTTCTATCTACCGACTAAGTCTTCATAAATAGTTGAAATTCTTTTTTAGTTATTTGCACTTTAATAAACACATCTGAAAACCATTTTCGGTTATGATATGTAATGTCTTCTCGCTCCTTAATATTTTACTACATGTATTAGAATAATATTTCCTTTATTACATTATTAACAGATTGTGCTTTAAATTTTGAGTCCCGACTATCAAACTTTACATCTTGCACATCTTTAAAAAATAAGGAAATTCCAAAAGATTCAGCAACTAAATTATCAGTATGAAGCAAGGATCAAAACCTAGAGTTTTGGTCAACTTTTGACATAGTGACCTGCAAACAGTCACTCAAGTGCCACCTAAATATCTGAAGAAAATTGAATGATGGTTGTCACCGCAGTAATACAGGAACTGAAGGTCAAGTCCTAAGGGCTATCAAGGTCTAATATCCAAGCCATCCCACAAGAAATAAGCTCTTTCATCAGAATGACGATAACTCGATCTGACATTATTACTTTTGCCCCAGATGAAGTTATCTCATTTATTTATTCGGCAGGCTCGCATCCTCTTCCTCGGGGTACCATCTAGAAAAGGGACATTCCCTAAGGCATAATAGGAGTGATACCTATTTATAGTCATCGCCCATGACCACAGAACGGTTCTGTGATGATGTAGCTTAAAGCGTTATGGAGTTCCTAGATTCGTAATAGATACAACGTATCAACTTGGCATAATATTCTCTCTTTCATAGTCCATATTCCCACAGAATGTAATTGTCTGAGAAACCCCAAATATTATCAAGCAATGTTGTTAAGTACACGTACATCAAGTATACAATAAATGTTCAGTTTCAGAAAGTAAATGTAAAACAATCCGATAAAACCTTTTTCTACATAAACCAATTGAAAGATACATTACATAAAAAATTAAATATACTCGTAAAATAATTTTGTCAATATAAGAACTTATTTCAAGACCATAACTAACGAAGGAAATAAGATCACTTGTCGGTAGTTAAATAATGAATCTAAATGCCATAACTGATGTCAAAGACATTTTAAAACAAATGGCTTTCTAGATTTGTTAAGTTATTGTTCATGTTACATTCCTATCCACTTTCTCCCATATTTTAGCATCATGATGGGGGAAGATAGAAGTATGGAGCATCTTAATTTTTAGCAGATCAAGCCAACATACTCACATGTGTGAAGCCTCTTCAAAATCAATTTATGTGCTTTAATTTAATGCCATTTCTCAATCTTCATCGATATTATGGTCTTATTAGTTCTTTTAATTTATTTGTCTTTCACTTGGAATTTTCATATGTTTCAATACCTTTATAATGATGAACAATGCATAAAAATAGACTTTTTATCAGAATTCTTTAATTTTTCCACTGTCACTGAAACAATGACAGCTAAATTGTGGGTTTTTTATTACAATCCTGGTTAAATATTTTTAATTATCTATATCTCATATATCAATCTGTAAGGTAATTATTCAAGCCTCTAAATGATTGTATATAATTACGCCAAGATGTCGTATATATATATATATAGATAGATAATCGTCTAATTTAAATCCAAATTAATTTCTGAACTTTTATCTTAATTTAGCCCATAATAACGTCATTCTACAAATATTCTCTTATTTTCTGATCCAATTCCACGTTATCTACTTAATTCATTCCAGAAATACTAAGTCTTCCAGAATTTAGTCTGAGAATCCCACTGTACGAATGATTGCTAAAAGATGCTAACTTAAACAAATAGTTTTCTTAAAAATTCCCTGTATTTCCCAAGCTTCGAGATTCACACGTGCAAAAATTCCTGCGAGAAACGTAATAGTCTATAAGCGTTGTAAACAAGATTTTCCCCATCAAAATAAGCTGTTTAAGAACCGGGATAAAACGTTCGACAGCTTTCTCTCACTTTTCTGTCTGTTATTCTGTGCTGTATGTTTGAAATCGTCACTCCTTCTGTACATAAACATTCCTGCTTCTTCGTGACGAAATAAAACGACGTAAGTCTCTTCAATGTCTCTTCATTAAGCATTAAAAGATTAAGCATTAAGCTTCATTAAGCATTAAGCTTCTAAGCATTAAAAGTCTCTTCAATGTCTTCAAATTTCGATCTATTTCCAAAATTTAAATTCTTTATATATATATATATATATATATATATATATAACGGTTTCTTTGTTAAACAATAGGGATAAGCAGAGTTATTTAAAAGTGCACATCTTACTTCCTTTGAAGTTAACCTTAACACTTTAGCAGACCATTCCGACTCGAACGAAGGCACAGAGAAATTTGAATAAAACAGCAACACTAACAGAAGCTATAGTTGTACCGTAACCGTTACCGGCCACGTTACAACCCTTCCCGTGTGAAGTACGTCCCATCATCGAAAGGAGGGATAGCACCATTTCTTTTGAAATTAAGCACTGCTCATGCTTTAACTGTTTCATATTTTTATTTCAAATATCGGGATAATTATCTTATCTCATAACGGTATATATTTCCATATAAGAAAATTAATTGTTCCATACTGCAATACGTTTCATAAAATTAAATAAGTCAGTTAATTAGAAGATGATTCAAAACTAATTTTGCATCCATGCTGATATATTTCTATCGAGACCTGTTCCAAAATTTTAAAATATTAATAAAAATTATAATGCCTTTATTTAATAAATACATCAATTTCAACAAATGGGAAAGAATTCAAACTTTTCCACAGATACTCTAATATGTAGACTACACCTGTTATTTTTGAATCTTATAAGCAATTCTATCCTTTAAATTTATTTGATAATGTTTTGAATAGCGTCGATAAATATAAATTCCATTAAATTAAAAAAGTGTATATTCAAAAGAACTAGTCAAAGTCTAATTTTAAATTCAATCTATATATCCTGCCAGACATGCTGAAAATCCCCTCCAAAAATATGTCTGCTATTCAAATGATTATGTTCAAATGGTAAAATACGATATTGGATTGGTGGGTGTATTCAAATTTTGCTATCACTACTATACAATTTAAAGAACTTTCTGAATTGTTTAGTGAACCACCTACATCTACATAATTTCAAGAAAAATATGTTAACAGATTCATGGTTAGTTCCATATGGATGAAAAAAAATCTTTGATCTTTAAAGAAATATTTTAAATAGTTCTCAGGTGAGGTATTTATATGATAAATAAAAATTAGAATTAGTAAGTAAGATGCAAATTTTAAAATAAAACAACTGGGAAAAAATTTTTAGTCATGGTTTGACTTTTATTTCAATTGCCCTCAATTAAATCAATCAATAAATACAATCAAGCAATGATGTGCTATGATAAATTAATATTTGTGTCTTAACCAATAATGCAAATAGTTATAAAAGAATATTGCATATTTTGGAATTGTTAATTCTTATTATTTTATAAATCGTTCATAAAATTCCTTTAAGTTGATACACCCCCCTCCTAGGGACACCTCAAAATGAAGATGAGAAGCTTTCGGCATGAGGGTTAATTCTCACCACCCTGGAGGGGGGGAGGTAGCCTGGTGGTAAGGTCTCGACTTGTGAGAAGTAGGGTCTCAGGTTCGAAACTCGATTCCCCCAAAGAACCGTCAAATAAGGGGGCTTGTTGCATGTTAAATACGTCCCTTCGTTGGTGTGGTGGAGAGTGGAGAGGACTGGGCTAACTCTGGTGTCGCCCTCGTCATCTGACCGTGGTTCAAAAGTGCAAGGTCCGTCCAAAATAGCCTAGTGTTGCTTTAAAATGGGAAGTTAATGTAGCTAAACTAAACTTACTACCTTGGAGGGGGCACGGAAGGTTGTGGTATAGCTCCTCCCATCGATGGTGGGCGTACTTCCTTAGGTATAGTTTGTTCCCTGTCCTGTGATGTCCCTTAAGACTCAACCACAGTTCCCGCCTGTGTTGCTGTAGCTGCAGTCCGGTGAAACAGTTATTTTTTAAACCCTGTACCTTCGTGGCTGGTCGGAGAGTCAGTGATATGACTTTAAGTTGATACATTATAAGTGAATGACAGTTAACGTAAGTGGTCCTTCGCAGAATTAGGAATTATTATAATACCCTTTGCTAAAAGACCAAATATACCCTTGCCATGATTGAACTGACTGGTCTTTGAATTTGGCCTTTCTTTATATGCACAGTGTATTCCTCCTTCTCGAAAGTCCACAAATAATAAATAGTTCCATTATCTTCATAAAAAAATAAAAGTGTGCATGTTCGTGCCTCAGACGGAAAAAAATCTGTATTTGTACTTACTAAGGAAGAATGAATATGTTTCCTATTTGCACAGTTTAAATGAGAAATCAAAAACGAAATTTGCTTACCACAAATGACTACATGCAGTTTCAAAATATTTCAAAATGTTAGAATTTTAATTATTAATTAAAAACTAATTAAAAATTCAAAAAATGGACCCAAGGGGCACATTCCCAACAAGGTATGCATGTGTCAATTTTAGTAGCTGTAGGTCAAACAGTCTGGCCTATAGAGCACCAACACAAGTACAAACACATTGATCTTTTTTATAATGTAACATTCCCCGTTCTGCTTTGGTAATAAAATATTTCAGCCAGATGTGTTGCCTTTGTGTTTGCTAGACATCTTGAGATAACCAGATGTTGCAAATGGTCTCCTTTCGGAACCTGAGGCATCTATAGCTGAAAGAATACAAGTGGAAATTCCTCGTCCAGAAGACAGAGATAGTGCTTTCAGAGACAATAGAATATCCAAACATCTGGATGCCGAATTTCCCTATTGTAAACTAACCCCATGTTCCAGATTTTTTTGTGCGCCTTGATTACCGTCCGATGTCAGACTAGCACCCTTGAAAAAGGCCGTTTTGCTGGACATGATTAGCCGGAAGAGAGGACCAATAGCCACTGAGGAAGAGGAGGCGGAGACTTTCGCCGAGATAAAATACGCAGAGTGTTTTGGAAAGTGTTGAGAAGAGTTTCTGAGAGGCAGCTGGAGTACTCCCACGAGTCCGGGAGATTTGGAGCGCCGCCTGAAATGATCACTGACAGACCAACCCGTGAATTCCCATTGGTGTTGTGTTTACTATTTAATGAAAAACTGATCTTCAAGTAAAACCCTTCAACTTGGACTGTTGTGGAGTAAATAGCAACTATTTAATCAAGATAATATATATATAGGGCTGATATATATATATATATATATATATATATATATATATATATATATATATATATATATATATATATATATATATATATATATATATATATATATATATATATATAGA
>JAPMOQ010048238.1:2530550-2554883 GCA_026543055.1 Argiope trifasciata
ATATAGGGCTATAAAATAAAGAATTGGCTAAAAATTCTTAGTATTCATTGATCTATCAAGGTCAAGACATTACAATAAGTAAAGATAATCAAATGCTTTTAACCAAAATCAATTTTTTTTTCGTAAACAACTTTACTTCAACATCATTAGTCAATAAAAACAAGATGTTTTTGATAAATAATAGTTATTTCTAATTCGTTTCGATCTTTGGGTGTTAATTTTTATAAAGATTACTGACATCTTCAAATTTCTAACTACATATTGCATTCCAAATAAACCAGTGGGAGTGGTTCCAAAACTTTCTCGTATACTTTCTAAATCCATCCAAGAAAACGATTCCAATGAAATTGACGCACAATGAAAAAGAAATATCAACTTTTAGCATGAATTAAGTACATTTACCGCATCTAGTGTGTCAACCTTGGTGAATTGTTAGGCGATTAATCCCTGGCATGCGCTTGATTTTACCCCAAAACCAAATTTTGTTTTAAACCCTTTTTTCCTACCGATTAAAGTTATTGACACAAAATTACACTTATAGTCACAAAATCATGATGCAAATTTGATATAATTAGTCATTGCTCTTTTGAGTTATCACATTTACATGATTCTGAAAGTACTGATCAACAAACTATCAATCCCTTGTTGGATTTAGCTCAAAATTTGATAGATATTAAACTTGTGCACCAAATCTTATTTATCCAGTTCTCTTCTTTCTGTAGTTATCGTATTAATTTATTTTCGAGCAGCCGGACAGACAGACTTTCTCAGAACAGAATTTTACTCAAAAGTTGATGTAGCATTTATAAAAAAGTAAAAAAAAAAATGCATAAAATTTAATGAAAAAGGTTTTGTTTGTTTCAAAATTATTTAAATAGATTAGTTCTTAATAACAATGATAAGAAAATAGATAAATTATAATTCGTACGCTATAAGAAATTCAATTTTGTTGAAATATTTTTATATTTATTTCATATATCTTGCCGAAAACTTTATTTTGCCATTTATTAAGTAAATTCAGAAATCTAAGACAAATTTTACATCTAAGTAAATACCGGAAAATTTACTATTTAAGTTCAAGCAGGAGCGGAATTCCCCCTTTAATTTTTAACCTTTTGTACATCTGGCATTTAAATGTTTGTGCAAATACAAAAGCTTTTCAACATTATCACCTTCGAAATGAATTCATAGCTCTAGAAATTATGATTATTTCCACCTTAATTTCTTTACAACATCCGTCGCAGACAAAAGTCATCCGAAAATGGATATTCCTCTCTTTTAACTAAATACCAGGGGAAAAATTCTGCAACAATCGTTTTCAAATTCATTGCAGTAATTCCCATTGCATTTTGAAAGTCGCAGTCTCATAGGTATTTGCAGAAATCGTCTGGCAATTTCTTCTTTATTTATATTTAAATGAGAAAAAAATAAAGGAATAATGCATGAAGAATTTTATAAAACACGAATTATGTGAAGCTCTACATATATTTGTTATGTAAAATTCCCTTAAGTTCTGTACATCTTTTCGAATATTAATATATGCGACGCAAATTCTTTTTTCTGCTTGTGCAGACACATATGTTAATCTTTTCCCGATTTAAAATTCATAAGGTTTTTCTTTTATCATAATAATATTACAACAATTTTTTTTTCATGCAGCTTAAGAAATGCGACAAACATAATGGAAAAAAAAGAATTTTAAAATTTTCTACAAGGCAATCTATAACTCATATCTAACTCTAACTCTACCTGAACTCATAACTATCAAATTTGGATGTAGTTACTACTTTAATTAGATAAGCTCTCTAAAAAATGATTTTAATTCAAAAGTGATTAAACTTTTTAAAAATAATTTCAGAGAATGTTATTGTACAAAAGTTATGCTTACGTTTTAAAAAATTTTTTAATGAATGGTTCCATTTTTTTTTTAATTTAATGCAACATTTTATAGTTTTTTGCAATAGCTTCATTTAGTTGAATAATTTTTAAGTGTATTTTACAGCAAAATCTTTTATTTTTTAACCATTAGAGCACGTTTTATGACAATATTAAATATACTCGTTGAATTCACAATGTTACTGCTATGATTCAACACATAAAATTTAATTCCTTAATTATAATTTTAAGTGTTTAAAGATAAAAAATGAGACTGTCATTCAAATTTGTTCGTTTTCATATGCTTGTCAAACTTCAAAGTCATGCACAATGCCCAACTATTGTTTTGTAAATAGATTTTGGGTTGAATTTTATTAATGTTAAAGTTTAAAAACCGATGATGTTTTAATTCTGTCTATGCAATAGATATTGTTGTAATAAATCCTTCGATACAAAAAGTGCATAACAAATAAAAAAAGTCTATTGATATGATAATAAATCCATGTGTATATTTTATTTTACAAGGATTGTTGAAATGAAAAGATACGAAACGATGCTGTGAGTATAAATGAAGACTATATTCAAAGTATACACAAAAGACCTGAGCATAATGAGCACTGATAAACGAGCCATTTTTCAGGGGACCAGACAGGTGAATATTGCAAGTCGTCATGTCCGGACTGTAGAGAGGATGGTTGAGCTGATACCGCTTGAACTTGGTCAGTTCCACGTTAGTGACCTGGAGACATGTGGACGCGCACTACACTCTTGGTGAGTAGCTCCGGTCTTTTGTTCTTGTTAGACCTTATAGTTTTCGGAGAGTCTCACAGTACACATCGGAGTGAATGGTTCTTCTGAATTCGAGGAATTCAACAAGTAGCCTCATTTGAGAGGGACTTTCTATAAAAGAGCTTTTGCTATTTCTGAGACATGCTCCGATCTATGCCGGGGACTCCAATCGCATCCCTAGATGTCCCTCTATATGTCCCTTTTGTCATAGCGGCAGAAGCAAATATGTTAATTGTTATGTTGTTACGATGTTTCGTATCTTTTCATTTGATCACCCCTTGTACTTTTACATTTAGGAGCCACTTTAAGACCCACTTAAGTCATATCAAATTAGAATTGATATAAAGCAAAAAATGAATTTAAAGATGTAAATGAAACAGAAAACTGTTATAACGACATGTTGGCCAGCATATGGAATAATAACAGAGCAATGTATTTCCAGTAATTGTTTATTTTGACGATCACGTGTTTACATGGCGGTTTTAAGGTTCGGCCAAGTATGGCAAGCTTCATTATGTATAAAACGCCAAGATGATTGAATTCCCAGATTAATTTGATGATTTTCAGGCTACACTATATCACGACATTGTACACAAGAAACCAAAATATCAAAAAAATGGCTGTATTTCTGTTTAACTTGGTGATTTTCGAATTACTCCAAGTATATCAAGATAATGGATTTACTCGGCAATTTTCATATAAAGCCAAGATTGCCAAAATAATGGGCTGCTTCAGTCTCCTTGAGATATTGAGGTTGATGAAGGTTTACATTTTTTCATTTATCATGGGGCAGTAAAAATAAATAAGTGCTGTTCCTTCAGCTCTTTTTTATGTTCTTCGAATTATATACTAGCTAATTTATCTGTCGTTGCAGTAACCATGGCATGCAGTAACGATATGTCTTTTATGAACAAAAATGTTATCGATTAAAATAATCGACAAGAATCTTAACTAAAAAATTTTTGGTGTTTCATTATTTATGAGAAAGTTGTTGTGCTAATAAAAATACCATCAAAGCTTATAGTTATCTAGTATGATATCGGTGATTGATGAATATGAAGTATGAAATTCTTATGTGAATGAGGACTAATATGTACCGGATAAAATAACAGAATGTGGTGGAAATGTATAGATTTATGGTATTGCACTTGGGAATTCAGGGAATTTTATCTCATCAAATTACCAATTTAGTTCACATTGCGATCGAGAGATGGCTCTGCCTATGTTTGCAAAAGACTTAACTGAACGAAGTTCTTGAGATCTCATTTTGTATTTATTACACTACTAGCTATTACCCGCGATTCTGTTCTCGTGGAAATTTTGATGTATATGTATAAAAATCTATAAAATAATGACAAATAAAAAAATTAAACTTAACCTGAAAACGATACATTCAAAAGTGTAAGATATACGAAAAATATACAACATAAATACAATTTAATAACGAAAATACACAACCAACGTAAATCAATTTAGTTACATTGTATAACCAAAATAAAACAAAACAGCAAATCAAGTCCTTATTTCTTTAAAATCAGGTCAAATCCATGTTGTTTATTGATAGATATTGAAATAGCTACAACAATATTATACACATAATTTTTAAACTTTTAATTTGAATGAAAACACAGTTGTCATCACTCGCACACACAGTTGATGTTACGACAATCACGCTCGAACTTTACAGGGGTCTGCGTCCGAAGCTGGGATGTGTCAATCTTAAGACTCATTGGTTATTTAGCAATACGATTGGGATGGTTGTTTATAAACGCGAGACAAATTTTTATTTACATACTGTTTTTTTAATGCGCGTTACATAATTTGTGCGTTTATTTATTTCATGTTAGTAAGATCGTCATATCAGCAGCCAATCAGCGTTAGGCATGGATTCACTCCCAGCTTCTGAAACAGGCGCTTCGCGAACGCCGTCACGCACATGTTTGACTTTCCTAAGTCAGTTGCGGTAATGCAATGCAGATAAGAAATAATTTATTTCTTTTATTCTGTTTTCTTTCAATTTAAAAGTACTTCAGAATGAATCCGAAAGATCGATTAATTAACAACATTTGATTTTAAATACATCAAACACAAAGAAAATTAATAGAATCGTTTGAAATAAAATTAACCACTCAATTAACCGAAAAAAAAGTAGCATGTGTTCTATTCCTGACTATAATCTGTCTTTGTGCTAAATTTCATCCAATTCTATTCAGCCGTTCTGGCGTGATGGAGTAACAAACATCCATCAATCTATCCAAACTTTCAAATGTATATATTATAGTATAGAGTATAGATGTTGTTGCTTCAAATGAGAGTTGCATTGAAAAAGTCGTTATTCAACAGTTGTTCATCAATTTTTTTCAGCAGTCTTTGCAACCATTTTATATCGATTTTTATTTTGCCTACCATTACCTGTCGGTGATAATGTTAACTAAATTTACAAATTCGTGATATAAATTTTCCCAATTACTCACGCATCTGGCCATAAAACAATGCATTTTTACCGCGTTCCCTATTTTTCTTCACCCTCCAAAATTCATCAGCTATTTTTGAACACGGAGTATATACATTATTTGTACTCGATAGAACACAAAAGATTTTAAATAAGCATAATTTTTTAAGATGTATGCATAAAATTTTTAACGCAAAAGTATTTTTATATAAAATGTTATAATACCCAGTTCTCTTATGGTAAACAAGTTTGATAATGATAAAACTGTAATTTGCGCTAAACTGTTTCTAAATGAGGTAGTTTCTTGAAATATAATAGCTTGCAGCAAAGAATTTCGACACATCCACCAAAAGTTAATTCTTATCATAAATTATTAATGATAAACATTAAATCTAAAATAACGAATTACAATTTGGAGATAATAATTTTTTTTACTTGATAATATTTTCATTCAATTTTATTAAAACAATAATATTTTCTATAAAAAAAAGAACATTCTGTTTAATTATTGAAAAATAACTATTCCATATATTGTCACTAAACTTTATTTAAAAATCATAGTGTTCGTGAAAAAAAATATAATCACTAACTACAGATGAATTTTTACTTTTGGTTACTTAGATATAATGATACGCAATTAATCACTCACTGATCTGGCCAATAAAATGCACTCTTCTTCAGAAATGTTTCAACATAACATTTCTTATGGTTCATATCAATCTCAATAAATGGAAAAATAAATATAGCATTTTATGGTTCAATTTTTAAGAAAAAATTAATTCATAATTAAAATAGAAATTTTTAATTATATATATATATATATATATTTTTGTATAACTAAAAAAAAAATTTGATCTGCGAAAGTATTTTGAAAAAAATTGGTTCCTATAAATTGAATTATTTTGATGTAAATTATTTTGGCCGTTATTATTCATATTACCCATTCAAATTAAAATAAAACAAATCTAATAAAACCAAGATTATTTTTCAGAAATGTAAGTAACATGGAAATTTAATCTGTTTCAAGTCACAAAGTTATTCGTCAAGTTCTTTGTTTACAAAATAATTAATAAAAAAACATTAATAAAAAATTAGTTTAGAAATCTTTCTTTTTTAAAGCCTTACTAAATGTAATTCTTCGTACAATGAAGGAACAGGGCATTTAACAAGGCTATACTATGTACAGCCTTAATAAGCTGTATTGAGTATAAAAATGAAGTATTTTCCAATGAAAAAAAAATACGTATTGAGCATTATTCATTTGTATCTAGATTGTGTTATTTAGGAATAATATAATGTACTATGAGGGATAAAATACGATATTTTTTGCTAATTACTGAATACAAATCACTCTGGTAATGCCAAATGGCATCGTCAGGACAGATAATAATAAAAGCCATACCCTTTAAATATCTCTCAAGAGCAAATATGTTTTATGTTCATTAAATATTTTTCATGAGAAAACTTTAGATACCATTTTTATTTCATTGAATGTAAATGCAGTTCAAGAAATAGTAGTATCATGAATGTATGTACCAATGTTACTATGAGTGCATCTCTCTGCGCGTTTGCGTCTATACTTCCACTTGAACGAATTTTTAAAAAATTTGCTGAAAAAGCATATTTTGATTTTTTTTAAAACTTGGGGAAAGCATTTTATACTATTTGTGTGTGTGTGTGTGTTTGTGTGTTGACGCTCTACAGATTTGGTTCATGTATACCTTGGAGGTCGGGAATGTGAACCTCGGAGCCCTTTTTTTCGAATTTTTAATTAAAATTTAAATTAATTAAAAATTAAGCGACATTTCGACGTTTTATGCTATAGCTTCTGAAAATATTATTGCACAAAGCTGATTTTTAAGTTCAAGTTAAAGATTAAAAAAATTAGCTTTCTAATGGTACCAGTATTTTAACATTTCACTTAAATTTCTATTTTTAACGAATTTTTAAAGAAATTTTTTAAACATATTTTTCAATAATATATTTTAGACAAAACAATTAAATTTTAAAACAAACGATAAATAATAAACGAGTGAAGGGGAAAAAATGGCTTTTATTAAACTATTGCCATCGTACTGACAGAAGTTCAAATTAAAAAATAAATTAACTATGACTGCAAATTAAATCGAAAAAAATGTAACTTTCAACACGTGATTGGATGAAATTAAATAAATATTAAATGTTATGTTTTCTAAAAAATAAATGCTAGACTATGACCGTTTGCAATATCTATATCATTAATTTAGTAAATCTGTATTTTGTTTATGGTAACCATGTTTGAATTTATACAGGATACGCATTCAAATTCGTGCCAAACGGCTAATTTGTAAATCATTAGTAATTGGCGTGCATATTGTTATCTACTGTAAAGGTCTAAATAATTAAAATGTAATTATTATTATTATTATTGTATGTAATTTGAAACAAAAAATGCATTGATGAATAACTGTTAGATTTTTTCATACTTTGCTCTGTGAGACATATTTAACAAAAAATTTTACTAATATTTTAAGCAAATTTGTTAATTAATCAGTCTTCTAAGCAATCATTAAAATTGACTGATTTATATAAAAAGGAATATTATTATAAAAAATGGCTCTTTTAGATATTTTCGTCCACTATCTTAAAAAATATACCATTTCAGGCTTCTTTTTTTTAACTTTAATTAAAATTACGCTCACATTCGGAATTTTTCTGCGGTAACTTTCAAAAATATTACAGTATAAAACTTTTTTTTAATTTAAATTTTTATCTTTTTAACCCTTTTAAAAATGACTTTTTTTTTATCGATATCAATGGTTAAAGCTATAAATTCAGTTTCTATTTTTACTGAATTTTTTTCAAAAAATATAATCATATTTTCCAACAACTAATTTCTTACAAAAGGAAAATAAATTTTAATCTGCAAGAGCACGTTATGAATGAACCAGTGATTGCCGTCATTTTGACAAAAACTGAATAATTAAATTAACTCTTATTGCAAAATAAACCGAGAAAAGTATGATGTTCAGCAGGTGTTTAAAAAGAAATGTAATGTTATGGAACAAATATAAAATGTGATATTTCCCACAGGATTTCATGACAACTTATTGCGAGTCAGAGAGTTATATAGTGCAATGAACAAATAATCGTAAAGCTTCTATAATAATATGAGTTACGTGACTTTCTAAGAATATCTGGCAAAAAAATTATAAAGAGAGCAAGGTACATAAGTATTTAATTGAAAATTTTAGAACGCATTACCCTTGGCGAACCAGCTGGTCGCCAAAGACGGCCAGTACTATAATAAAAATGTAATCTCATATAAAAACTATTAAAACTAAAACGATATGAACTTCATGAATGTGCAGCTTTTTAAGAGTCCTGATAATGAAATCTTTGAGTTTTTCTTTACAGAAAAAGGAAGTCGAATATCTATTTTGTACACCTTTTCTCAATAGATTGGCCAAAATTTGACCTACAATTTCAATAACAATATCACATTTTGATTATCATTAATAATGAAATATGATTTTAGAAAGTAAACAATTTCATATTCCAATTTTTAACAAGAACTTGAAATCAACCAAATAGAAGTGTAAAATTGAGATCCCATTGTTTTATTAATATCATTGATTAATATTAGTTAGAACTATTCATGAAAAACCTTTTTGTAAAACTTATAAAATATTATAAAGCTTATTTAGTATATTTCTACTTTCGGGGGAATAAAATTTTATTTTCTGTAAATTCTGATATTTAAAAAATGAGGTTAAGGAGACAACATGAATCAGAATAAATAATGGTTAAAAAAATCAGTTTGAAAATAAAAAAATTAATGAAAGAAAATGTTCACAAACTTCACAAAATTAGTGTTAATGATAAGAATAAACATTTCTTCTGTAGTGCTATATATGTAGACTGAAAAAGAAAATAACAAAAAATATTTGATGATGAAAATTTTTTCAATTTTTAAAAAGAAAATGTGTTTTATTTCTTTTATATTTTATTGATTATTAATTTCAATAGAACTAAAATTAAAATATTGCATTCTTAAAATATGTCATATAGACTTCGTCAGTTTGAATTCGTTTTTGAATTCATTAAAAATAAATTTTATACAATTTAAAATACATGTGCATATTAATCTGAAATGCATTTTCACTGAATCCAACTATAAGTTTCAATAATAAGATTCATGATATTTATTTTAGTTCAGATAAAAATATGTCCAAACTTTTCAAAAATATTTTTTAATTATTGATAATTTATTTCAATAATTAAAACTAAAAAATTACATTTTAAAATATCTCATACATGAAAATTTTATGTTGTCTTGATTTTTAAATTTATTTAATATAAATTTTTATGACATTTAAAATACATATGCATATAAATCCTAAATACATTTTTACTGAATCTTTCTATAAATTTCAAAAGTAAGAAAGATTTGGGAAATTTATTTTAGTAGAGATAAAAATATGTTAAAACTTTTCAAAAATAATAATGAAAGTTTAAGACATATGTTTTGCTGTGAAAATCGAACAAAATTTAATAAATAAAACAGACATATGATGTTATTATGTTTAATATGCATCATACAGCAAAATAAAAAAAAATTCTTTAAAACAATTTCGAAAAGTTCCGACATCACTATACTTCTTAGTAACTCAGATTGCTCTAAAAAAGAGCATATAACAAAATTGATAAATCAACATAGTTCAGCAAAAAGCATTTTATTTACAATTACAATGGCGAACATCTCTCCTTACATTCAGAAAGAGAAGTTTTCATAGTACTCAAATCTTTCCTTAAGTACGCTTTAAGAAGAAGAAAAAAATATTAAAATAAAATAATCAGATCTGTTATTTAGTTTATTATTACAAGAGAAGCACAGATAAATATTTCATGAATAATTTATATACATAACATCTATGTTTAGAAATACAATCTGATAGAAAATAATAATTATTGAAACTTCAACAATAATTTCTTAGTACACATGTCCTCTTAGAGCCTTTATGCTCTGAAATATTAGAGTTTTTAAATTAAAGCACCTTTATAGTCCCTACATAAATAACTTAATTCCATATATTAGATCCTATATGAAAAGGAAGACACTACTATTAAATTAGTCATACAATATGCATGCAAGGAAATGTTTAAAATGGAACTAATTTTAATTTCTAAGATAGGTCTCATACAAACTTATTTATATAACAGCTATCTATCAAAATGCATGCGAAATGGAAAAATAATAACAAAACAAAAAGTTATCATTTTATGTGCTAGATGTTATGTAACTAAAAATGCTGTAAATGTTCAGAAAATTCTGTTTGACATAATTGAAAATAATAATTTTCTAAAAAAAATTGTACATTGAACATAAGTGTTATTTCTTTAACAGGTGGAGAGAAAATTAATTTTTTCATTTTAATATTAAAAGCATTTCAATATTCATACATAAAAAATGATCATAGTATTGCAAGAATTTCATCTTTATCTTTTACATTTTAATGCATTAAGATTTAAATTCATTCTGGTACAATGCAGATATAAGGTTTAAAAATAAGAGTATAAAGATTTTCTAGTTCAATGTCAACATGGAAGTTTAGTACAATTACCATGAATTATTGTAAGAGAAGTTTTCATTATTAAAATAATAAAATAGCAGTAAATATAAAAATATGTTCAAAAAATATACAAAACACCAGTTTGTTAAGTTAGAACAGCAGTGATCAAAAAGAATAAAATTTCCCATGTTTTCTTCTATTATTTATTACATCAAATGACAATAAATATGATGTAAAAATCTGTTTTCGACATGGTACTTAAGAAAAGCTCTCACTTATGAACTAGTATCACGTTCAAATGACAGCACTCTGAGATCAGTATATATATCTTTTTAATTTCTAAATATAACAACACTGTATCACATTCTACAATAATAAATTAATAAAATCTACAACGGTTATTAGAATCACGAAGTACGCTATGACAAACATGCCACTGAACCAAATGCTTAAGAAATGCACCTTTTTTTTAAACCCCCTATGTTCAAATTCTAGATCTCATCTCAACTCCCTACCCATGATTCAGAGGTGGACACCATGAATTAAACTATATTTGTTCCTCATGAATTTTTTTTAATTTCTCAACCAAATTCACTTATATGTAACTCCCCTCCCACCGTTTTGTTTTATTTTGAATATATAAACAATGCATAAGAAATTTATTATAATATTCAACATGATAGATACAAGTTCTCTTAATAGAATAATACACATTCCAAACAATAATGTTTGTATCAACAAGAGAGAAATTATTTTAAATATATCACTAAAAGCCCCTAAATACAAAAAGCAATTTTTTTACACTTTTTTTTGGTGTAAGCAATAAACAGAGGAAAATAACACAACATACCCCAAATTATGTTGTGTAATTTAACTAATAATGTTACACACTTCCTGCTTTCTTTTTCAATATTAGAAGCCTGCAGATGAAATAAAATGGGCAGGAGTATAAATGAGAAAATTAGAAAAAAAATATATAAATAATTTTAATAAAAATATAAATACATTTTTCAATTAAAAAATTAAATGAAAATCAAACATATTTGAATAATTGTTTAAACACATTTACTTGAAATCATTAAATGATATTTTAATAAATAAAAATATCACTAAGGAAAATTATAATAATCTTCATTTATTTCCCTCTTAACAAAGCTTTTTTATCTTCAAATTATAACTTGAGTATTTTCTGTAGGTTGTATACCCCGTTATTGGTTATCCAGTACAGCATTATTAGTAACATGGTAGGAAATGGGACCTTGCAGCACCTGCAGAAAATACGCAGACTATAGCAACACCCAAATAGAGAACAAACCTCTAAATTTAAAGCCAATTTTCCTACACTGTGGCAAAAGAATTTTAAACTAAAATTAATGTTTATTTATAAGATCCACTTCTTAATCATGCAGTGCTCAATACATAATTGAGCATTAAGATCTAATACTGAGTTAAGTCAACTGCTGTATTAATATGTGTGGCCCTATAGGTTAAGTTCTATTTTTGTGCAGCATTTTCACATTCATTCTAAATTTTACAACATCAAGTCTCACTGTTAGATTGTTTATCATTATATAAATAATACATCCAAGTCTTTAATATGTGGATAAAGAAAGTAATATCTGTTACTTTATTTTCATGAAAGAGCATTATATTTCAACACAACATAAAAAAATGCAATATATAATAATCAATATCTCCATTTACAACAAAGAGTCTTTATTATGTAGTGACTTAAAACTTAAGATGGCTTTAAAATTTCAGATACATATGGACATAAAAATATCAATAGCTCAAAGAAAAGCAGAGTAATTATCAAATGCAGTAGTGATAATTTCTAAGATTTTCATGAATACTGCTAATTTCTGGTCAACTGATCATGAAAATTATAAAATTCACTGATAAAACAGGATAAATATTTAACAATTAAATATAACCACAATTTTTTTTTCACTGTTAAAAAAAATATGACACTCTCATATTTTGAGGTATTACTGCAAAATATCTCCACAAAAAATGAACATGAGAACCATAAAATAAAGACCGCGAACCATTTCGCGCTCCTTGGCCTATATAGAAATTGACTGAAAAAATGTAAACGATGTTAAGGGTATTCTAGACACTGAGTATGTCAAACTCAGAGAAGAGGGAAGAGGTCTAACCCTCCATATCCCAAGGTGCAACAACACTTGCAGGGCGGCTTGGTACTGTCAAGGACACCCCTAAAGTAGCTTCGGGTTCAACACCGCCTGGCGAAAGGCGGGGCACCTGAAGAGTATGGGGATTGTCCTCCGGTACATTGTCACGTGAACTGGATGGTGAAGACAACCTAAACAAACAAAAAAAGAAAATTATCAACTTCAACTGAAGAGGTGAACTATAATGAAAAGTGTCACAATAAAATTAGTTTAATTTAGTTTAATTACATTAATGTCCCATTGTAAAGCAATACGAGGGCTATTTTGGGACAGATCTCGTAATTTTGAGCTGTAGTTAGGTGATGAAGATGTCACCTGAGTAACACCCTTCTTTCCATGCCACACCACAATAGTAGGAGGGTATTTGGCCCTAATGGATTTCAAGTGCAAAAGACTCTTCTTCAACGGAATCAGATTATGAACCTGAAACCCTACGGCTCACAAACTAAGACCTTACCACCAAGTCAATATGGACCATCACAATAAGTCCATAATAATTTACAGCTAAAAAAATTTCAAATGATAAATTTACTAAATTTTAAAGCATTATTATTAGTGAAGTATTATATTTTTAGTTATAATGCTATATTTTTATTGTTCATTTATAATTTTTGCAAGATCTGCATATCAATTCTTTCCAAATTCATATATAAAACATTTTAGTTAAATTAATGGATAATACTGAAAATATTAAAATAGATCATTGTCATTAACAATAGCAAGAATACAAAAGATCAGAACACTGGCTTTTAAGGAAATAATTAAAAGATAACAAAGTACCATCTTTGCAGACATGAAAAAAAAGTTAAATAAGAGAGCAAACATTAAAAGTAGTTATAAAAAAATCTTTTTTTTTTGTCAAATATAACTGTTGTTGTAAATAAATTACACAGCTATTATTTGCATAGATAAATTGAAATATTTTTGAAAAACTGACCACATAACTACAAAACTCTTTCTTTTTTTTTAATTTACATATTTTCAGAATTAAAAATCACTTCAATCAGAGACTGGAAAGTTAATGTACTGCTTACTAAATGAAGACAAATTCATATTTGCTATTCATCTGTTCCAGCATTTTTAAATCTATGTTTTCAATTTATTTTGATGCAAATTAAAGATAATGAGGGAGTTTATGTAATCAGAATTGTTTTGAATAATTTTTCAAATATCTTGAAATTTACAAAAATGATTCAAAAAAATTAATAGTCAATCTCCAACTATCAGTTTCAAAAATTGTGAGCAGATATATATCTACATTAAATCATATAAGGGATTAATATGAGTAATAAAACTTATGAATAAAAGATTGCAAATGGCATTTTTGTTAAGATTATATAAATCATTTATTTTTTTATTTTTTAGCATACATACAAAGCATTGAATTGCTTTCTTTAAAGGAATCAATCAGTTCGACAAATATTTCTTAAAGAAAGAAAAGCACCAACCTGCTGGAGGCAAGGTTCTCTCCAGGAATGCCAAGGTCATGTAGATCACTGGTAGAGTGGGAATGCCTGCTTGACATTGATGGCTCTTCCATTTCCAAACTGTGGCTCATATGTGTCAGATCCACAGAGCTACCAGATAAGTGACTAGGATTAGGTCTCCTTTTAGCACCGGAACCAGCCATTCGCTTCTTCATACCTGCTCCAAAATTGAAGAACCTGAGGGGGAAAAAAAATGTTCCATAAAAAAAATGGCATAAAGTTATCTAAAACTACAATAATTTCTTAATAATTTTAGATTGAAATATTTGTTTTATAAATGATTGGCAGACTTTTGTAAAGTGATTATACTGTTACAATAAACAGAGGATGTAATAATGTACAACATTTTATGTAGACTTTTTTTCTATTGTAAATTAAACAGCAATTAGAGAATAAAGGAAAACTTATTAATATAATTAAAAATATTATGTTATGTTATAGTTCTTTATACCAATATCAGAAACAGAAAATGGTTTATTTAATGAAAAAGGTGAAATCATAATAATGGGATAGAAATTTATTCCCAAAAAATACAATAAAACTGAAAATAAAAAATAAATTTACATTAATAGGAAATAAAATTTAAAAAAAGATGGTTAAATATTTAAATGCCTTTCAAACTCACACATTAATACATGGTTGCATATCTTCAAATATCCAAAAACCTTAAACAGGTTTGGTTGTTTAATTTTAAACAGGTTAGGACTTTCAGGGGACGTGAGAAAAATATTAAATATATCTAAAAATAATAGATAACCTAAGTACTCTATATCTATAATTAAACCCTATATATTTATAATTTAATATGGTGTATGAAAATAATTTAATATATTGGTTGAAAATAATAATTATACCACTCATTATTTTCATTTTTCTTAAATGCTGATAAAATACTATAAAGAAACAAATTTATGGAGTTTGATGATCAAGGATCTCCACATCAAATGTATGTAAAAACTGATTTTCAAAACACCAGTTCATAATAAGAAATTTACTTTTTAACACCAGAAATACTGTATTACAAACATTTTAGCAGTACTGAAAATTATTTGCTTTGAGTTATTTGCAAAATATACTCTGCATGTGAATGTTAGTGAAATTTAAGACATTCTGCCTTCAGATAAGTTGCAGTTAAAGTTTTAAAAAATGTTACCTGAAATACTTTACTAATACTTTATTATCATGAAGTACAGAAATAACACTTTATTGAAAGTTAACAATATGAACTTAATAAAATTAAAAGGATACAATTAAACAAACAGCATTTCTCTAATTCTGTTTTAATTAACTTGATACAGGCTCATTAAAAAAAATAATGCAAAGGCATTGCAGGATAAGATATGAAATATGCTGCTGTACACTTACTTCTTCTTCTGAGCAGGGTGTAGTGAATTTAGAAGTAAATCTCGGTAATGGGCTGATCGAAGAAATCGTGGGTATGTATCCTTCTCCATGAGTGAGTACACATGTAAAAGGGCAGCATCAAATGTATAGCGTGATGGCTTTTTCATGGCTTCTTGGACAGTTTCTATTGTACTACTGTCCAAATTTACTTCACAAGGGGCATTTGGTGCAAGAAATTCACTTTAAAATAAAAAAATAATTCATTTAAAATTTTGCAAGTACATTAAGAGCATTATTAGCACATTATTATAGTTTGTCTAAAGTTTTAATTGAAAATTTAGAATTTAAAAAGCAATACAATATGCACATAAAAAAAATTCATAGCTAAAATAAGTATTACAATGATTAAATCAGTTTTTACTTCAGTTGATAGCAAAAAATTGATATGAACACATTTTAAAAGACATTTAACAAAAATATTAAATTAAAATAGGTTGTTACCAGAATTCTGCAAAAAGTCATAATACAAAGAATAAAAACCCGATATTATTTAACTATTTTGACTTGAAAAGTTTGAAAATAAGCTTCAAGATTCATTCAAATTAACATAAAAAAAATAAGTTCTCTATAAGTGTAAAAAATATTTTTTAAACTTCTTGTTATAAAAGAATTTTAGATGAACGAAATTAGTATGAATTAAAAATTTACGTTGAATCCTACAAATTAAATGCTGAAATGGGGGGGAAAAAAGACACCTTTAATCTATTTAAAGAGGATCATTTATTAGCATCACTTTAAAACAAATACAATTATTAAATTCTTAAATTCTTTACTTACAAAAATTTTAATAATTTATTGTGTCATTTAAATTTTTATAGTTTCTTAAGTTTATAAAATGAATATTGCTGCCAAAAAGGGAACAATTTTACATACTATAGGCATTTTATAACTACATAGAAATTTGACAATAAAATTTCTAACAATCTATGAAGAGGAATTCAACATAGGCTATTACATATTACTAATTTAAAAATTATACTAAAGCTGTATCTATTTTCATTAACTTTATAAATAGATGGTTAGGATTCAAACATCTTTCAATTCAGAATCCTATAATTAACAATAAAAATAAAAATAAACCAAAAGACATAATGCAAAATTTTTGTAGTTGCACTTCAAAATAGAGGAATGAGAATGATTTAAGTTTCCAGAAATTGATGGGAAATAGAGACATAATTATCAAAATTAATCTTAATTGTCAGTTTCATTAATTTAATTTTCTGAAAGCTCATGGTTTGTAGTTGATATAACTAATGAAAAAAAAAAAAAAAATACCATTATCCCACAGCAATCAGTTTAGCTAATAAAATAAAGAGTTCAAATATTAAAATAAATAGTTATTTTTACCATTTTTTGTACACTTTGTTTTCTTATATTATGAAATATAAGCACTCTTTAATTCAATTTGTATATGTACATAAATAATAGACATTTTAAAAGCTTCATTCAATATTTGTTTCTTTATTAGTTACTAAAAACACTCATAACTTTTCAAAAGTACGCATGTAAATATCATAAAATGAAAATTGTATTCTTCATTTCTTGCCAATGTTAAATCGTATTTGTTTTTTACATTTGTCAAATAGTTAAGCCTTTAATTATGTTATGTAAGCATTAACTTATATAGTATATAAGTTATTAACTAAACAATTAACAGCACCATTTAACTTTGATACAAAGACATCAAAGTTAAACGGACAAATCTTATTCAACCATTCTTACAGTTATTAATGCTTGAGACTCTAAACCACTTAGAGGGCTATGGAGATGATGCTTAAAAGTTAATTTTTCATGCAATTTAAGTTTTGATCAGTTAGAGTTCATACTTTCTTAACTTTTCTTTCAATTAATATTAAAATAATTCATAAAGTTGAATTAAATATTATTAAATAACAACAGAAAATCTCAAGTAAGAATATCATATACACTTTTTATGTGATTTGATAGGGTATTCTAAAAACATACATAACCAACAAAGAAATGATTTATTTTTAATTACTCAAAAAATGACATTATAAAGCCATTTAGATAATATTGTGAACCAAAATAAGACAAGAGTAATTTTTTGAGTATATAACTTCACTTTTTGATTAAAGTATAAATATCATTAAAAAAATATAATGTTTGGTCGATGATGCAAAATAATTTCTTCTAAAAATATTAAACCTTTTTTTGATCACTTATCTCACATTTTCACTTAAAAAACATATAATATTTATGTAAGATAACTGGAAGCAATTATACTAAAAGCAAATTTAGAAACGGGAATTTTATATCCATTGAAATAACCAGCTTTAACTTTGGTACATTATAGTTAAAGACATTAAGAAAAAATATTCTCCATGAAAGTTATGAGGCAGTATTAATATTCTTTTTTCCCATGATTGTTGCCCATTGAACAAATAAAAAAATATATGTTGATAAATCTACAAGATACATTTCTTATTTTCTTTCAAAAGCACATGCAAATGCATTTATACAGAAATTCATGATTAAAAAAACTAATTCTTGAATTTAAAATTCCCCCCTCATTTTATGTCTATTAGACTGTTTTAATTATATGCAAGTTGTTGTTTATTTAAAATCTATAATGAAATGCAATAATAGTAAATTTCATTAATCCATAGCTTTAATGAATGTCCGTTCCTGTTTCATTTGAATTCGATTCAGTTTATTGACATCATATTTAAAGAAATTATACCCTTATGTACCCTAACTTTTGTTTGAGATTTTACACATTTTTTGTAGTTTGATTGAGAAAGCCACTATAATCAATTTAAACACTATGCAAAGAATCCTCTAAGAGGTTAGTCATTATACTTATAGTCACAGATAACCATTATTAGTAAAGGAGACAAAAATTTCTTATTACATCCAAGGCAGAACTGAAATACATTTATATAAGTTATAGCATTGTAATATAATTATATACTCTCCTAAAAGGTACTGAGATATTGAATCCTATTAAAAAGTATAAAATTATTATACTTCATTAAGGCATTATCCTAAATTATATTAAAAACTAAATAAAATTATTTAAACTTTAGTTGTGAATGCAATTAACTTAAGTTATGAAATTTCAGATCTTAACAAATATGCGTTATCTTTCAGGATAATAAAGCAAACTACTTGATAAATAACAATTTTCTGAAAATGTAATATTGAAATTAAGAAATTCATAAAATATATATTTTAACAACTCCAATAATACAAAGGAGTTTTTGAAAAATACTTTAACATTTACAAAAGTCAACTTCACAAACACAATTTTAAAAGGTTTTATTTACTTGTATATATCATGAACTTTCCTCTCTATATCCGACTTGCCCCCTCTTCGCAAAGACTGTACTGCTTTCCAGAACAAAATATTCTCATGACTATATTCAGATCTCAAATACCGCTCAAATTCTTTAATCCCAGTTGGATCGTTAAGTAAGTCTTCTAAGGAGATGGCCCACAACTTTACTCGTTGCTCTGTAGGTACCTCAACTCTAGATATAAATAAAATATTTAAATAATGACTGCAACCACTATATCATAATACCACATAGAAAATTTTCACAAAAGATGTTTCTTTTCATTAATATATGATTATATGACGAAACATGGCAACAAAATACAACATTGAAACTGATAAGAAACATACTTCTCATCTCTATTAAATAATCTAAATATCAACACTGTATTTTAAAATGTTTCAAAGTTTAGAAACCACTAATCAAATGATACTGTGAACTAAAAGATTAAAATTTTATTTTAATACTTTTTTTTAATTTCAAAATAATAAGAATTATTTTAGAAAAATCACTTTAATCATTTCACAATTCTATTTTAATCACTTCACATTTCTTTTTTAAAAAAAGTAAAACTGAAAATTTATTAATAATTTATTTAATGCTCAAAATATCTGTTTTATTTCCATTTAGTAGAAATTATGATTTTAAGCCTTTTTGCCACACAGCAATAAAAAAAAGTTTTTTTTTTCTACTTTTGTGTATTTTACTGATTTTAAGACAGCTTAAATAAGTGCATCTAATAAAACGGGATGAGGATTCTGCAAAAAAAATGTTTTCTAGTTATTAATAGTTTTCTATTTTCTAAAATACAAAATTTATTTCACAGACTTGCATATCAAATATAATTCAAAAACAGTATCAAATTCTGAAGAATGATTTGTTTAAAAAAACTTATATACTCTCAAAACAAAATGCTCAGAAAACTAATGAGTTTATTAAATATTGAGTTATTCTGATATTATCTTAATATAAAGAGAAGTATGAACATTCTATATCTCTTCTTAAAACAAAGGGTCCAATTCAGACATACTTTGCACACTGTTGTTTAGGATAAGAGAAAGAATATTAAAATTTTTTGTAAAAGTAAAATTTAATTATATTTAAATTAATTAGCAATTTCACAAAATTTTGATAAACAATAAATATTTTTATATAATTTTCAAATTTAAAATGTCACTTCAGTGATCATAATTTTCTTCTAATTTTTATTAATCTTTCAGAATTTTGTAAACCAGTGAGTAGATGCAAGCAGGCTTGGAATTACGAAATTTGTACATATTCTAACAATGATGACATATAAACTACTCTATATTTAATTTTTGGTACCTTTTACTTATGCAAAAAATAATTTTTACAATATTTCTTTTATTGATTTTTAAATGATTCTAAAACTTTTAATGAGAAAATAGTGGAAAGAATTTTACATATGGCAATTCTTCATATAAAATAGATTTTAAAATTAAAAATAAATTATTTAAAAATAGTTATTGGACATGTTATTATTCTATCATATGCTGATTTAAAATTGATTCATATTTTTTCTTAGATAAAATATGATTAAAAATTAGTTCACATTTGCTAAAGTTTGCGCATTTGAAGTTTTTCATTAATATAATTATGAACATTTCATCCTCAGCAGTACTGGGGTTTTAGCTAGTATATGACAGATGAAAATGTCACTCAACAACAAAAAAATATTTTCATTGCATTTTGATTATTCTTAACTTTTTTTAACAAAAAAAAATGCAAGGAGTTTTTTTTTGTTTTTAAAAACAGTAAATATGTTAAATTAACAAAATAAAAAACTTGCAAAGATTTCATTTTACAACCAATGATTATCTTACTCTCGGTTATTGAGTGTCCATAATGTAGTATCCTCTGTTATCCAAGGATTTGAAGGCAAAACACCCACTACAAAGGCATCAAATTCGATGTACTCTTGACAATGATTCAAAAGGCTTTAAAATAGAATGACAAAATAAAATATGATTTTTGAGAATTGCACACTCAAAAATCAACAAAACATTAAAGCTCATAACAATTTTGTATCATTTGTAGATATTTTTAATAATTAATCTTGCATCAACAAATAAAACCAATTTAAATTGATTTTCAGGAAATAAGAAATTATCTCGTAAACTAATTACAGAAATAAATTGTAAATTAACAAATAGAAAGGAAATATCTGATGAATGATCAGCCTGAAAATGAACTTGGGCTACACATCTGCACATACAAAAAATGTTCTTATTTTTTTCCAGTTCGATGAAGAAATATAGAAAAATTCTCAAACTTAATAACACAAACTTTGGAATTGTTTTTTTCACATGAAAAGAATGCATGGATTTTTAAAACAAGTATATATTTAAGAAATTTGATTTACTTAATTGAACACACAATAAAATATATATGGAAAGTAGTTTCAATTTTAGTTGACAGGATTTGGAAGCATTTAAAGTTGTATTACAAATTAGAAGATAAATATTTCTTTTTGATTTCAAAAGCAAATATTTAAATAATACATTTGCAATAATTGTGCAGTTAAAAGTAATTTAAGAATATTTTTTGAATTTAAGTCGAACAATCTTGATCTAAGATTCTTCTTTTATAAGTTACTGTAAAGAAGAAACAAAAAAGATCCAATTATCGATGTTCTAAGTATGAATACAAGAATTTCCCCCCTTTTTTTCATGAATTAAAATTAAGATGAGGAATTACTATTTTTTGTAGGTATTTTTGACTAAGTTTCATTAGACTTTTATCAAACTTTATTCCCCTTCCTTAAAATCATATACATAACTTAATTGCTTATAGTGAATTCATCAATTAGTGAATCAAAATTAGACAAACAAAAATTACAGTTCTTCACAACATTTTTTTTTTAATTTTAAATACTTATATGAAAGATTACTTCATATATAAATATAGGCAAGGTTTTTTTTAAAGATTTAAGATTTTTAGCTTACAATATTTTAACACAATAAATTTTTAAATTATAAATAAAGAAATCAAAACAGATTAAATAATATTTTTTTTTATTTTCAAAAAATAACCAATAACTACAAAAATACATCCTGAATTTACACTTTTAATTTTCAAACATTTCTGTCATTTGAAATACTAGGCCCCAAATTAAATGAAATCAGTAATTTTGGCATTAAACTAAGCTTCATATGTATATAACATTCTAAGAAGTCTTGAAAAATCATAATAAAGCACTACAAATTGAACAGCACAAATATTATTTAAAAAAATTAGTGAAAAGCCTTTGCCGCACATCATAATAAAATCACTTACTTAAGAAGTATGCAAACAACCTTTTTAAAAAAGTTAATAATTAGTTTTTTTATAAGTTTCAAACAGTTATAAATGTTATAGATTTTTTTTTAATTTTTATTGCACCTTTATTACAAATATTAAGGATGACCATGAATGAATGAAAGGAAATATTGTTAATAAAAAATATAAAACATTTATAATAAGTTTATTATACTTATAAAACAAAAAAAAATTAATAAAGAAAATAAAATATTTACCTTTCAACAATTTGACTAGTTTTGACCTTTGGCTTGGTAATACTCTCAAACAACAACGTTTTCTACAAGAGAATAAAAGTTATAATATATATATATATATATATAGTTTTTACAGGTTAGAGAGATAATTTTAATTATATTAAATGAATAGAATTAAAATTAAAACAATTTATAATACAAAATTTCATTATTTCATTTATAAAAGCTACAAATAATTTCATTAAAATTAAAAAATGGAAATGCTTAAATATTAATCCTTTAGCTTAAAAATAAAATAGACTTTCGGATAATATATCAATAGATGGCGCTCAGAACCTCCATTTATTATTATTTTTTTCACAGTAATCAAATCAGATAACGGTTAGCGGATAGGATAGCATAGTTGGAACTTCTTCGCCTGTTGCTGGTGTGTTCTTTCCTTTTTTAATTATTGGTTGTATATTATTATGTAAGTTTATTTTATATATTTTTGTATGTATTCTTACTTTATTTGATGATGATTTTAATGTTATTTTGTGTCTTTGCTATTAAATTGATGTTTCTCTTTGGCCTTAATTTCCGGGGGATTTTCGGGTCAGGAGGTGCCACATACTTTTGACCATTGTCCACCGATGCCTCACAGAAAAAATCCCTTTTTATGAATCCTTGCCTGAGGGTGAACCTTGAGAAAGTCTTCAGGCCGGATTCTTTTTAAATTTTAAATTTAAATTTTAGTCAAGTTCGAATTCGAAGTATTTGGTTCAGTTTCCATAATTAGTTCCGTTTTCTCTTATATTGCTAATTTATATATATATATATATATATATATATATATATATATATATATATATACACTGAAGTGACAAAAGTCATGGGATGACTGTTAATATCGTGTCGGTCCTCCTTTTGCCCGGCGAAGTGCAACAACTCGACGTGTCATGGAGTCCACAAGTCGTTGGAAGTATATGGAATATTCGACTCTGCAGGAATATTGAGCCATGCTGTCTGTATAGACGTCCATAAATGTGAAAGTGTGGAAGGTGCAGGAGTTTGGGCACGAACGGACCTTTCGATGATGTCCCATAAATGCTCGATGGGATTCATATCGGGCGATCTAGGTGGCCAGATCATGCGCTGGAATTGTCCGGAATGTTCTTCAAACTAATCGCGAACAGTTCTGGCCCGGTGACATGGCGCATTGTCATCCATAAAAATCCCATCGTTATGTGGGTACGTGAAGTCCATGAATGGCTGCAAGTGATCTGCAAGCAGCTGAACATAACCATTTCCAGTCAATGATCGGTTCAGTTGCACCAAAGGACTGAGTCCATGCCATGTAAAAACAGCCCACACCATTATGCAGCCACCACCAGCTTGAACAGTGCCTTGCTGACAGTTTGGGTCCATGGCTTCGTGGGGTCTGCGCCACACTGGAACTCTACCATCATCTCGTAATAACTGAAGTCGTGACTCATCTGGCCACGCCACGGTTTTCCACTGGTCTAGGGACCAGTCGATATGCTCACGAGCCCAGGAGTCGCTGCAGGCGATGTCCTGCTGTCAGTAAAGGCACTCGAGTCGGTCTTCTGCTGTCATAGCCCAAGGAAGACAAATTTCGCCGCACAGTCCTATCGGACACGTCCCTCGTACGTCCCACATCGATTCCTGCAGTTATTTGACGAAGTGTTGCGTGTCTATTAACATTGACCATTCTACACAGACGTCGGCGGTCTCGGTCGTTAAGTGCAGGTGATCGCCCACTGCGCTG
>JAPMOQ010048238.1:2555283-2566833 GCA_026543055.1 Argiope trifasciata
CTGCAGGCGATGTCGTGCTGTCAGTAAAGGCACTCGAGTCGGTCTTCTGCTGTCATAGCCCAAGGAAGACAAATTTCGCCACACAGTCCTATCGGACACGTCCCTCGTACGTCCCACATTGATTCCTACAGTTATTTGACGAAGTGTTGCGTGTCTATTAACATTGACCATTCTACACAGACGTCGGCGGTCTCGGTCGTTAAGTGCAGGTGATCGCCCACTGCGCTGTCCATGATGGGATGTGATGCCTGAAATTTCATACTCTCGGCACACTCTTGATACTATGGATCTCGGAATGTTAAATTCACTAACGATATCCGGAATGGAATGACCCATGCGTCTAGCTCCAACTAACATTCCACGTTCAAAGTCTGTTAATTCTCGTCGTGTCGCCATAAATCACGAAAAACCTGTTCACATGAATAACTTGAACATAAATGAAAGCTCTGGAAAACGAACTGCGCATTTATACTTTTTCGCTGCGATACTACTGTCATCTGTATATTTGCATATTGCTATCCCATGACTTTTGTCACTTCAGTGTATGTATTATATATATATATATATATATATATATATAATCTTTTACAAATTTTAAAGCATGTAATACAAAATAAAGCATGATTAACTTAATAAAAAGTTGCATACTTCTCTTTTCAGATCATCTGCTTCTTTTTTCTTCACTTTCCTGCTAGCTAGAGGTGTCTTCTCAAGGCAACTAATAGTACCAGGCTTGTAAATAAATTAATATTAATTAAATTAAAGTAGCATAAAAGTTAGTTAATATCAAAACAGAAATAAAAAGGAGAAATGAAAAGAATATATATTGAAAGACTGATAATGAAATATTTCATCCATAGTCATATTAATTAATAAAATTCTTAGAAAACCTAATGATTGTTACAAAAACATTATTTATATCAGCATTTAACATAATTACCACAACGTTTAATGTAAGCAATATTGTATGCACATTTCTACAAACGCAGAAATATGCTTATGGATTCATACAGATCCTTATGCAAGTTGTATTACATTATAACACGTCAATTACATGAAATTTACAGATTTTATTTGCTTTATAATTTATTTCGTAAATAAAACAATGTATTAAAATTATTGCTATAATTGTTAAGATACTTTGAAAATCAACACTTGGAGTTACTAAAACTAAAAGCAAATTAGATTGTAGCTTATAATCAAAGAAAAGTTAAATAATACCATAAATTGTCACTCACATAAATTGCACCAGATTTTAAAAAATTGTTTTGGGAGTCATCATGTAACAATTTTTTTAAATATACATTTGAAAGTGTAATAAAATAGCATATTGACAATAAATGGAATATAATACATTCATTGGATATTTTCTGTTCTTAGTCAAAAACAGATAGTATCGACAATCACATATTTGTATTCATAGCACCAGATGCTGAAAAAAAGTAAATAATGTTCTTCAATGCATATTTGGCTTTAAAAAATTTTTTAATTTATTTCCAGTCAAAAAGAGAATTAATAAACATTTAAACACCTCTCAAGATACCTTAAATTCTTTTACATAAACCTCTACATTACAAGCATACAAAATGATTCAAAAATCAGATTTACTGCTAACATCTATATGTAATCAGCATATTTTAATTTATTCTTTAAAAAAAAACCCAACCTATTTATAATATATCATACAAAACCTATTCAACTTTAATCAAATGTCAAAATTTAGATTGATTTTACTATGGATAAATTATGAATACCAATGCATATTACTATTCTCTCTTTTAATAGCATGTTCCAAATTTAAAAAGAAATTGTATAATTATTTATTTTGGCTAACTGACAGGTTTCATCTACATATTATGTTTCATTGTCAAACAAATACTTTGACATTCAGACAGTCAACCTCCACAACTAAAAGCTTGTTTCTTGAAAATCTATAGTGTTAATGTGTTTTCCCCACTCTGAAAACAGTAGAAATAATTCATCATAATTAGACTGTATGATAGCTATGTGATGTTTGTGAGATTTGCTGCTATGAAAGAAAGATGGAAAAGAAATAGTGATAAAACCTAACTCTGACTCTAAAATTATATAAATTATAGTATGTTAAGTAAATAATCCTGTATGTAATATATCCTTTTGCTATAATATAATTCAAATAAAAATCTGCCTTTTCCAGAAATAAAATAATCATACAAATAAAGAACCTATAAAAATTCTACGTGCAATTTAAATTTATCCCATACAGATGAGGGAAAAAAGACAAAGAAAACAAGATTAGAGAATTTTTAAGAATAAATTTTTATATTCATAATTCTTTTTTTGTGTATTAATTCCATGACATTAATAAATTAGAATTATTAAAAATATTTTAAAAATTGACATAAGATTTTTTTTAATGATCATCTATCAATATTTTTATAAACTGAAAATAAAAGATGGAAATAATATATAAATGTGATTTACATATATACACATATATTTATATAAACAATGAAAAGTAGCTACTGATAAATAAGAGAAAATACATTTAATATCTTTCAACTAAATTAAATTGATATGACCATTGCAATTGAATTCCATTATGTTATTTCATAAATCAAATTTTATTTTTTATTTTTAATTCTAAAATTTACTTGAATTTTGCATTATAATTACTTTCAATTGAAGATTAGGTATAAGAAAATGAAGTAAAAGTTCTCAATAACAACTTTTACAGATTTTATTATTACAGAAATACTATACATATTCATGAAAAATATTACATACGGGAGGTCTGTGCACACGCCAATATGACTTTTCTTGGCTTTCTAAAACTAATCTGTCTCCTTTTTTCTTGTCTTTAGCTACACTAAGATTTAAAAATACATACATATTAAACACCTAAATTTAATAGAATATACAAAAAATAGCAATAATGAATATAAAAGACTGCTGAAATATGAAAATATTTTATAGTGAAGAAAGACAATAAAATTAATTAATAATACTTCTACAATCACATTAATCTCTTTCAATTTTTTTACTTACTTAGCTTGTTCTTCAGCTTGCAATTGGATGAAATCCCATTTATGACATAGCAGTTTTTTTAGCCGAGCCAAGGCCTCCTTAATTAAAAAAGTATTATTAGAAAAATATATAAAACAAAATTATATACAGAATAATGTGGCAAAAACATTATAAAACTAACTTGTTCATATTCTTCTAAACCATGCTTCTGTTTGTTCTTCATAGATTTTTTTAGCAGATAAATGGCTGCACAGAAATAATAAAAATTAATATAAAAAATCAAAGCATGAATGCAGATAAGACAAGATACTTTCTATTGCATATTCATATTGATAAAAATAATTAGATCCAAAAGATTGATATAGTTGGTTATTTGATTAAGAAAACCTTTATGAAATTCCACAGAAAAATTTCATGAAAAGATTATTATCAATCTATTAGAATATATTTTATATTTTATGATGTAAATACTTTAATTAAATTTTAATATAGGAATCTAGAAATGGAAGAAAGTCAATACAAAGATTACACCTGCATTAATTCCATTTCTAGATTAAATTTATTTTTTTAAAGCATATTCCAAGATTTACAATATTAAAAAGCAATAGGCAACCCGATATTACTTCATGAAAAAATAGTTAAATATAATTCATTTGAAAAGCCTCATCACAAAATTCTAATCTTTTTTTTTCCCAGTTCTGAGCAACATTTATCCTTGTTCCCACCTACACAGAATTTATATTTTAAATTATGCTTGGAGCCAAAAAGCATTTAAAAAAATTCTTGATTGAGGTTTAACTGTAAATCCACAGAACAGTAGCAACTTAGTCTTTATGTTAAAAATAATGATTTTATTTTTATGTAAATACTTTCAACGATCCTTGCTAAAAATGCAAAATTATAAAAAGAACTGGACACATACACAGTGAGATTACAGTAGCTACAAGTTAACAGTCCACTGAATTTAAAAATTATATTAACCTCTTCTTTACTGAAATTTTGAGAATTATTTAGCAATTATGTTTGTAGTCCTAAACTCTTTCAATCAATTGTAATAGTCAAAATTCAAGAACCATCAAGTTCAAAAGCTTCATTCACTGAATGCATATCAATGACATTTCATGAGCATATGACCCAATCAATCATTGGACATAAAATATTTTGAGAATATATTGATTCATCAAAAATTGCAATTTAATTGTCATAATAGATGCATTTATATGAAAATAAAGGAATATAATACAATAATGTTCTACCATAATCTGTATTGTCTGGTTGGTGATGAGAGGGCCAGAAATATGGAGCCTGCAAGATAAAAATTATTACTGTTATAAGATAAAATATATTGCAGCCTTCTTTCAACCATTTAAATTCTATATCTTGTTATAAAGAAATTTATGAATAATTCTAAATACACAGTTCAAAGAAAAAATTTCTGATAATTACAGCTTTCTACTATTTTTATAGAATTAATTGCATCCATTCATCAGAAATATAGAGAAAATGCAAGATGCTATATGTATTTGATTTTAAAACTTTTTTTTTTCTTCTGATAATCAGCTGCTTCTGTACTTGCAACAATCTGTTTAATTAATCTTCTAATAAATTCTCATTTATGTTTCGTCTAAGGAACATGCTTTTAAATCAGAAGATTTAAAATATTTTCAAATGCTTACTTGATGACTGCTCTACCAAAAATATAAAAAAGGTTAATAACAAGCATTACATTTTGTATTAAATATTCTAATGAAAAGATAAAAACATGTAAAAAGTCTCTATTTATTTCATAATTATTTAAGTAGGGTAAAAAGGATAACAGCATAAAAATATTGTATCATTTATATAAAAAAATATATATAAATTGCTTTCTATTCAGCTCTCTGAAATATATATTTATAAATTTTGTATTAAAAGGTTAAAGTACACATTAAAATTTTAGAATGGAATTATGGAATAAAACAAAAATTCAAACAAGTTTAATCTTATTATAACATACAACAAAATAATATATAGAGATTTTTTTTCCTTCTTCAAATTCTGTTATAAAATAGAGCTGTAAAAGCCAAAGACTTACTTGAAACCTATAAAGAGAGCCATCATCTCTGATAGCTAGAGACCTAGTATCGCCGACAGGAAAAAAGTAACCATGTTGGCACAGAAGGTTGGCTAAATGAACTGCTTCTGCCAAAGGACACAAAGAGACTTTAAAGAAATAAATATACTTGCTCATCATATGTAAATTTGATTCATATAATCTATACTAAGTTTTTATATATATATACTATTTTGATCGAATCAAATATTACCTGGAGAAAAAATTGAAGATGCTTGGCATGCAATTTTTTTATTCTAACAACTTACATTTATTTTTGTAGCATTTGTTTCTCTCATTCTCTCTTTTTCAATAATTGAAATAAAAGTGTTCTTATGTATTAACTGCAAGGCTTTACTGATTTTTTGTTTTTCAATTAGTAAAAACCTATGTTCTACAATACAACTATCACCAGTTATCAAGAAATCTGTATACCATACATTTAAATACATAAATTTACAACTGAAACAGAAAAAAAATTATAAAAAATAAATATAAATAATATTTTTAAAATATATCTGGCATTTGCATGATCAGGTGGTGTTGCATAAAAATAAATATGCTAGATGATTTTAGAATAAAAATGCATATTTTTGAAAGATATTTAGGAATTATAAATAATAATAATAGAGCATAATATATATATATATATGCTAGAATTATTTAATGGATATGATGATTCTATAAGTACAAGCTATTGCAAATATTTCCACAAACTTTTGGGGGTATTTTAAATTATAAACAATATAATAAAGAAAAAAAATTTGATGTTTTGTACTAACAAATGATGTAATTTTGATTTGATAATGATTTAAGGAAGAAATTAAAGTAAAAAAACTAAGCAATGTCACATTTGAGGATTGGATAAACAATTTTTATCTTGCAAGCAAAAATTAAAAAATGTTTTCATTTCTTTAGAACAGAAACACATATTTAATTAACTTAAATAGGATTAACCCTCTGGCTGATCATCCCATGATTTCTGTGGTCATGTGTTTTCTTCCTTTATTGAGGAACACATTTCGTTTAACCAATAAAATAAATTATATACTGCATTAGTCATTTAGTTTATGTTTTGGCCAACAGATATCGCTAGTTGTCCACTATTTGAAGCATTTGAAGGCAGGTGGTATAACCACTCAAACTTCACTTTTTGTCACTTTTTTTCTTACAGAAATGTCTGGTAGAAAACTTTCAGTGATTGACAGAGTATATTCTTGATGACTTATCAGATTCTGAAAACGATTTTAGTATTGATAATAATACAGATTTTTTGGACTGCTCCTCAAATAGCGATGACTCTGATCATGATTCAATAAACTCGCAAAGTATTAGGTAGTGAAGCAAAATTGATATGAAGAATATTCCCCTTCATCCTCCATAAATTTTATACATTTTACTTTTTTATATTATATCATAAATAGAAATTAACAGCAATTCAACTGAAATTTATTTATTGATAAATTTTTTTAGTGATAACATTTGAAATTGGTTTTTCTGGCAATTTAGTTTCTCATGATTAATATCTATATAAAAAATATTTTCTAAAAAGAAAAAAATGCATTTTCAATTCTCTAATTTATATAGTCTTAAAATATACAAAAAACTGAAATGATTTTGGTCCATAAATTGAGCAGTCAGAGAATTATAAACTTCACTGCACCTGATTAATACTGTTTCATTAAAGTAATGACTTTTACAGCTACATTCTTAAAAAACTAGAAAGAATGTATAATATATCAAATACGGTTAAATAGAATAACAGAACTCTGAAATATGAATTAAGAATCTCATTGCTCCAACAAGAAAAAAGTAGCAAATGAGAATAAAAAAGTAGAAAAATAACAAAATTAAATTACAAGAAGATTCTACAGCTATGAGAACTTACCTAATTCTTCAATATTCAACCGCTCCATCAGCCATTCCACAAGATCATAGGCTAAAAAGAAAAACCATTTATTCTTATTTTAATGAAAAAAAAATAGAATTATATTCAGTTATATAAAAACCAAATAACTGATGCAGAAATCTAAATGGTTACTTATATAAATTTTAAATTGTTCAAATGAATAGATAAAGAGCATACAATGTAAGCATATACTTAAAAGCAAAAATATTAGTAAAAATCGTAAGTTTTCATCAATGAATTCTAGCTAAGAAAAAGCATTTTTTTTTTTAAAAAAGACAAAGTTCAGAAATAAAATATGCCGTTGAAATCCCATTGTTTTATAAATCGAAATTCCAAGATTAAAATCATAATAAGAATACCTTAAAATTCTGAAGTTGCAGTGATCGAATCACGAAGTCATTTAGTTTTAGAAAATAGTATCTCAAGGAAAAACAAATAATTTCGCTTATCATACTGTTATTAAAATAAAAAATGCTCTTCGTTAGTTTTGTGGGCTTTAAAAATACATATATATAATCAAATGAACCGCTTTTTGTTTTCCTTCGCGGAAAAGAAAATTAAAGAGATCATTTATACTCAGTTCAGTTCAAAATTTTTAATGTGTTAGTTTTATCACTATTGAAGAAACAATGTACAAGAAACTTTTTTTTTAAAAAAAGGGAATTTTCAGAAATTTATTAAGGCTACAATAAATATAATAATTTTCTTCATATTTTTATTTCAATTAAAAATCCAAATAAAATATTAAGCAGCAGTTTGCGTGGGTAAAATAAGAACATCGGTGGACTCATGATGAATGGTATTTTTTTAGGTTTCTGAATCTACATGAGGGTTAAGTGATGGGTTACTACCTTGGAAAAGGTAACTTTCCACTACTGTAAGAAATTTCACAAATTTCCACACCACAATAATTTGTTTTGTTTTCATAACACATGCTAAGGAAATGGGAGATACTTACTAGTATGTATGTTTAAGAATTTCCATGTTAGTTTTTAGTATGTTTAAGAATTTCCATGGAAAAAAAAGTTTGAATCCTTGATTCTATTAATTCTTCAACTCAAAAATATTGCTATCCAAACACTGCTGCTTGTGATTAGCATTAAATATATAAGCCATCAAATATCTATCAGATATACAAGTAGTTTTATAATAACAAGATTTCTTTAAAACAGGAAATATTTTTTATATTATTTATTCTGTTCATTTGAAATCCTATTTCACATACTTTTGCAATAATGTAACATAACTTTCAAATTTTTATTTATTACCAAAATATTTAAATTATAATAAATATTTCAAAATTCCATAAAACTAAAAAAATTAAATAGTTTTCAGAAATCATGTATCTTCGTTATTAAACTCGACGCATTTAACAAGGAGACGCATTAAAAAAATACTCATTCCTTTTTTTTTTTTTTTTTTTTTTTTTTGAGAAATTAAAATACAAGCAATTCATGAAAATTAAAGATCTTACAGGGGTTGTAAAAATCGAATGCAAAAAAATAGCTCAAAGAAAATTGAATTTATTGTGGTACTTTCAATAGTAAATTTAATTCTAGGAATGGATTACAGTTATCATTACTATTATAAAAATTATTAAATATTTAAACAGAAAATTTGAGACTTGGAAAGCTCCCACCGACAAGTTCAGTATCCTACTTTTAGTAAAAATTCTATTGTTATTTTATTTTATTAATCGCATGCCACAGGTGAACAATTGTTATAAAAGAGTCTATTGACGATGAACTTCAGCGACTTTTTTTCAATGATTAACCTCTAGAATTCGATTAATACACAGAAAATCGAATTTTAATTTTGAAGCCTTTTTTTCCGATTGATTGAAACTAAAATTTGACTTAGAACATATAGTCACATATCAAGACCACATACCAAATTTAATTTACTTAAGTCATTGAACTTTTGAAGTTACTGCATTCATATGCATGTGCGGATATCAACTGATAGACAGTCAATCCTCTGACAATTTGTTTCGAAATTTCATAAGTACCTACATTTTAAATGCTACACCTGTGTACCCAATTTTATTTATATATGTTTAGACATTTTTTGTTTATCATATTTACTTCCTATTAACACAAGACATTGTGTTATATCTCCACAATGTTGTCCGATGTTCTGAATGCCGGCCAACAACATGTAGATATCGTTGCAATATTCTATGTCTTTTTGTGCTAATAGGGCTTGTACCCGGACAATCGGACTTACAGACTTCCTCTGAATTAATTTAGCGAAAAATTTTATATGTCTGCAAATGTAACGTTAATTTACCAAATTTTATTCTCTTGATTGAAAACATTTTTAAATTATCGTGAAAAAATAGTATTCGTGTAATAGTAGAATACTAATACATTGTAAATAAACGGATAGACATAATTCCAAAAATGTGTTCTCCGGATTTATGCAGGTCTGAAATGTAAACATGCGTTAAAATCTCAAATTCCAATTCTTTTGGCAGTTATAATAAGTTTATCTTTGCATACTTAGTATATAAGAAAGTCAAAAGTGCAACCCCAAGGATGCTTCAGGGTTACAAATATACTCTCCATTTCCAAACACTTTCTTTAAAAGACATTTCAGACACTTTGTACTAAATTGAATTATTTAATAATTTTGGATTATCTTCTTTCTTCATTACTGTATGATTATTGATTTTACAAATACTTATCCGTACTCAAATGATTCATGATAAACAAAAATCATTTCAACAGAAGAAATATACATTGTTTAGCATTTTTTTTTCATCTAGAGAAGCCCTATTGCATAATTAACTAATGAGAGTTTTTTTAATAGCTCACTCTTCATGATACTTCATTTTCATCTTGCACATTCCACAATATTTGCGCTATTATCAGTTCCAAATGCGCAAGAAGTTGTCTGTTTCAATAAATGTTTATTTTTTCTATAATAAAAACAATAAAGAAAGTAATTTTTACTTGCAACTTATTTAAGTATAATAAGTAGTTGTTTATCAAAATCTCACAATTATCTGAAAACTAATTTTTGTTTAAATTATTTCTCTGTATGAACAGACTTCTCACAAAGGAAATCGATTTATATTATCCAATCTTAACCAAAAAAAAAAAAAATCGGATACATCATGATTCTTTTATGATTAAATCTATATTGATTATCGGAATGTTTACAGATTGCGAATCATGATTACTAAGAACCACGTATGCTCAGAAATTTTACCACAAACCACAAAAATGTTCGGATAAGGCTATATCTGAAAACGATTTTTTTTTTTCTCCTTCTTCTTTTCTTCAATTATTTTAGAAACAGCATGATTCAAAAAGCAGCAAAAATTTTGATAATCAATTGTAAGCAAGGAAAATTTAAAAATTTAGATTGTGGACAATAGAAGAGGTTGAAACTTTATTTTTACTTTCTGTCATACGAATTGTATAAAAAGTAAATATTGTAAAGGAGAAATTTTTCAAACTCGAGATTTTGACGAATTTTCAAATTTCTGATTTCTTGGGGTTTGGAAAAAACATATGTTTGGAACTATGTTAGTCTGCCTAATAATTTAAAAACGGGTTCAGTTAAAACAATAAAATTCGGTAAGTAGTTTTTACATCAAATTTATTGATTTCACTTAAACTTTGAATGTAATGCGTTCTCAGGTTATCTAGTAGCACGGCTGCCCTAATCGAACAACTGCAAATGCGCATAAAATTTGGCATATAAATTTGGTATCTAAAGTGTATGTCTGTAAAAAAATTTGAATAAAACTGGAAGGTGCGACCATCTGTCGATCTATATTTTCTACTGCATGTAAGCTCAATAACTCAAAAATGCACCGAAATAGATATATGAAGTTTTATGCATTATTTTTTTAACTAAAATTGCAATTCTGTGACAGATTCCGTATCTAAAACGTATATTTTATTTCTTCACTATTCTACGAAGCACAAATCTCTTGGTATGGAAGACGGTACGGCAGAAGGACGGGAAGAAAATTCGGAACATTCATGGCCTTCCTAGTCATGCTCAAGATGTTCAATTTTATACGGGTTCTTGTTGCTACTTATAGCACTTTACAAGCCTGCTGACAGATCTGTCAGCGATTTAAGCTCAATGAGCATCTCTTGTTGTTTTAGTAGCGCCACCCAGATCCAAGAATACGACTTAGCAACTTCAAGTGTCAATTCTCTTACACAACCCCTGTTTAAAAGAAAAGGGGTACATTCACACACCTCGCAGAAGAGCAGCCATGTCAATTCTCTTGCACAACCCCTGTTTAAAAGGGAAGGTGTACATTCACACACCTCGCAGAAGAACAGCCATGTCAATTCTCTTGCACAACCCCTGTTTAAAAGGGAAGGTGCACATTCACACACCTCGCAGAAGAACAGCCATGTCAATTCTCTTGCACAACCCCTGTTTAAAAGGGAAGGTGTACATTCACACACCTAGCAGAAGAATAGCCATGTCAGTTCTCTTGCACAACCCCTGTTTAAAAGGGAAGGTGCACATTCACACACCTCGCAGAAGAACAGCCATGTCAATTCTCTTGCAC
>JAPMOQ010048238.1:2593293-2606155 GCA_026543055.1 Argiope trifasciata
ATGGAGTTTTAAATAATGCAAGGTGATTATAAATGAATGGCCCAACTATTTTGGACTCTTAAAAGAAACAGAACAAAGTACAGCTTTGTTGTTCATCGAAAATCCAATATAGCAATAGAAAGATTAAAATTCAATACAGTTATAAGTTCTCAATGTAACGCCTTCAGCAAGGCGATGGATGTAGAAGTGGTACGACAACTCATCTCACAATTTTTCCTGCATACTGGTATGAATCTTTGAAAGAATGTAGATTTACGTGTTTTGTATTATTTGATTTTTAATATGATTACATCTCAGAGCAGGTGTTTGTTCAATAGCCAAAAATAACACTGGTAAACTTAAAAGATGCATATAGGCAGGCTTTCAACACATCAATTCAAAAATGCTGAAAAAGTAAGTGATGAACTGTCATATCGCTTTGATGTCGTTCGTATTTTTGGAGTCGTTTATAAAATTTATAATTATACTGAATTTAAACTTTTAACTGTTATTTGAAATTTCCGACAAATATCAAGATTATACTTTGCTTCCTGTTCTTTTAATAGCCTTGCAAAGTTGTCAATCCATTTTTAATCACTATTATGTATTAGGAAAACTGTTTACTGCAACTAATATAAAAATATAATAATGCACAACTTTTTGGTAAATGTTTGAGCAAAACTCTTAACTAATTAGAATTCGATAAGTGCATCATACTGTTGAGCTAAAGTATTACTGCGCATGAAATTTAGAAGAACTAAATTTTGTAATGCGAATTTCACATAAACTGGAATTTGACATGCATATTAATTACTTAAAAATGCATTTTCATATCTCATTTGAGATTAAATTAGCAAAAGAGTGGAAAATGAATTCTGAATAAAAGTGAAAAGGAATTCTTAATAAGAATGAAAAGGAATTTTTAAGAATTCCTATTAGAAATAAACCAATTAAAATCCATACTTACTCAAAGGATACATTACTTAATTGAATCAACAATCATCGTCTATAAAATTTTAAGTATCTTAGTTGTTTACTTTTTGATACCACAAGATGAACAGCGATGCTCGATATAAACAACCATCAATACAGTTCTTATTTGAGCTACCTGGCAACCAGCAATGATGTGGGCAAGATTGAAGAGTTCAATTAATTAATTAACAACATTAATTAACTTGAAAGGCAGTTAATACTGAAAATTTAGATCCTTCCTCAATTAACTTGCCTTTACTTTTGTTATATAAATATATCTTACTTTGTCCATTGGCAAACATAGTTTTCCTAAACTATTTCGTGTAGACTTGTATTTTAGGATGAATTGATAATAATATTGACAGTCATGGCCAAAACATTGCTATAGTTCAAAGAAAAATAAACCTGTATTGTTAATGTTGTTCATCAATAAAATTTTCTACATTACATCTTTCTATTTACTTTAAGTACATCTGCTGTATCATTAGCTAATGGATTTAATTCTATTAGATTGTGGTAACGGTAAGTAAGATGTGGTTTTAAAATATGCTTTTGATATCTTTTTTCGCACTATAAAGGCATTTTGAATCTATATGTCAATACGATATCGAATATAAATTATAATTTCTGATTTTTTGATTAAAGTAAAATATGCTCAAAATTAAGTTGAAGCTAATAAAGTTTATTCAAAGAACGCAGGAGAATTCTATACTGAAATACAAACTTTTGTCCATACCCCTAATACTTATGTTTTCCTCGATACCGTGACGAACATTTTTATGCAATCTGACAATTAAACACATAAAAATGAGGTTATTGTGTTCTGACATAATATATCAATGTAAAACTTTAATTTATCACATATCCGTACAGCTGGTCAATTAATATGAAACCTTTCCGTGAAATACATATTTTAAAATATGGCTGCTTCTATGAATAAATGAAAAGAACAGTGAAATACTGCATTTTTATAAAATAAATTATTGCATACGAAGTAATTTGTTCTGTTATGAATTGGATATATTTCAGTTTTCTACCGTAAGCTAAACAAAGGTGTAAATTATAAAAGAGAATCCGGATAATTGGTGTTAAAAGAAAGTATGATTATGCAGGCGGGAATAGAGTTTTGCCACACATTTGTAAAAAAAAAAGAATTCAATTTCTGCTAATAATAAAGCAGAATGTCTGTGTGATTTGGCACATTATAGAGAGAACTATTTTCCAAATTTCATGAAAATAATTTCAGAGTTACAGGGATGCGTACTTAGAAGAATTGTACAAAATTATTTTTATAGTTAAAAAAATTATAACTTTAAGAATAACGTCATTTACTTTTTTCGTAGATTTCGATAATTTTTTTTAATTTTTTTTGTGCATGAGAATTTCATTGTTTCGTCAAATATTTAATCTCGCGTTTTCTTCCACTTTTCAAAATTAAAGAGGAACGATGTAATTTATTATGAGAGCCGTTTGCAAAATAAAGTGAAGAAAATAAGATTACACAGGCGTGAAACACAATGAGTAATTAGAAAATAAATTATTTGGAAAGTTACGTTTTAAATGCAATTTTTTAAGTAACGTAAGTAAGGACGTAAGGAACTTTAAGGACGTAAGTAACTCGAAGTTTTTTTTTATATAGTAATGCTTTACATTCAGAAGTTAAAAGTGTAATTTAGGCATAAATGTTGAATAGTACTAAGAATTATTGCAAATAAGCTTGAAATATAGTCAGAAGTACATACTTTATTACTGTATGACATTGTTATCAAGTTTTTCTTTTTGAATTTTAAGAACATGCTTCGATTCAATATGCATATTATTGGATTACTTTAAATTAAATCATTTTTCAATTAAAACTTAAACTTTCGATTAAATTTTGTGCTTAATACTGAAGTGCAAATGTTTAATGCTCATTATGTTATGTTAACAAATAAGAAGCCACAAAACACAATTGAGCATAATTGTGTAATATCCAAAAATAGTAGAGTTTCTTGTCTATTTGAAGTATAAAAATCCTTCGTTGAAACAAACTATTTAACTTAACTAACGTATAAAAGATTTAAATTTTTGCCATATTTTAATTCAAGCAAGTCAAATGTTTACCAAAAAGGGCTGGAACAATAAATTAAAATATAGTTTTAATTTCTTAAAATCGAAGTCATTTCTTAGATAAGGTTCAGTTCAGTTCAGTTCAGTTATATTAACGTCCCGTTTAAAGCAACACGAGGGCTATTTGGGGACGGACCTCGTAATTTTGAACCACGGTCAGATGACGAGGACGACAACTGAAGTGGCACCCCCCTCTCCACACCACACCACACCAGCGGGAGGACTTTGGCCTGACAGATTTAACGTGCAAGATTCTTAGATTAGGAGAAGATACGATAATTCTAATTCCACAAAATTATTTCTCATTCAAAGAATCAAAATCTGAAAATCCTGCCAATGATAGTAAATTAACTGCTATTATCTATATGAAAATGTTAGAACTTCTGTAACAACAAAACTATTTTTAAAACTACATTAAAATGAATGAAAGACGGAAAATATGATTTTGTTGTACAAAATCATGAACAGTGTGAAATCTCAAGTCCAATAAATTGTCAATGGCAATAGTATACTAATATATTTCAGAAATAGTGAGTTTTAATTTAAATTAGGAATATATAATCATTTTTTGGTTTCTTTGAAAATTTATAATATAATTTCTGAGAAAATCCATCTCAAATCTTCATAATAAGAAGATGATATAATAATTTGCATATTTTTACCATCAAAATTCTGAGCTTACAAAATTTTTACGAAAAAAAAAAAAAGGATAAGAACTGTATAAAAAAGAATGCGGGAAACATTTTATTTCATTATTGCTGCATATTTATTGCTGTTTTATTATTTTTATTTTTAAAAATAATGCGAATATCATATATTTTTAAAAATTTTCACAGGAACTGAAAGCATTCCTATTTTCATTAAAGATATAACAATAAAAATAGAAAAAAATCGGTGTCTTATTTAAAAATTACTTTCTTCCATTGTAAAAGTTTAATGACATTTGGGAGAGGGAGTCAAAAGATTTTAAACTGTGATTCACATCAAAAATATAACTGTTAATGGTAAATGGAATATTTTTTATTCAAAAACTTTCCAAAATATTGATTTTCATTTCCAAATTTTTGTTTTAAGTAAACTTATTTCAATTCATTTCAATTTCTGGTTCCACGCTTTGTCTTTAATTTCCAAAATTTGTATAAATAAATGTTTGAATTTTCCTTAATTTCAATTAAAGTTGAAATAAAATATCTATTGCTTAGTTATAGTTAAGAGTGATTAATTTATATTAATGCTTTAGTATAATTTTAAAATTCGCCCTTCCATGTGTCATATGTTATTTATATCGGTTTACAAATTGTTAAATGTAAATAGATATTTTGTCCAACCAATATAATTTAATTTAAATTAAAGGAAACTTTCAATCTATATGACATTAGGAAATTATGAAAAATTCCTCAGTACTAATTTATTAGTCAAAAATTCAGCATCAAGAAGCTAATTCCTATACAATGACAATTTTTTATATGCATTAAGATTTTTAAAGCAAAACCAACTTAATTAATTTGTCTACTTAATAAAAAAAAAAACTCCCAGCAGTCTTGGTATTAGATGTAAATATAATATATAAAGCCCTAATGTACCATGAAAAACTATTTTTTGTCATAAATTTTTAATGAAATAAAAATAAATGTCTTATATAAAGAAATGTTAATAAATAACATTATTAGAAGTGAATCTCCTCATTTTTGATGAAAAGAAAGAAAAGAAAACAATTTTAGGTGTAAGATTTCTGAGCATGGATTACATAAACAGTTTTTTATCGAAATTTATTAAAACGTATCCTCTCACAACGGTAATGATATCAACAATGCCACATCACTAAAGCAGTAGGTATACAACTCAACTAGGTAAAACATCAGTAAGCTAATCAACAACAGGGCTGCCAAGAAAATTGCACCCTTGCATCTTTGGGTTACCATATTGGCAACTAATCAAAGGGCATACTAAAGTGAATTTCAGTCCATTTTTTTTAACATGGGGGATAAATTACAATGTATTTTTAATTTTTTAATTTTCAAAACAATGTAATTATTATTTCCAGAATATTAAAACTTTTAAACCAGATTTGATCACTATTTCTTTCTAAAATCATATAAACAACTTTAAAAAAAAAGTTTTTTTTTGGAGGGGGGAGGGGTTCAAATTTACTTTAGTACAGAAATTCACAACATAATTCAATTAAAACTATTTTTACCTTATTTCCATTTTTCCTCTTCATATATGATAGGAAATTGGCACCTTTATTTTTAGTTCTCTTTTAGTGAAAATATGATTTATTTAAAAACATCTTTCTTCTTTCACTTGTTCCAAATTATTGACTTCTAGTGATTATAATTATTTTTTTAATTATTCAGTTTAGTTCATGATAACAATTTCAAACAATTCTGTTTCTTTAATTGTTCGCAGTTCAATTTCTGCAACGTTTGAACAATAACAAAAAAAAATTAACATTAATTTAATACCCAACATTAAAAAAATATTATAATAAACTGTAGTAGTAACAAAGAATTTTCCTGTCTGTGGACATATTGATATATTTTGGTATCCACATTGAAAGAGCGTAATTACGATTAATATTTAATTAAAATATTTAGCTGATGATATCTAAATAGGGATTCCTCTTATGTAACTGCAAAAATACAGCGCTTACTTTTAAAAAAAGATTCCATAAGTAAAAATTACATCATTGCAAAGTAAGTTGCCTCTTTTATAATATAAATATTTATACAAAAATGAATTTAAAATACAAACGCAATTTAGGCATTATTTCAAATTCGATAACTCGTCCCTGATAATACATTTCAAAACTCAAAAATTATTTAAATATTGCACGTAAAATTACTGCAAACATTAATATTTTGAAATTATCAATAATAATTATTATTTATAGTTTTTAGACAAAAATAATCCGAAATCATTTTAAAAAGTAGAATGTTTCCTGTTTTAAATGCCGCAATCTTTAAATAAATATCAATTATGAGTCAAATTCGCATTTTACGTCTTTTCTCTAAGAAATAAAATAATTTTTTCTGTCTAAAATGTAATCAGAAATAACAATAACTCTATAATTTACAAACATTTAGTCAATAATTCTTATCAGATATAATGCAACTTTAAACTCTAAGAATTTACAGGTGCATTAAAAACTTTAAGTTTTCTATTTAGTTGAAATCAAATCAACTTTCTACCGAATTTATAATACTTAAACTTTAAAAAATTCGATTTCACGCCCCAAATAAAACTTTATTTTTATAAAAATGAAAATGCAGTCACAAAAATTATCAACAAATTATTCCTTTTTGAAATTTATCAAATAGCATTATTTAAACGATAATACTTAAGAGTTTTTCTCACATTTTTATTACACATTTGAAGATCAAATATTTTTCAATAGGATAGCTTTAAAATTAAAATAATAAAGAGAGAAATTAAAAGAGAGAGAGAGAGAGAGAGAATAAATAAATATATTCAGTTTTCAGAGAATAAAAGAAAGAAAGAAATTAAATAAAACTAACAATAAATAAAGTTTTACTTTTAAAATTTGATTTTTAATAATTGATTAAAAAATTATTTCAGTCGCAAATTAATCAAATTTATAAAAATACATAATGAAACATGCATAACGATAATAAAAAGCATTAAAGTTTGGATTTTTTAAAGAAAGGGATTAGTTGTAAATAGGAATAGGAAATTGAGATAAAGAGAATATATATATATATATATATATGATACATGTAAGATTTTAATAAAAATAGCATACAAACATAAGTTATTAAGTGTTAAGATAATAAAATAGCATCTCAGAAAAGTGCATTATTGTATAAGTGCACCTTATGCTATAAACATGCATATTTCCATTGCATTTCTAACTATAACATTTTCTTTCAAATATATATATACATATATTTACTTGTCCACAGCGATTCTCAACGAATTTTCAACACTCAAAAGCACAAGTTCCATAACATTCTTTATCGAAAGTGTTGTTCTAAGGAAACGAAAAATCATTTTCAGAATAACATAAAATGTAACTGCATTTTCAGACGATTTCAAACAACTGCATTCAACTTACTTTTAACATCTTTTCTAAAAAAAAATTCATTGTTGTATAAATTTATGCAAATTAAAAATAATAAACCATTTTAACAATGAGGATAAATATTATTGTAAAGAGGAAAATATCTTCAGTGTTTCAAACTTAACAATATATAGAAATATATTATTTTCTTTAGAATCAAAATATCAAATTTTAATTTAATAGAATTTATAATATAATTATGCTTTATTGTATTGATTATTATTATACGACAACAAATGGCGCTTATTACAATATTTAAATAAGTATCAAAAGTATTTGTAACAAACAAACTTACAGATTCTAATTATCGATCAATTTTAATTGAATATAAAATTCAGCCTAGAAATATGGTAAAAAGTTTAATTGATGGTTTAAAAATTTCGAGTTAAATTTGAATTTTAAATTTATTTAACTGAGAGGGCAAAAATTCTTGAAAAGAAGAGAATAATTACAAAAAATTACAATCAATATTTCAAATTAACAACACGAAAGAGAAAACTGTATAATTTGGAATCAAATCGCCATACTGGAATTTAGCTGAATTATCATAAGTAATTCTGCACAGCTTCATAATTTATTCTGAGAGGAGGAAGATGCCATACATCAAGGTTTTCGAAGATAATAAGAGTATTTTTTTAAAAAATAAAACATTACATTTGTTTAAAAAAAGGTAAATTTAAGGTGAAACTTTATTTCAAAAAAATCTATATTCTAGCATGATTGGAATTATTGTTAAACTAACTTAAAAAGTTGATAATTTCAATGAAAAGAGAAAAATGCCATACATTAAATTTCTTGAAAATAATTGAGTTAACTTTAAAACAAGTAATATAGTTGCTTTAAATAATTAATAAATTTAAACTGAAACTGTAATTCAGAAAATATAGCATGATTAGAATCTTTGTTAAATCAACTTATAAAATTGATAATTTTAATGAAAAGAGAAAGATACCGTACATTTAAGTTCTCGAAAATAACAGACACCACTTGTTTAAAAAAACCATTACATTTGTTTTATATGAAGTTAAATTTAAACTGAAAGAGCAATTCAGAAAATCTAAATTCCAGCATGATTAGAATCATTGTTAAACCAACTTACAAAGTTGATATTTTTATTTCAGGACAGATAAAAGCTAAAATTTGCATGAACTATATTTACCTTCTCAAACGGAGTCATGTTTATGAAACACGTATTAAGTGGAGTCCGAAGACACTATGGTTTGGGATTTGAGCGAAGTCTTTATTCAGCTGCACCTGAATTAAGTCGTGGGAAATCCCATTTTTGCCACGGACTTGCCACAAACTGCGCCATTTACTTTTATAGATGAATCAATGTTATTAAAAGAGTAATCGAAATGTAAACATATTTTTTTTCTATTCATTATTAAAAGCAATTTTTTATGTTCTAACTTAATTCGATCGATTTAAAATAAATATTTCATCAAGGAAGTAAAGATAAGTGAAAAATTTGTATATAACAACTCATGATCAACAAAGTAAATAAATTTCACTGACATAATTCTATTAGCATAGCTTCGTTTAAACGTTTTACTAAAAAATCGTTACCAAAACGTTACTATCTTTATATTTTGAAATCATAAAATGTTCATACACAAAAATATTTTTTCATAATAAATAAATTTTGCTTAAACTTTATTTGGATTATATCAAAAAATTCAATAATATATATTGATGCATTTACTATTTCTAGCATGCATTAGCAAAAAAGTTCTGTTTTCTTTTCCTTTTATTTATACGAAAACTTCGACTTTTTAGATAGACTTGTAAAAAGCTGAAAAGCACTAAATAAGTATTTGAAATTAACGCAATTATATATGGTCGTTAAAATGAAGGTTTGATAGTTATAATCTGAAGAAGGATTTAGAAAAAGAAATTAAATTGTATATTATGAGGAAATATGCATTTATCTGTATATTCTAGACCAAAACGTGCGCATATGTTTTCCACGGATTATCCTAAATGCATCATTATAATAATTATTCCGGGTTTGTCCAAACTCTGAATTTTCATGTAATTACTTTTATAAGACAAGAAATCTCCATTATCATTACAATTCACATTTGTAAAAATAAATTAATTATCGGATTTCAAAATTAACATTGTAGAGCAAAAGATTATTAAATTATGTTTAACACAAAATGTATTGAAAAATTGTTTTAAAGACATCAGAAATAAAAGCAAAAATCACTGCCAAAATACCTAAAGACAACTGTAAAGATCTAAAAGAATCTTAATGATAATAAAACTAAAATACAAATAACAATTTATATAATAAATTGTTGTGTTCTATACAATGATCTATACAAATAATAATTTATATAGAACATAGTATTCCCAATGCAAAATAAAGCTTATCTACTAGAAAAGGAAAGATTCGTTTTTGATAATTAGGTCGTCTATATATAAATAATGAAATATATTCATTCGATTTATGTAGTTTAAATATATCACTCAGAAATGTAGAATTAAAAAAGAATAAAAAAAAAACGTTTTACTTTTTTTTCTACTAAAAATTTAATGGAGAAACTTTGCAAGTTATTGAATAGTTTGAATCATAAGGATATCGTTTAATAATTCAAATAAATAAAACAGAAATAAATACACAGAAAGCAACATTTATGGGCTTTCGGCAAAAAAGCAAACGATTTATATGCTCATTTAAATAAAAGCGTGTATTAATTTACTTTCGTAGATTCAAAGAAAACGATAAAATCTATTTAATTGATTCCGTCTGCATAGCATAAAGCTGTCAATAAATGAAAAATAATGGAGCAAAAGTAATAAGATCGAATAAAGAAGAAAAAGAAGTGCGGAGGAACTCATAGCATTCTTTCCATACCGCTCAACTGCTCCGAAGACGAAGTGAAGCAATTTATCTTCCTTTCCTAGGATTTTTAATCTGAATGACGTCACTAAAGACACCTAACTGCCTGTGTTCGTCAGAAAGGGGACAACTCAGCAAAAAGCAAACGATCTGGAATAATGAGGAAGGGTTCTGAAACTGCGCGTTTCGTGAGATATCACTCGTCGGTTCCTACTTACGTCATTTGGAGGAGAAATTTTTGCTGAACATACATTTTTGCATACAGCGGACAGGAATATTTCTGAGTTTATATCTTTCATTGTTATTTACTCATTTTATTCTATTCTAGTAAGCATATGAAATGCATAGGATATTTCTAATTTGATTATGATAATGCATTGCAAGAATAATTAAATTATTAGAAAATATATATAAGATTGAAGTGCATGGAAGTATTGAATAATTCAAAAGCAATTTAAACTTTAAATACATGTATATCTTTAAAATTGTACAAATATGTTAAAATTGTGTCTTTTTTGGGAAACACTAGTAAATATTTTAAACAAATTAATTATTCCCTAGAATATTTGAAATAATTATATTCCTGAAATAGAATGGTTCCAAATCTCCTTATAAGTAAGTAAAGAGCTAGTAATCTTCGATAGATAAATAAGATAATATTATAAGAATTCTAATTGTAGGCAGAAAAAGATAATCTAATAATCCCTGAGTAATATATCAATAATTTTTCAAAGATTTTAGAATGTCCAAGCTCAAGAAAATTCAACAAAACCGTTCGATAGAATTTTCTCACTTGGCAATTAACTGATTTTTACTTACACTCAAAAGTTACTTAATATTTTTAAAAATCAGAAAATAGAAATTTTCATGTTTGACACGTTAAAATATTTTGAACTGTATTAATAATAGATTAAAATAAAACTGCAACTAAAATTGAATGAAAATAAATTTTATTATTTGTGACAAAACTATTTTGTGAATGTAAACTAAACGCTAATTTTTAATCTGAAATTTATATTATTATCGTTAATTTAAAACTGCATCATCATCAACGTTTCAAGGTCTTATGTAATACATATTTAACATAAAAATACACTTTTTACATTTTAATTAAAAGATTTGTTTTCCTAATATTATCATAGTTGTATAAAATGTTATCTTACTTTCATTATTTTCATTGATTGTTTATTTAAAACAGTATATTTCCTTTCTTTAGTAAAATCTGAAAATTTAGAATCACTAAAATAGTGAAATAATAATAATCTATACTTATAATAAAGCTCAATGTGTGTGTTGGCGCTCTACAGGCCTGACCGTTGAACTTACAGCTTTCAAATTTGGTACATGTATACTTTGGAGGTCGGGAATGGGCACCTCTGGACCCTTTTTTCGAATTTTGATTAGAATTTGAATTAATTAAAAACTAAGCGAAATTTCAACATTTTTCAGCTATAACTTCTGAAAATATTGCACAAACATGATTTTTGCATCAATTTAAAGATTAAAAAATTACATTTCTAATGGTATCAGTGCATTAACATATAACTTAACTTCTTTTTTTTCACGAATTTTTAAGAAATATTTTAAACATATTTTTCAACAATGTATTTCGGACAAAACAGTAAAATTTAATCTGCATGACCACGTCAAGGGGAAAAAGATTATGTTTTATCAGCGTGTTGACATCATATTGACGGAAGTTCAAATTAAAAAAAATCAACTATTATTGCAATTTAAATCTAGAAAAATGTAACATTCAGCCCCGAGACTGGATAAAATTAAATAAATACAAAATGTGATATTTTCTTAAAAAATAAACCCAAATCAAAGGTCTCTTTAATCGTTTGCAATATCTAAATCATTAATTCAATAAATCATCCTTATTTAAGGTAAACCTGAATGAATTTATAAAGGATATACATTCAAATTCCGGTCTAATGGCCAATTGTAAAATATTAGTAACTAGCCGTCTTTGGCGACCAGCCGGTTCACCAATCTTAATTCTCTTAAAAATGGTCTGCTAAATACTTTATGTAATGTCATTGTAAATTAAATTCTTTATGTGACTTGTAATTATCAATTAAATACTTTATGTAACTTGTCTTTTAATAGCTACTTCATCGAAATATTTTTATGGTTCAAATTTTGTTAGTCATATAATTTATTCATGCAGCTATAAAGGCCTTAAGCGCGTAATACACTAGATATTTCTCTAATTATCTGTCAGATCTCGCAAAATTTCAGCATTAAATTAAAATTCAAATGATTAAACTGTAAATTGATATAATTTTTTTTTACCGAAACCAAGGATTTTTCTAAAACATAAGTAAAAGAGCATCCTTACGTGTATAACTGAATAATTACAGTAATTTATGTAATATTTTAAGAATTACTCAATAAAAACTACTTAGATTAATCATAAAATTCAAGTTTTAGTTTTACTTTCAAAAAGATTTAAATAATGCGAATAATAATATTTTATTTTATTTTGGTCTATAAACATAATTAAAAAATTATTAAGTCTAAATTTTATACATCTTTTAGTTATAAGGAATCATATTCTACGAAATATTCTTAACACTTCAACTTTCAAGTAAATAAAGGAAAGTTTCTATTTTCTGCTATCAAATTTTACCGACTTATGAAATTTTGTATAGAAATGTTTGGAACATTCAACATTTTTATTCTTAGGCCAGTGATCTTGAGAAATCCTGCACGTTGATTGGAATGGTCTATGAAGTGCTTTAAATTTACCCGTTTTTATTGAATAGTAATCTTCAAATATTCATAAATCAGTTACTTTTGCAGACTGAGTTGAATGAAGTTTATCTCTTTTTATTTAAAAGCTAAACATTCTTCATTTTTTAAAGCCTTTA
>JAPMOQ010048238.1:2610056-2627199 GCA_026543055.1 Argiope trifasciata
TCAAAAATATTGAACTTCAACACACTTCAATCTTTACCTTTACTTTACCTTTGTATAGAATAGTTCCCTTTCCAAACTCTAACTTTGTTTAGAATAGTTTACAATGGTGCACTTTAACCGGTTATCTTTTCACCAATGGTTTCACAAATTTTCTTATGGCATGTATTGTTTTGATAAATCACAATTGAAAATTTAAATCTTCGAGTTAGCTTCGATACCTGTTTTCTCCGAGCGGAGCTCGGTCACCCGCTGGTTATTTAAAAATTAAGCTAACATTTGGAATTTTTTTATGATAATCTCCAAAAATATTACAGCACAAAATTGTTTTTTAAATCCTCTTAAAAATGACTTTTTTTCATTGATAACAGTGCTTTAACCTGTAAATTAAGTTTCTATTTTTTATGAATTTTTTAAAAAACACTGTAACTGTATTTTCCGACAATTAATTTCTGACAAAATGAAAGTAGAATTTAGATTGCAAGAGCAAGTTAAGAGTACCAGTCCTTTGCAGTTACTTTGACTAAACTCAAATGGAATGGTAAAATTAACTCTTATTGCAAATTAACCCGAGGAAAGTGTGATGTTCAGCCCGTGTTGAAATCGTAGCGTAATGTTATGGGATAAGTATTCGATGCGATATTTTCCACATAATTCCATAACAGCTGATTGCAAATCAGAGAGATATATAGTACAATGAACTAATAATCGTAAGGCTTCTATAATACTACGAGTTACGTGACTATCAAAGTTTGAAGTTTAAATATATTTGGCTAATAACTTATAAAGAGAGCAAGGTACGTAAGTATTTAATTGAAAATTTTAGAATGCATTACTCAAGGGGAGCCAGTTGGTCGCCAAATGCGGCTAGTAATAATAATAAAAAAAAATTTTCAGAATTTCTTTAAATTAATTTTCAAACTTGTGTTAAAATATGAATGTATTTAAATTAATAATAGCATAATTAAATTACACCTTATATTATTACTCAAAGTAATAGCATCATTAGCATTGATATTTGGGTAAATACCCCAAAGTATCTATATAACGAACAAATAAAGGAATTTAATATTTTTACCGAGAACTTATTTAAATTCTTCACTTTTCATTTTTCCTGAATAGAAAAAATTCAAGCCATTACAATAAGATAAAAAATTACAAGAGTAAATACAAAATTTAATGTACAAAAACATTATTTTCTGATGTATTCTTAAAAATGAACCTCTGTAAACAAAATCACAATTTAGTTTAGATGAAAAAAATGGAGATTTTCAACCCTACATTCTAATGTATTCATAAAGAAATATTTTTTTCAACACATCAATGTATTTACCTTTCAATTATATTACCACAAAATGTGATGTATAACATAATATAAATAAAGGTATAATAAAGTCAAAAAAATCATCAATGTAATTGTAATTATATCTAAAAGGCCGAGAATACAAATAAGTCGAAAACAATATTTTAAAAGTTAGGTAACATTAAGAAATAAATAAATAAAGAAGTAATTATTTTTTAAAAAAACAAGGTTCTATTACAGGAATTAGAATTATATTTACTGAAAAATACAAATCGAAAAATCTACTATTACTTTATTAAATAAAATATATATATATTATTCTTACCGTAACGCATAGCAGGTTCACAAAATGAATTCCTTTCAAAATTAATTGGAGCGAGTCATTACATTAATTATAAGAACTGACTGCGTAACATTCCGCCAATTTGCATCAATACGATTAACATTCTTAGCATAATGAAGTAAATATCACTATATTTCATTATACTCTAAATATTATTAGCAATGGTTGCGTAAGTCATATGAATCACATACCTTTTATTCAATATTTTATTTTTTCCTCTGAAACTGGCAGAAGAAAACAGATTTATTTTGTTTTCAGTTTTCATGGAATATTTCTTGTACTAACTCTGCATTCGTAAGCTGTCTAAAAGGCTATGAACACATGGAAAGGGAAAAATAGGAAAGAATACCAAGCGACAAAAATAGCTTTTTGCTTGGCATACCTCATCAACAAATGCCACAATGGAGATATACTCCAACCTCATTACTTCTACCAAACAATAGGAAAGTTCTTCTACGATGACCCATTTAACAATATATTACACACTTGGAGAATCATCAAAAATTCATTTATAAGTCTTTATGGCAATTGCTAAGATAAATACGACAAGTAACGTATACAAAAGAAGTAAGCATACACAAAGACTGAAATTTTTTTGGTATTTAAGTACGATAAATAAACAAAGTAGAACTGAAATATTTACAATGGTATCTTTAAAAAGAGATACGTTTTAGTGTTATTTTCCACTGCGACTCAACGATAAAATAATTCAAATTCTGAAAGCGTAAAAAGTGACATAAAGCGTAAATTATTCCTAGAAAATACTTTGAAAATTAAATGAGTAATCAGTGAAAAAATTTCACTTACTTGAAGTCGTGCTAATAAATAACTGCTTTTGCAAACATACATTTTAATTTGAGACAACTCTTTAGAATAAATTTCATTCGAAAAAAAAAACGTCTGCCAACAAAATCTATTTAAAAATGCATTAAACTGAAAAAAAAAAAATTAAAAAATTCTTAAAATGAAAGATGTGTATTGCATACGTATGTTTTTGGAATTATATAATTATGGAATTTATAGACTTAAAAGAATTCTGTTGAATTCATTTTATTTTTTAACAAAAAATGGGAAACTCATTTCGGAAGTTTCAACTTTAAAGTACTAAGCTTTTTTTCAGAATTTATGATAAAAAGAATAAACAAGAAAAATATTTTTATAGAATTTCTAAAAGGTCAATAGACCAACAGTAAATAATGATTGTTCAAATCACAGAGATGTGGTTCAAATTATTAAGGATTTTTAAGACTTTTGAGAATATCGTGAAACGAAAGATTAATTTTTCTAACAATGCATTTACAAATTGCGCTACTATCTAACAAAACTAAACACAAAGAATGAAACAAAAAGAGTGTAACACAGCAAACATATGATGTTTCCCCCGGAGGTAATCAACAAAATAAGATAAGAAATAAGGATAAGATTAGATGAGCAGTCACATACATATCACTTCTGAGAAGTGTTAACATTCACAGCTTGCTTTTGAAATTTTTATATAATTACATATGAAATATTTTCTTGATTTTGATTTAAAGATACACAAATCATATAGTAAAAAAACTGACAAAATATAGTTTTTCATAAATTTGATTAAATTTTAAAAATAAAACGAATTTTTATAAATTTGATTGAATTTTAAAAGTAAAACGAATTTTTATTGAATTAAATCGTTGGAATTAATTCAATAATTTTCAATAGTTGGAATCAATTCAATGACTTTTAACATTTGGCTTGTTTTTATAAATGTTCTTTTAGAACATTAATAAAAACAAGATTACGAACAAGAAACGACTTGAATTATAGCAGGGGACTAACTTAGACACATGCTGATAAGAATTAGATTTAAATCTTCTAGAAGTAACTTTTAAAGAAATTGAAACAGCTTAAGAATACATATTAAAGCTAAATTCTAAATCCAGATGGTTTGGATGCAATTAAAATATTTCTGGACCAAATTTTAATTCTATCTGGAACTGTTCGCAAAACATTTTTCAAGCATGTTTTCTCATTTTGAAGTTGATTTAAAATTATTTTAGGCCACAAGAAAAATAAATTTGAACTATATCTCATTTTATATCAAGTAGAATATTTGAACAGAATAATTAATATAAAAAATGAATATGTAACGTTCGGCCAGCATTCGAACCTAAGTATTTCAGTTAAAAATATTTAATTTTAAAGCCCCGTTTAACACTAAACATATTGACATTTCACCAATACATTGGAATTGCCATTGGAGAACGGTCACTTGACCATTCGAATTAGGTTTAGCGTTAAAATAGGTCAAATTCTATATTCGAACATTTACTAGATCTTTTTTCAAATACTGTGGACAAAATGTGAATATTACCATACTGGAATGCATTCGATGATGGCTGGGGATTGCCAGAAACTCTGGTCTTGATGATACTTACACTGAGTTTCCTAAATAGCAGTGTAAAATTTGATTGTTCGTTAAATGAAACATCTAATGCATGCTGCGTGACATATTTGTACCTTATATTTTTCTTTCACCTCTTTTTCAAATAGCATAGCTGCGGAAAGAACTCGAATCATTATCGGGCTTTCTGAAAATTCGATGAACCAGGATCCTGATTGATTAAAATATGATTATTGTCAAGAGATGCTATATCCATTACTTTACATTAATAAACTCAACATAATAGCATGAAGACTTGTGAATTCAACTCTAATGATGCCTTTGAGTCAGTGCCCTTTTAAAAATTGAGGGACAGAACGAATCTATGAAAGGCCAGATTAGAATTATGGAGATAATTTTGCTTTTCTTTCAAGGCAAAAGAAATTGCAAGCAAGTTCCACTTAGAAAAACTATAGAAAGAATTTTTTAAAAAGGGCTAAATAAAATAGCAATGAATTCAATTTTAAAAGTAAGACAAATTTCTTAATAAATGCTTTAAAACTAAATTAAAATATTTTAAATATTTATAAATGCATTCAAAACATTTATAATTTTTTATGCAACAGATTGTAATTTCTTTCCAAAATATAATTTCCATTCAATGTAGGAAATAATGGAAAAATTCTTTCATAATTATTAAGGAAATAATTTAATAATGGAAAGATGTTCCTTATTACAAAATAAGCAACAAATCCAAAATAAGTTCCGTTTTTTGTAATTTTATATGTTGACTTGCAATATTTTAAAATACATGACACTATAACAAAAAAATAAATAAATTACTCCCCTTTTGCGAAACATAAATTTCAAATTAATATCCAATTTAGACTTTAATCATGAAAATTTTCTGCAGTGAATATAAAGGAATTTTAAATTAATAATTCCTTATAAAATTTTAGGTAGCTAGTAATTTAAGGTAATTTTTGATCGTATTTTATTTATCAGCCAGTTTCCGAAGCCCTTAAATGTGCCACATTAGTATCTTTAGCTAAAGGCTATATTAGATATCCTGGCAATAAACACAATTATATTTTTTCTTGCAAAACAAAAAGAAATGGAAAACTCATACGATTAATACTATTACGTTAAGTTACTGAAATCAGTTATATAGCCATTCCAAAATAAAATTGTCTGCTGAATTACTTTTAATATTGGAATACAATGGAGTTTATTATAATAAGAAATTTTTTTTTAATCAAAATTTCATTTTTGAGAAAAAAATTTGAAAAAAATAAAATTATTTAAGAATATCAAAAAAATATAAAATAATTATTACATTTTATTGCTTATGATTTATTTTTATACATTAAAATATAAATCTCTGTTTTGCTTTCTTCCTGACAATAGATTTCTTTATTTTATTTTAGTAACCTTTTTATCATTAAAATCACTCTTACGAAATTTACGAAAACCATCATATTATATTTTTACCGTTGTGTCTTATACAACATTATGTAGATATTAATCTTTCAGGTGCTTTTGGAAATGGCTGTTGGAAAAACATCTTAAAATTTTCAGCCGTTGTCTGATGGCGACAACCCTTACGCCAATATCTAGTTTTGCATATAATACAAACATCAAATTCACTTGAATAATAAATTCATTAAATTTAATTAAATAGCAATTAAAATCCATAAGAGAAGCGGACAAGTAACGATTGCCAAATTACACAATTATTTTATTTAAGCATGTATATAATATAATTGTTTTAAATTTTGTGTAATAGAATCTATTTATGTATTTTATATAAATACAGTTCCAATCTAGTCATGACCTGACGAGATGGAGCAACACAGTTTTAACTTCTGTGATGAAACATAATGATTATGATTCGATATTGCCCATCAGAGCAGCATTTATTGATAATATTTTGAAAATAAAACCATAGATACTATAGATATGTATGTAGAATAGTTTTATCATTCTTTTACCCTTAGTTGTCAAAGAAAGCACAAGTTATTAAGTTTGCCTATTTGTATTCGCTTACATACTATTAGGGGCATACCCAATAATTTTGGTAGAACAGTATGTTTAGAATTATTGTTTTCATTCTTTTAAATAAATATTGATTTATTTCAACTTCTAATTTCTACTACAAAATTTGTTTAAAAAAATAGTTGAAATGCAAGCATATTCAGTCTCAAAATATGATTTTTTTGTTCTACATAAATTTACTAGTTAAGAAATTACAGATGATACATTCAATACGATTTTCACTGATATCAGCCAAAAATTATGTAACATCTCTATAGTAAAATAATTATAAATATGTTATTTATTATCAAAATATATTGAAAAAAATAGCAATGATTTTGAAATTCATTTACACAATACATATAAATAAATTGAACACCAGTTTAAATTTAATTGTATTTACAAATATACATTCTTTAAGGCTCATTACATCAAATTTTTAATTTAATTATGATTTAAAATGGGTAGCAATTTTATAATTTATCGGCCATAAATATTATGAAGAAATATAGTTCTTCGAATTGTAAAACAAGGAAAATGGCCATCAGAATAAAAAATAATTTGGTATTCGTTTCTTAGTCAATTGCGAAATATAGAACCAGAATATATTGTCAGAAATTTTTATTATGAATAATAGAAAAATAAAAAAAGAGAGTTTATAAAGCACACTACATTCCAAATTTAGGCAAGAAGTTCCTGATTCCTACCATTATATTTCATGATTATGAAATTAATGTATAAAATATTATGATAGTTTAAAAAAGAATAACAATAATATCTTAAATAATAAAAATGCATAGTAACTTATATCAAATTGAATTAAAACTATACATTTTTAAACAAATGAAATAATGAATCTTCTTTTAATTTTCACATTTCAGACATATTTGCTTTTACCATTTTCAAGATCCAATGAATAAATAAAAAGATGGAGTTAAAATATTTAAGGTACATTAAATGCCGCTGTTTGGGTAGTTGCAAAAAATTAAAAGCAATATTTTAATGAATATATTTATGAAATTTTGATTTCATTAGTTATCAAAAACAGCGTTTCTTTTAAAAAGGTGAATATGATAAGGCAACTTCAACGATATTTATATTCAGCTGATATTTATAAGATCCAAAAAATGATAATCGTCATTACTTTTGACAAATAATTTACTAAAAGAATTATCATTCGTAATGTGAATTACTCTTAAACAGCTGTATTGCTAGGAAGCACAAATTTTCAAAAAATTATGTGAAAATAGGCCTTACCCTTTGAAAAACAGTTTCTCGGGAACAGTCTCTTACTTCGTCCATGGCGTTGTACCCTATGGTCATCTTTATAGAAGTCTCCTCTGAAATGTCTTCATACGCCGACGATTAACATTTAGCAAGAGTCTATGTTCCAGTTCATACTGTAGAAATATCGTTCACCTTTTTTGAGTTCTTGATAAAAGGTTGCCTTATTTTGGAAATTTATTGAAAATCTCATATTCTTAAATCTTTATGATACAAAGCATATAATCTGTCATGTTTATTTTCATTCGAAGTATTTCGTTCCGATTTATGTACAAGAATTTTTTTTTTTCGAAATATAAATAATCTTTAATCTTGCAGAATCTGCAAAAGAAAAGAAACATCAAAATTATTATCTCCCAAAGTATCTTTGTTTATTTAATTTAATAAAATTCTTGTATAATTCAAAGTTAATTGACTTTTATTAATAGAATTAAATTAATTTTTCATTTGCCCATATTATTTAATTTCATATACAGATATCTTTATTTACAGAACTGAAACAAATAGTTTATAGGTAATGGAGATTCTAATCCAATTCAACCGCGGATATCTTGTCAAGCCAATAAGTCAAGGAAACAAAATTAAAGTAAAATATAGTACCTTGTAAAATGATCATGTAGAACTTAAAGAACATTCAAGTTCCAATGTATAGGAATACATTGGCTTTCTCGAGTCTTTTCAAGGGAAATTATCCAAAATTTATACATTGCTTTGATGAAAACCAATAAAATCTACAACAATCTCATCGGTTGAAAGTAGTTAATTTTTCACTCAATATTAAAAGTACTGATTCTTTTTTTTCTCTTTAAATAATTCAGATTAGCAGCCAGCTAGAAAAATGCCACTATGCCTCTTCTTCATCTATTTTTTTTCAGTCATAGTAAATTTTTTTCTATTTAATTAATTCAACAGAAGCGCGGTGAAGATGCTTAAAGTTGCACTTCCACACACTAAGAGTGAAGGGATAAAAAATTCCGGGACAAAACAAATTCTTTTAAAATTTCCCTATGATTTCCTTGACAGTGTCGATACGTGTAGGAAATCCCTATAAAAATCTTACAGTATATATTCACAGGGATACAATTTCAATAGCATTTCCTCATATTGTGTTGTGTCATTCTGAGTTATGCTCATCGCTTCTGCTTGTAACAAAACTCATGGCTCCCGGAATAGAAATAAGACGAAGCTAGAAATTAAAAATGTCTTTTCTTTTTTCTGTTACGATTCTGCTTCAAAAATTATGTTTGCATCTATCTGCATGGGTGTATATTTTTTCAGATGCACTTTGATCCAAACAATGCATGTTTCTTCACTTTATTTAAAGTACTTTTTTATTAGAAGGATATGGCTATCTATAATGGTTTGGAAATGAACTATTTGTCCATGATTAAAGAGCATAATTTAGAAGAATCATAAATTGAAAGTGAAGATACCATTGTTCCTAATTTAGGGTAGCAAAATATGCAATACTTGAGAACATTTAAAAGAAAATGTATTGATATTATTATCAGAGAATCAAGTTAATATGATCTAGCACATCTTACAGCATTAATTCAAATTTATTTAAGAAGATATAGAAAGATATCATTGACTATAATCACACAGAATCTATAATTTTTTTTGTTTAAAACAAAACTCTATTTAGATCTGTAAATTATTTTTAAATGCATTAAGATCAGACATAGAATTGTTTCAATGAACTTAAGATACATATTATGAATTTCCCAATAAATTTCTTGTATATAATGACAGGTTAGGCAGTGACTTAACCTATCATTTGTATAAATATTCTTTGATGAAGTATAAACATAAATTCTTAATTTGTAACCTTTTTTTTTTGCTTATTTACAGCTGTCATCCATCAATCATATTAAATTTTTATTCTATATTGAAAGGTGAAATTAAGGTTATATTTTTCTTAAAGAACAATATTAATTTTTTATTAACAAGAACTCCCGGTTACGAATACAAAAGACGCCGAATTTTTCCAAGTGCATGCATTGAGTGAATAATCCATCGCTAACATAATTGTTTCGAAAAACTTTACTGACAGCTCAAAATAACAAGTTCGGCATGCTATAACATACCCCATCTTTGAATAGATTTCAGTCTGTTATCAAATATTCCCTTAGTTTTCAGCTTGACATAAAACAACATCCGGCGAATCAATGTGCGTTTCTTACTTTTAAAGAACTCCTTTTGTCCGCCTTTCATCGAATAAGAAAAGATTTGCCATGATGGCCAAATTGAATGTTTGTCGAATAGGAGAAATCGTCATAGCAACCACACTTCGATTCCTTTGCCAATAGATAGCGAAAAATCGACTTCTTCTGTTTCTCTGGGTTTTTTTTTTTTTTGTTCTTTTTTTTTTTTACATATTTTTATCTACTTTCACCTTTATTATCCTTTCGGGGATTTCGTGTTCAATAAGCTAGATGATCTTCCATCAATTAGAGGCGGTTCTTCTGTGTTTAACAATGCGAAACATGACCGTCACTATGGCAGATGGTTACACCCACATCATGTCTATCAAATTGAAAGATTATTTTCCTATTATTTTCAAATTCAAAAGATTTGTTGGAATATCTATTCTTTTGAAAATATGCTTTAAACATTTCTTAATAATACTTTTATTTCCAAGAATTCATATAACGGGAAATGAACTTCTTTTAATACAAGTGTAACAAACTGTGTGCCTATAAAAATATATTTGAGGTCTACAGTATGCTACTAAGAATAGACTGTAATACTTGCCACGATAATGTAAAAAATTTTCAATTATTAATCTCTTTAATTTTTAAAATTTTTAATGGAAAAACAGTTTTTATAATAAATAACTTTACTGCCAATGATCTTCACATCAATAATGATCACAATATCAAAAAAATAAAGGAAAATGTTTTAATCGATAAAACTGAATTCTAAACAGGTTTGTTTCAAAATTTAAAATTCATGGAAAAAAGTTTCTCTTGATTTATTCCATTTTATTCTCAGGTATATAATCATTGGTTAACCAAATGCAAAAAATGTAATAGGGATACAATATTGTTCCTATTTAAAGACAAAAATCAATGCTATTGGGATGTATGAATAGGTAAGATAGATTTCAAAACATTCAAAAATTCGTGTCAAATTATTTTAATGTTTGGAAGTACTCATCGGCGCTAGTAATTATTTTCACTATTGGAAGAAAAATCTTCGAAGAAATTCCAACTTGGCCGTTTAGGTAACTGCCTAAGGCTGCCTAACTGAGAAGGGATAGCAAATATGCCAGTTAAAAGTAATTTATATTATATCAATTCAAAAACATTCTTCTCGAAATGCAACTGTTAATAAAGGATAGTTTAGTATGATGCTTGCTGCAAAGATATGAATCTAATTTATAAAGAGGTTGTAACCTTACAAAAGCTACATCATCAGTCTTTTTCAAATTAATACAAATGTTTATGTAAATAATATTTAAAAATGTAGATTTTTTTTAAATTAAACGATCATAAAAAATTGTTGTAAGCAATCCTTCCATTTTGTGGCGCTTTAGATATGCTTAACAAAAGAAACTACAAAATAGCTTGTCGATGTCCTGATGTCTTTCACCTATTGGTTGCCAGAATTCAGTGTTATGTAATCCCAGCTCTGTTTTTGTTTCGCTTCTTGATCATATGCAAAATACTTGTAATCATAGTCACATGTCAATAAAAAAATATTGTTTAAAACTGATTTTCTGTTAACTTCATTCATTTATTTTTTTCATAATTTACTATCATTCTAAGTGAACAGCTGGTTTTCAGAGCTAAGAATGTTAAGTCACAAAGCGCCAATTCGTACACGCATTTTATGGCTGACAGCCGGAACACAATAAAAAGGAAAGTAAATTTAATCGCCTTTTTATTTTTAGCTTTGAATTTACATATTTTTTTCAACAGAGTGTAACAAGCTAAAGTAGTATAAAATATTAATGCAATCTGCGATTTTTGACCCTCCCAATGATTTTTAAAAAATCTTTTATCGCATTTTAAATATATATTAGAAAAAAAAATGTTTTTTTAAAAATCTCATTGAGGGTTAAGCATTTGTACCAATGTATAATATAAACTAAAGGAAGAAGCGACTCTTAAATTGGAAGAGTGCACCGAATATTTTAGCTGGTTACGCTATTGATAGCTAACTTTTCGACAAGTATATTTAGAATTAATTTAATAATTTAAACCAATTTTAATGAATTATTATCTACTTCATCAAATGAAAATACTATTTTACATAATGCACAATGACAGAGCATTCAGACCGGTTCACTTTGCCGGCAGAATAGCGAAATTAATTGGTGAAACTGGCCGAGTTGTATGTTACTTTCAATTTAAAAAATTAAAAAAAAATCTGAAATAATTCGCTATTAAGTTTAAAATGTGAATTTGAATTGATGAGTTTATTATTAGAGACGCATAATTGTCTCAAAATGCATAAATTAGCCACGGCCCTTGCTAATCCAAAAAAATGTGACGACACGTGATAGCACAAGAGCGTCGGCAGTAAATTATTAAATTGAACAGTTACAGGAATTATGTGAGTGAAAAATCACATGCATTAATTTTATTCTGAAAGCATTTCATAAAAGTGCATAAAAAACTATCTAATGCTTTTATTGCCACTGTCAAGAAAAGAATGGAAAAAAATCCGTTTAGTATTAACAATAACAAATAATTAAATACTTCAAATATTAACGTAAATAATTGTATTATTTTTCCTTACCATGCATTTTTAGGCTCTAAAATTCGATTAAAAGTAAAATTTGAAAAATTATTAAATACTCAAAAATTTAAATATAGCATTTAAAATAAGTTTTTCATAAAACAAATATTATTTTATTTTTACACAAATAAACGAATTCATCTTATGTTAAATTTGTTTTATTCATTAATTTCATTTAGGAAAATAATTAATAATTTTATTTTAGATTTGAGATCGTCTGCTTACAATTCTTTTCAAGAATTTTTGGCAAACTTTCATTATTGTAAAGGTGGGTTCATACGAGGCTAACTATCTGGAAACTCTTTATCCAGTTGCCACAATCATTGGCCATTATCCCAATTGTTTATACAAGACCAATACAAGGACAACAGTAGCGAGGCAAGAATTGCGCGCAATAATTAACCTCATGTGAACCCACCTTAAGAAGCATGAATTTCAAGGGGTGGGTATTGATTTTTTAATGTAGTTGTAATGCATTCTAAAAAAGAAAAAAAAAGGAAAATACATCAAAATTGCCATTGCATGTATATGAAAATCATTCACATCAAACGTAATAAATTTATAACAAATAAAATTATAGCTAAGATATTTCATAAATATAGATTTTTTTCTAAGACTTACATCATAGGAAATAATAACTTTATTGATAATAGTTTCATTAGAATTTTATGTTTCAAGAAAATATAACTAGAACTTTAAACTATCATCACCTGATAAGAATTCAAAGTGCTCTATTTTGGAAAATGAAGTTGTTGTTTATTTTTTTTTCCAATCACAATTTGTGCAAACTCAATAAAAAAATTATGAAGACCTTATGCGTAAAGAGGTAAATAAAAATAATTAGCGCTATTTTCTCTTACTGAGTCACTAATTGCTATTTGGTACAATAATCCATATTATATGGTTTGGAGCCCTTAAATATGGTTAAGCCGCTATTACAAATTCTTTTCCAAACAAAGTTTTCAAGCTATAAAAAGATTTTGAGAGGTTAAATATAAACTGGTTCCAGAATGTGAAATTTCATTGCTCAAGATCTGACGACTGAAAAGAATTATCTGACAAGACAAAGCCGTAACCCAATACTGAAAGTTATTAAAATGGTGATAAAAAGAAAATGAGATTCGAATTTTTGCTTGATTAGAGACAAGATCCAATTTTAAGACCAGAAAGAATTTCAGAACCATGTCTTTTGAGGCAAAAAATTACTCTGGGTAAAAAGACGACTGTTTGCAAATGACTGATAATAACTATCAAAACACATATATTATTTTTTTTTCAGTTTTTAAATTATGCTATAAAGATACAAATAATTTAGAAATAAGAAGATCTAAAAAATGCATGCAAAACACACAAAATTTTACGTCATTGTATTTATGACCATCTCAGAACTTTACATAATTCATCTAATGAAAAAAAATCATACTACTGCATTTAATTTTTTTTAAAAAAGGAGCAGGAGTATAATGGATGCTATACAACAAAACTGTTTTTAGAGTTCAGTATTGAAGCTTATTTTATTTGAATAAAAGATTGAAGTAAAATATATTAGAAATATGTCTTATAATTAATTAATATTAATATTAATCATAATTATCATCACAAGATATGGTAATTAATATGATTCATTCACAGTTAAAACGGCCTCTCTTAGCAACCACTAAAGCATAACGGAACAGAATGCAGTTATTGACAATATCTTTTTCTTAAAGCCAAATCCAATTTTAAAAAACACGGACACATTTTTTATGAAGCATAAACCAAAGAGGTCGCCTTTTCCAATATGATGTTTCCGAGCGCGAGATTTTTCAACAGTATTTTGATTTCGATTTTAAAAAGATACTGCTATTCGTCTACGATTATTTTTACTGAATAATTATTTTATTCTGAATTAGCAAAGCAAATCATTTGCTAATAATTTTTGTTATTTTTAATTTTAATTAAAAATAAGTATTTTAAGCGTTACAACATTCATTTTGCACAAATTTTATGTTTTAACAATAAATAAAAATAAGCCCAATTTTTGTTGTTATTTTGATTACACTAATGAGTTCATGCACCTGGAACTAGAAAAGGCATTAAAGTTGGCTGTGAGCCAACCAGCACTTTTAGATGAGCTTTATCAAATAATGAAAGACAATCAAAAGTAAGTGCTCCTATTTTTCGCCATAGCTATTTTACTGTCATGTCATTATCATATTTCTGCAGGAACTGAATGTTTATTTTTATAATTAAAAATTTTTTTTTAGATTCTATATTGTGAAAAATTAGTTTTAATTCTTTAATATGAATTACAGGATAAAATTCACAAAAATCTATACACTTTCATCAAATAAATGTTACATCAAAACAATTTTTTTAAACAATAGGATGTATTGAAGATAATAAGTCAATTCACTGATTCAGTATAATTTCCAAACAGATATTTTATTCTATTGTTACTATTTCATCTAACATAATCTGTTTCGAATTTTTGTTAAATAGATCATTGATGCCATTTTATATAACATTTTACTTTCAATAATTGTTCATTGATTTCAATTGATCCATAAACTTACAATAAATTAGTTATATTTTAGTGAAAAATTAGAAATGTTGAGCAATATTTAGGTAGTCAATAAAAAAATCTTAAAGTTTCTAAATTATTTTTTGCTTTGAAATTTGCAAATATTGAAAAACGCAAAGTTTCTAATATTTAGCATCATTATGCACATTTAGGCTCAGTTAGTAATATCACTTTAGAATAAAATGTGGTTTTTTTTTCATTTTAATTATATTATAGACAAAAAATTATCTTAACAAATATTTTTATTTATTTGATTTATTGATTCACTTTAATTATTTATTTTGCAAAATAAAATCAAAACATTTTACCTCTTACATTTCTTTGAAATCATTATAAAAATTATATATAACTTAATATGCTTATCAAACAGTAATTGAGGTATGTAATTTGTTCAACTTCTAAGTACAAAGGGTTATCTATAATTTTCAAAATTACATTTCTGACAATACATATGATATCACATTTATTACTTAATCGGCAATATTATGTCACTGAATTTAAAAATCTTAATTTATAGAAAAATAGCAGAAATTATTACTAAAAATTTATATAATTTACGACAAACACATAAAAATTAACTTATTTTCTTATCCACAAAATTCTACATCCTGCTCAACTGACAAATTATAGCATAATGAAAGGAATTTATTCAGATTTGCAGTATACTCAAACAAGATTTAGATAACATTCTACCGGAAAGAAATGTTTTGATCAGAATGATATACAAGTGGAACAATCAGATAAGAGTATGACATCACATTTTAGATTTAATTATTTGATATGCAGTTGAAACACGTTTCTCCTAGTAAATTTTTCCAAATGATAGTGTTCTTTGTAAAAGTAAAAAAATATAATAAAACATTTTTTATGAATAGAAAAAAATTTCCTCTTCATTAGGAAATACTCCAGCAGATTTAAGAATAAACTACAAAGTTTCATTTGAAATGCTCTGGTAAATTTCAGAGCAAATTATATGAAGTACAAAATAATCTTGCAGTTTTAAAAATGTTATTTTTTTACCATTGCTATTCCATATATTCTGGAAGAATTAAGATAGTTTAAATTCTAGTTTGAACTGTCAAAGAAAATATTACAATCATAAATAGAAAAATTAAATTATCATAAAAAATACAAATGGACTTACACTGAATTATTTCTTACATCAAATGCAAAAGCTGTCAAAGAACAGTTACCGCAATAACGTTATTTTAATAAATTCAAGAATGCTTTATTACATTGATAAAATTAACAAACATCATGCAAAATGCATGAAACTATAGAACATTAAAGTGCATAACTGCAAAAAATAAATATAAAAACCCAAATTTCTGTTAAAGTTTTTGATAATATAATGCTATTATTCATATTTTTTATCACAAATATCAATATTGAAATTTCCTAATTTAACCGTATTTAAAATATTCAATATTGCATTATTTGTATTTTAATTATTTAAATTCTCATTTGTCCTTTTTCAAAATTAAGAATAATTCGAAACTTTTTCTGCTTTTAAATGCATCTACATTTAATGCAGATTAAGAATATTCTGCTAAGTCTTGGTACGAAATCACCACCCACTCTTTGTCTCTACAGACAACCATTTTTAAGAGAGACGATTATGATTTTTCAAAAATTATTTGATGTCATATATTAACTAGTAGGACAAATACAGCAATATACCTTTTCATTTTTATTACATTAATTTATAATGCATTATTCTAAAGCAACATTTCAAGTCACCATACGTTTTTATAAACCGCTGAAGATGTTAACCTTTCATTTCGCTGCGGGTTCCCTGTAACCGTTAACCTTCAATGGAAGGAACAACATTGTTCTGATGGCAATCCGAACGGAGTTAAAAGGTGAAAACAACATTAAACTACAATGGAAAATCAACTTGCCTGGAATTATTCGAGGTAGAATTCCCTGTCTTCCACTTTGGTTTCGAACAGGTTCATCGGTGACGCAGACGATAGAAGAATCACTTGCAGCTGCGAGGACCTTTGCTAGAGGTTCGAAGGAGATCGGTTGCTGTGACGTTTCGCGGGGAGAACGGCTCATCAACAGAAGAGCCGATGGGAGCGCTGCGCAGAGCACTTGTGCGCATAATGTAATGAGAGGAGATAAAGGAGAGATTTCGGGTGTTGACTTGGCAGGCAATGTGTTTTTATGTACTAGGAGACGTTTTTATTATCAATTGTGATTTCTAGGCATTTTGTTTATTTATTATGTCATATTTTTTTAATACATGAAATTAATCCTATCATCGGTCCGGATTCTTCTAGACTTTGCTTCCTATAAATCAAAACCTTTTACTCGTTATTGAAAAGAGCTGTGCATTATCGAGTAAAAAATTTGCAAATATCTGTATTGTGAGCTGCGTTGCAAAGAGACGTTCGAAGTGCTTTTCAAAATAAAAGAAGTTCTTCATACTTACGGAGCGTGCCAGCTGTTGTTTTCTAAAATATTATTTTCGATATATGAACTAAAAGTCGGTACTTTAAATAAAAAAAA
>JAPMOQ010048238.1:2634633-2647376 GCA_026543055.1 Argiope trifasciata
ATAAGAAGAACAAAAAAGTAGAGTTATAATTTCGCGAAATTTAAATGGTAGATGACCGTCATCCTTATTTTTTAATGTCGCTTTGATGTCATGGCAGGTTTTCTTTAGAAAGGTCCTGTGTTCAATGAATAGAATATATGTACACGGAGCGTTCAAATGAAAATGTAAGAAATGACACTGTCTGTATAAATGATGACTTTATTGAAATTCTACACCATAAGCCTGAGCACAAAGATCCCATCGATTAACTAGTCGAAAAATTCCTTGTTCCCAGAATTCCTGTGGTCTTGATGAGACCCAGTCCTTTACAGCGTCCTTGAGTTCACTGTCCGAGTTGAAGTGCTTCTCTTTCGGATGTTTTTTCCGGGGACTAAACAGATGAAAATCACAGGGCGGCATGTTCAAGCTGTAGGGTGGATGGTCGAGCTGCTCCTACTTGATCTTGACCAGTTCCACGGGTGTGACCCTGGAGACATGTAGCCACATGTTATCATGGAGCAGAACCTCATCCTTCGTAAGTAACCAAGTCTTATTTTCGTGGAAAACCTGCGTAATCTTCGGAGTGTCTCAAAGTACTCGTCGAAGCTAATGGTTCTTCTGTGCTCGAGGAATTCAACAAGTAGCAAACCTGCTACGTTGATTGAACGGCGCTCTTCATAAGAGCCTCTACTCTCTGGCACATGCGAGCATTCGTGATGTACACTGGAGACTTCAATCGCATCCCCAGATGTCTAGGTACATTCTCCCATAGTGGTATTGTAAAATATGTCAATGGGTACGTTGTTACGGCCTTTACATTTGAGCTCCCCTTGTAAGGTAAATCACTATTTAATGTTTGATAATTTGGTGGAATCCTGGATGTGAAGTTGGATATGTTAGAAATTAGTTAGAAGTTATATTTAGACCACTGTTTGTTATATTAGAGCTTTCTGACGCTTGCAGTTCGTTCAGGGGTGGATTGCAGAAAAATAAACAGTTACTACCAAATTTCGTGGATAATTTGAACTTTCAGCTAATTGCTAAATATAAACATCTCCTTTCGACTTTCCTCTCATACCTTTTTTTGATGAAATAAATGTCTCCTTACTCATGTACAGAAGTGAAGACAGTTTTAGAATACGAGGAAAAACAGCAAATGATTTATAGAAATTAAATATCTCCAATATCCCCGACAAGTCCACTCATAGTCAACTTCAACCAATTACTTTAAATACAAGCAAATATTTACAAAAATACCAAGCTGCTAATTATTCAAATATGCATAAAATAATAATCATGTATTAAACAATAATTCTAATTTAAAGTCACATTAACAATGCCCTTGCATCCCATCGTACACTCGTGTTTCAAAACGAAGGGGGTTATTAAATAACCTTGTTGAAACCTTTCATTTATTTATTCGTGTGCAGAACTTTAATTGCTTTCCTTAACGAATGAGATATTCTGTCCTGAGTCCGGAAACAATTAGCTCAAATTTAAACCTGGGCGTTTACGTCAACTGCCTCGTTAAAACCGAATCCAGAACAGAAGCACGGGGGGAAAAAGGGGAGCTATTTTTAGAACTTCTCTACATAACCACTTAGTCTTAAAGAAGTTAATCAGTATTCGATCAACGTATTCGCAATCCATACACGATTTGGGATGGGGACGGGTTCTAATAGTATTCAGATTTTTTCTGTTAATTCGATAAGTTTACGTAAATGTATATCAAGAATAATAATAACAACAAGAAGCTTTACCTCTATGGAGGAAGTCATAATTAACACAAATATTTTATTTTAATAAAAATAAGTTCTTTTTTCTGTCTAGATTGGTGCAATTCTCGATGCCTGTCATTTTACATTTTCATTACTAATCACCATTGATATTTATCACTAATAATATAATTGTCTTGGATGATGAACCATTGTCGAATACCCGTTTTAAATTTCACCTTTATTACTGAAAAATATGAAATAAAGAAAATTGAAATTTATGCAAAAAAAAATCAATTTTTAAACATGATTAGAAGTAATGCGTTTTAATCTATACTTATAATAAAGCTCAATGTGTGTGTGTGTGTGTGTGTGTGTGTGTGTGTGTGTGTGTGTGTGTTGGCGCTCTACAGGCCAGACCGTTGGACCTACAGCTACCAAATTTGGTGCATATATACCTTGGAGGTCGGGAATGTGCACCTCGGAGCCCTTTTTTCGAAGTTTTAATTAGAATTTGAATTAATTAAAATTTAAGCGAAATTTCGACGTTTTTCCGCTATAACTTCCGAAACTATTATCGGATAAACATGATTTTAGCATCAATTTAAAGATAAAAAAATTAGCTTTCTAATAGTATCAGTATTTTAACATTTAACTTAAGCTTCTATTTGTAATGAATTTTTAAAGAAGCATTTCAACTATATTTTTCAACAATATATTTCGGACAAAACAATAAAATTTAATCTGCAGGAGCACGTTACGAGTGGAAGGGGAAAAATTATCTTTTATCAATAGGTTGCCATCAGATAGATAAAAACTCAAATTAAAAAAATAAATAATTATTGCAAATTAAACATTTAAAAATGCAATTTTCAGCACGTGTCTGCATGAAATGAAATAAATAAGAAATATGTTTCTTCTTTAAAAAAAAAAAGAAAAAAGAAAATGCAAAGAATTTTTTGTGACTTTTACAATATTATTAATTAAATAAATCAGCTTTGTTTAATAATAGAAATACATCTATAAAAAGTCTAAATGAAGTAAATAGCTGCATAGTATGTAGCACGAGTCTATAAATGCTTTAAAAAATGAAGAATATTTAGCTTTTAATTAAAAAGAGATGAACTTGTGATATCAGTGTTTTAATGTATAACTCAAGCTTCTATTTTTAACGAATTTTTAAAGAAATATTTTAACCATGTTTTTTTTGAGCACGTGACTGGATAAAATAAAATAAAACAATGCCGGAAGTTCAAATAAAAAAAAACTATCATCGCAAATCAAATCTAAAGAAATACAACTTTCAGCATGTGACTGGATAAAATAACATAAATATAAAATGAGATATCTTCTAAAAAAATAAATGCAAGGCAATGGATTCTATGATCGTTTGCAATATCTATATCATTAATTCCATAAATTATCTTTATTTACAGTAAACCTGGTTGAATTTAAACAGGATATGCATTGAAATCCCGACTTAATGGCGTATTTCTATAATCGTTTGTAATATCTGTATCATTAATTCAATAATTTTTCCCCTTTTTCGCTTTTTTTAAAAAACATATTTAACATTTTGGCAACATCACCGAAAAAAACATTTTTAATATTTTGGAAGCATAATCGATAAATTGTTAGAGCATTAAACTCAAAAAGTTTTTTCGAATAAAGTTACCGACTCTTTAACTACTAATAACTGAATCTCTTAACTTTAACTATTTCTTAAATTTTGGCTAATGAATATGTGATTTAATTGAAAATTTTAGAACGCATTACTCATGGCGAACCAGCTGGTCGCCAAAGGCGGCTAGTAATTATATAAAAATAACAGTCGACGAATGGTCACATTTAATATTAAAAGGTTAACAGATGAAAAAATTGTAAAATATCTTCATGTGTTGCATAAAAGAATAGTATGATGCTTTGAAAAGCGAAACGAAGTAATCTTAAAAGAAAATGTTCAAAGATACTGTGAAGAAGAACAGTAAGAATATCTTTAATCAGTTAAGTGTTTCGAGAACTTCAAAAATATGTATTTAAATTTAGGGCAAAAATTTATCGATGATGAGTGTATTCATCTAAATCAAAATTTGTGTAATACGAAATTATATTGTGAAGAAATGGCTTTTATATTTTTATTTCAATAATCATATATATTTATTTACTTAAAATAACATATATGTTTTGCATATAAATGAAATGAAACAGAAAATATTTATTTACTTTTCTAATTTACTATTAGAAAACGACATCGAACAAAGCATAGTATAAAGTATAATTATCCTTGATTTGTTCCTTTGATTTCAACTTGCTTCAAAATATTTTAAACATTTTGAAATTTTAAGAATAAGTTTGAATTTTTACTAAAATTGTAATCAAATTGCAAATTGTCACTACTTATTATTCCTGACGAATAAACACAGCATGCTGTACTTGCTGTACTTTTTCCATGTCAAGTTAACTGGTTAAAAAGAGCTCAACTTTTTCAATTAAAAATTTTCTAGTTCCTTTCGTTATAGAAAGCAAAGAACAAAGAATTGCCTGCAATCAGGCCACAAAAAGCATCAATTTGCAATCAACATTGAAAATAATTTGTTAAAATTTAAAATGATGTTGAGTTTATTTTTGTACTGTAATACTTTCGTATTTTGTCATGCAAAAACATTGAAAACTTTTTTTTAAATTTCTTCTAAATTAAAATTCTGGTATACATTTCTTGAAGATTTCTCATGGGTGTTTTCCAATATATTTTTTAAAAATTTGGAATTTCTAAATTCAACAATTTGTCCCTATAGACAATATGATGGGATGCTAAACCAATAAGCTTGGCAACTGCACACACGCAATAGGTGTGGTTATTAGCGGAAGGGAACGGGATTGCATATAATATTTTAAATGCCCAGTTGGTAGCTCAGAAAGATACGAAAGATTCTGCGAATTGAAAGTTAATGGTCGAAAGGTAAACTGTCCCGTTTGTCTGGTCTTCCTTCCCCTTCGAGCTTGACCAGGATGCATATTTCCATTCCATCCGCTATTTCATAGATGGAGAAAAAGCTTGTAACATCATTGGTTCAAGCATCGCCCACTCTGTGACGAAATTGTGGTGTCGTTATAAACGAACTTCGAAATAGTTTTGGCTCGAATTGCTGGTCTGATTGTATATTGTAACATTGTGCTTTGTTACGTAGTATCTATTCATAGCATAAAATGAAGTCTCTTGAAAGCGTTAGTTTATTTGAACCACAAAAACTCGAGAAATAATTATTGGATATTGGAGATATTTATCCCATTTTGTGGAGCATTTATTGGGGAAAATTTTAGTACATTAAAATCATATCAAAATAAAAAAGGGAGTTTTATAATTGCAATTTTAATTATTCCGCACATACGCGAAAATCTCAAATTACGCATGTGCAAATACCAAGAGCTGTGGTACATAAGTGATACGTTTTTTTTTGTTTGTTTGTTTGTTTTCGTCTGATTTTAAACAGCGATTCAAATCTCATTATACCCAAAAGAAGAAAATCAAACCTTAGCCGGAACACATTAAATGACAAAAAGCTTTGCTCTATAAAAAATTGTTATGTAGTTACTTTTGATGATTTCTAAATATATTTTATGTTGTTTGATGTTGCGTAACATGCCCATGTCATATCGGGTTGTGGCTAGACTTAAGTTTAATGCTAATGTTTCTTCTTGGATGCAATACCACGAGTAAGCAGTGAGGGTACTAATAGTCTCTCTCTCTCTCTATATATATATATCACCTTTTTTTACGTCTTATTTTTCGACTATACTAATTAATTAAATAATATTTTTATTTAGAAAAAAAAATGCATTTTTTTCTTGGCATAGAGAATTAATACGTACAGGGAGTTCAAACCGATCAAAGTATTTAGGAGAAATGGAATAGAGATGCACTGACACGATTTTGTTTAAATTAAGGTAAAATTTTGTAAATTTGTGACATAGTAAAATACTTTCTTATTTATATAACAGGAAACTATATTAAAAATTATTAAATCGAAAATTATAATGAGAAATAGAGATGAGAAACACCAATGTATGAATAACTAAGATATATAAAAATATCGCACAGAATTAAATCGAATTCATTCAGTTTATGCGATCTAGTTATAAGGGGCATCAAATCCAAATTGCGCCGAAAATCTGAACGATAGCAAGCATGACGTCACACTCTCGTCATAGAGTGGGCGGCGGTGAGAACCAATGATATTGCTCGATTTTTTCTCCATACGTGAAATACAGTAGGGATTGAGAATATGCAAACATGATGGGGAAAAATTTTGAGAACGAGATTACATATTTTCTATTTTAGTATAATCTACACAATTCTCTAATTTCCCAATTTAAAGCATCTATTTAATTTTTTTCAGAAAAATAAAAAGCTGTTGATATACTTTTCAGTCTAATTTAATACCTACAAATTAACGTTATTATAGGTTCAGAGGATTTTATTGTCTCGCTTAAATACAAATTTAGACTTTGTACAATGATTTTTATACTACTAACTGTTTAAATCATTTTTATTTTCCTAATAGTTAAACCTGTATAAGCATTTACATCCTTTTTTGTCTTCGAGTGTTTTGTCAAGGTGGTTTAAATAAAGTTTTGTGGATATACATAGGAATTTATTTTAGACTAGCCGCCTTTGGCGACCAGCTGGTTCGCCATGAGTAAAGCGTTCTAAAATTTTCAATTAAATCACATATTCATTAGCCTTGAAGTAATTCCAGGCATTGATTGACCTGAAATTAGTATTTTCTTTAAGATGATGGACGGAAAGTTCTAAAAGTACACTTTTTCCTAATAATATTCTTTAATTTTATAAATAAGTCAGTTTTAACCATCGGTTATGCTTCCAAAATATTAAAAAAAATTTCGATGATGTTGCCAAAATATTAAATATGTTTTTTTAAAGAAAGCGAGAAAGGGAAAAAGTATTAAATTAATGATACAGATATTGCAAACGATTACATAAATATGCCATTAAGTCGGGATTTCAATGCATATCCTGTCTAAATTCAATCAGGCTTACCGTAAATAAAGATTTATTGAGTTAATGATATAGATATTGCAAACGATTGTAGAAACCTTTGCTTTGCATTTATTTTTTAAAGAAAATATCACATTTTATATTTCTTTTTTTTATCCAGTCACGTGCTGAAAGTTTCATTTCTGTAGATTTATTTTGCGATGATAATTTTTTTTATTTGAACTTCCGGCATTCTTTTATTTTATCCAGTCACGTGATAAAAACATGGTTAAAATATTTCTTAAAAAATTCATTAAAAATAGAAGTTTACATTATAAATTTAAAAAACTGATACCATTAGAAAGCTAATTTTTTTATCTTTAAATTGATATAAAAATCATGTTTGTGCAATAATATTTTCGGAAGTTATAGCTGAAAAACGTCGAAATTTCGCTTAAATTTTAATTAATTCAAATTCTAATTAAAAATTCGAAAAAAGGGCTCCGAGGTGCACATTCCGAACCTCCAAGGTATACATGTACCAAATTTGGTAGCTGTAGGTCCAATGGTCTGGCCTGTAGAGCGCCAACACACACACACACACACGCACACACACACACACATTGAGCTTTATTATAAGTATAGATATAGATTACATACAGCTAAACATAGAGTGATGAATTATTAACCCTTGGTTAACTTTTTTTCTAACTAACCCTTGGTAAATTGAAAAAAAAAAAGTCGAATGCACGTTTGGGATAACATGTTTATTTCTATTAATGAATTGAAATAAAAAAATTGTTATAGATCTACAGTTTGGTTGCAAAGACCACAAAGTAGGTTCAACTCTCCTAACTCGTGTTTTTCAGTTATTGTGTTCAAAATACAAGAAGATATGATAGACAGATGCTCATACCTAATTTCATAGCTTTTTTTTTAAATCTCAAACTCAGAGGTCTAAAAAGCGGCAACTCAACATAATTTCGAGGTCATTTTTTTACGATGGCATTTTGTCTTTCTTATGTTGACTGAGTCCGTTTTTGTGGTGATATGTTGTTTTTTACAATGTCAGGTTTAAGAGCCATATTACAATTTTCTTTCTTCCAAGTCAATGTTTCCCAAACTTATGGCATACGTGTACTTCTTTTATAATTTTCGTAACGTTAAGTACCCTGCGTCAAACAAAAAATGATATATTTTAACAACAATCAAAAATATTTTTCTTTTCTCTTTTTTTTTCTGTGACATACACAAAATAATAAGAAAAGAAAAATAGAATTACTCATAATAAAATATAAATAAATGTTATATTGTAACATTTATTTGGGTCAATGAGAAGAATGAAATTGTTTGTGCTGAGATGAGAGATCGTCAGAATTTGGTTCCCTGTTTGTTAATTTTAATCTCATATGCGGTTCCACGTCCAATAGTCTGCTCCTTTTTTTTTTCCGACTTCATCTCTACAAATGGTGAAAAAACAACTTCACATAAATATGAAGTTGGGAAAGACAAGATGTATTTCAGAACTTTTTTTGATAAGACCGGATACACATGTAACCAGAATGATGTTAAGACACTCTCCCTACGTTTAATTTTCAATAATCCATCTTAAGACAATTCCAAAAAATTTTCTTCTTCTGCGAGCGTCAGATCTTCTGGCATGGATGTTGTTAATGTTAAATGGATTTCTTATCCATTCAATATTTTTTTTATCGTTCCAGATGTGATTGTGCTGAAGATAAATATTCCAATCTCGATTATATCAGCTTTCGCTTGTCGAGATCAGATTTGTTTGAAAATAAGAATGTGCTTTTGCCGGAAGTAAGGTCTAATTATAATTTTCTAAATTTCAATCGTGTACTAAACTACTGCTCTGATGTAATCATAAATGGACTCCGCATGTATACTATTTATTAAGTATAGGTATGTATACTATTTAATAGGTATAGGTATGTATACTATTTAATAAGTATAGTTATGTATACTATTTAATAAGTAGAAATATATTCCACATTATTATTTTTGAACTTTGAATGTGAATTGACAATACTGGAAAAGAAAACCAAAACATCAACTTCTGTATCATTTTCCTTTCCGTTCCTCTACAGGATATGTAAGGGCCCTGTCGTTTCTAACCGCTAAATTGTTCTAAATATATATTTCCTAGAAGGATGCCGGAAATGAGGAAAATTATTTGTGCTCTCTTATACAATTAGGCTTCCGTTACGATTATAAACATCATTTTGAATCATTACGAGCCGCCTTTGATGACTGACTGGTTAGCTAGGATTAATACTCGTAAAACTTGCAATCAATTATTTTACGTAATTTCGTCTCTTAATAGATCCTTGATAGTCACATAATTTGTGCTATTTTAGAGGCCTTAAGTCATCTTGTTCATTGCCTTATGCATTTCTTTATTGTTTACTATTTCTTTTAGTGATCTGATCAAAAATTTTAACTCATATGGGAAACGGAAGGGATTTAACTATTAAAAAATCTGCTTTTTATTCGTTGGAAAGAAAGAAATATATTTTTTTAATTATGAGCGTAGAAAAAAAAATCCTTCGGCATTAGAATCTTATAAGTACTATAATTTTTACAAATTAATGCAATTTTTTAGAATCCTAGATTTTTGTACGATGAGACATAAATAATAAAAGTCATCTAACACAAAGCCAATTCAGCTTTCAATTTTACTTTCGAAAGAATTTAAGTGATAGTTAAATATTATATAGACAATAATATTTAATTTTGTTTTAGCCAATAAATATAATTCTGAAAAAAGTGATAAAAATTAAATTTTATACAGTCCATCCATCTTCTGAACCATAGTCGCAATTGTCTTTCTGATGTTGTGCCTTATGGCACTTTACAAGCCCGCTGACAGTTATCTATCAATGATTTAAGCCAAGTGAGAGCTTCTTGTTTTATCAGCAGAGCTATCTAGGGTCAAGAGTACGAGGTAGCTACTTGCGCTTCACAACCTTTTTCACAGGGCGGACTTCATTCATGCATTTCATTTACTCCTCCAAAGTTTGTAATTTAGACCTGAATCAGAGAACGGTCAACTCTGAACCAGTATCCCAGTGGTATTACTCTCGACATGGAGGACTTTACGACCACGACAGACTTATACGTGCTTTAGCAACCACTGGCTAGCATTCTTCGACTAGTGGGTTTTAACTCGCAATCTAACGGACACGAGTCCATTGCCCAACCAACCAGACTATCCCTACCAATTAATCTTTCTAAATTAAAAATATAATTCAATCATTCTGGCTACCAAATTTTGGGAAAATATCATTATTTTAGGGCAGTCAACCATTTCGTTATTTTAAGCCAATCAGATATGAAGAAATTCGGATTTGTATTAGTGTAACTCCGTCAAGATGGTCAATGGATTAATCTCAAATCGCGTAATTTCATAACTCAAATGTGTGTTAGTCACAGAAGATTTAAACTTTTTTTTATTACATTCTCAAAAATATTTTATTAAATATGACTTAAAAACCTAAGATATCCATAAAAAAATTGAAATTCTGTAATTCTTCAGAATAAATATTGGCTCAAAATACATAAAGTAGTATTTAACTGTTATTAACTGTCAAAAACCAGTTGATTAAATTGGATATCAAGTATATACTTTGTTTACCTTAAATAAAACTAAGTTATTAAATTAATAAAATGGATATTTTTAAAAGACACAGAAAATTCTTTTTTTCATTTATCATTTATATTTTTGGAAAATAGTTTTCATATTTTTTCATGGAGGAGAGCGCCGAAAATTACACTATTCTAGGTTTAGTCTATACTACAATAAAGCTCAATGTGTGTGTGTGTATTGGCGCTTTATAGACCAGACCGTTTCATCTAGAGCTACCAAATTTAGCACATGTATACCTTGGGGGTCGGAAATGGGCATCTTGGAGCGATTTTTTCCAAATTTAATTACAATTTGATTTAATTAAAAATTAAACGAAATTACGACGTATTTCCTCCATAACTTTTGAAAATATTATAGCACAAAACTGATTTTTACATCATATTAAAGATTAAAAAAATATATCTTTTTGGTGATACTAATATTTTAATCAACAAATTAATTTTCTATTTTTAATAGTTTTTAAAAAAAATAGTTTAATTATATTTTTTAACAATAAAAATAAAACTTATGCTGCACGCACGTATTACGAGAGAAAGGGGGGAAATTGTCGTTTATTAATATGCTGCCATCAGATAAACAAAAACTCAAATTAAAAATTAAAACTGTTATTGCAAATTAAAGATCTCAAAATGTGATTTTCAGCACGTATCTGTATGAAAAGCGTTTTTCTAAAAAGAAACGGTAAAGAAAAGTTTTTATAACTTTTAACGTATTATTAACTAAATAAATCAGCTTTATTTTAGAAAAATAGGGTTTAATATATATGTTTTCAATTAAAGACCAGACGGCTAATTTGTAAAATTTTAATAATAGAAATAAATCTATAAAGAAGGTCTAAATGAAGCAAATATTTACATAATATGTAACATGAGTTTATAAATGTTTTAATAAATGAAGAAAGTTTAGCTTTATACGGATAAGAGGTTCCCAACCTTTTTTGAACTGGCGCCCCCTTTCCTAATGAATATTTCAATATCGCCCCCCCCCTCCCACACCAGATAAATAAGAGCGTGCATAATGCATGGTGAAAACAAGAATTAAAAAAATTCTAATAGATAGAATATTGTTTGAATTGAGGCGCTACTGAATTTCTATATTTAAAAAAAGAGGAATAAAAATTTTAGCTTACCTGTCATAAGGACAGGCAGGGATTTTGATGATGCGAATTAATTCATAATAAGCTATTGCTTTTTAAATAAATAAACTGACAGTTTCAGAGAACCATCAAAACGCATACTTGATTATATTAAAAAGTATTTTTATTAAAATTTAAAGACATCAAATTTCTAACCGAACTAATGAGAAGGCTGAATTTGATGCATTTTAAGGAACTAGTCAATATTAGGCTCGATTTCACTTAAAAACAATCGTAAGTCACCGCTTTCAGTAATATGGAGCCGATTCCTCTTTTTCGTTACCAATGTTGCCTCAGCAGAAATCCACATTCTGCTAAATATCAAAAGGGGAATGCTATTAGAAGTCATATAACAATTGACCATAATCCTGAATGCAGTTGCGAAATAGACTTCTGCAGCCACAATTCTTGAATTTAATTTTTAAATCCTCATATGTCGTCAGTTCTATTAGTTCTTCTTCTAACTGAGGTGATCCTGCTGTGTTGACGTTGGAAAAATAATACAAAATCCAGTCTGGTCTGTCCATGCTTAAAATGTCCTGGAGTCGCTCCTTGAAGTTATTGTACACTATATTTGGTAATCCTCTAACGCCCCTTTGTGCCATATCAACGCCCCCTAATTTTCTCTGGGTCTTTTACCACCCCCTAAAAGCTTCAAACGCCCACAAGGGGGCGTTATCGGCCACGTTGGGAACCTATGATATAGATCCCCTGTTCTGTGAATTACATTTAACAATATATTTTTCAAGCATTTAAATTTAAGAAAAAAATATTTTTAATAAAAAGAGATGAATTTCAATCAAATAAGTCAGTGTTTAAAACTGACTGATTTATGAATATTTGAATATCTCTATTTAATAAAATAGGGGAATCAGAATTTTTGTTGAATAATTCTTGAGATATTATATAAAATATGAAAATTATTCTGTAGTACTCATAAGACTCAAATGCTGATGGACTCAATGTCTTCAACATTGACATTAAAAAAGATGCACAGTTTCAGTAAAAAATGTTTTTACATTAATTGCAACTTAATCATCTCTACTTTAATAATGAAATTTTGCTGGAGCTTACAGATAATTAGAGACATATAGTATATTACTGGCTTAAGGCCTTTATAAATGCATGAGGAAATTCATATGACTATCAAAACTTGAGCCTTAAAAATATTTTGAAGAAATAGCTATTAAAAGGCAAGTCACATAAAGTATTTAATTAACAATGACGTTACATAATATATATATATATATA
>JAPMOQ010048238.1:2647776-2671211 GCA_026543055.1 Argiope trifasciata
TAAACAATTTTATTGTGAAAAATGCAGATCTTTAGATTCTTAATTTTGTTTAGTTTTTAATTTTATATTTAACTATCTGGTAGCGTTGCTGCCTCCGAAAAAAATATTAAGTGCAATCAATCAATAATTTGGCAATCTTTTATAGAAATAGAATGAACGGTGCGACAATATATAAAATACGAACAAACGAATATACATTTTTATGTATTAGATTTTTGTATTATTTTAGAATTGTAAAACTTGGGGTTCTATCAGCACTTTAATGAAAGGAATTATTTATTGCATCTCGCGATTCGTTTAATATTCGTTCAGAATTCTCAAATTTAATTTTAGAAAATGTGATTAAAATATTTTGTTCTGAAAATTGATTCAACAAAGAAAATATATTTATACCATAAAATCGTTAATATAATTGAAAAGATAATTTTTGGAAATTAAGATGGTCTCCCAAGAACTTTCCCTTTTATTGACTGATAAATGTTGTTGTTGTAGTAGTTTCTTATGGCACTTGCCATGGACAAGCCCACTGTTACGAAGATAGAGATTTCAGTCGATAGGGAGCGTCTCCTGTTTTAGTAGCGCCAAGGGTACGACTTTCTACTCACTACTTACTCAACCCGTTTCAATAGGAGGGCACATTCATACGTCTCACAGATAGATTACTGGAAGAACAACCATTCCCGTACCTGGATTCAAACTCGAGATCCCGAAATGACGAGGAAGGGCGGTGATAAAAGTTTTATACCATAGAGCGATTTGTTTGACACTGAACTTGTAATAATTACGAAGTATTAACCTTTGGCGTGAATTTAGCATTTTTGTTGATTCTATCGTGTCAAATTCCGAAGTTTATTTGGCGATTAATGTTGGTATGCGGCTAATAATATCTGAAAATGCAATTTGTGATTTAGATGAGATTTTTTCCAATGGCTTGAAACCAAAATTTAACTAAAAAACTATTCAGTAACACAATGCCTCTTCAGACATTATTAGCCGCATACCAACATTAATCGCCAAATTATTTATTTATTAATATTATAATACTCATTGCGGTTTTTTTAACGTTTACATGTTTCTGTAAGTATAAACAGAAAAACAGTCAGTTTTTCTTTCGATTTGGTGTAGAACTTTAAACATGGTTCAATTTGGTTAAAATTTCAATTTGTATCGATGTTAAACACAGATGTTACACACAATAGATTTTAAATATGTGTGCTGAATTTTATCTACGTATCTCTATCTCTTCATTTCTTACAATTAATTCACACTCTCGATATATATATTTATATATCTTGTTCAAATTTTCAAGAATTAATAAAATAGTCGTTATTTACCCACTCAAGTTCAAATGCATTTTTAAACTTTTTGTGGATGACACCTGATGTTAATACAGATTGTTTTTCAAATATTAACTAATTAATTAAAAATTTTCTGTAATTTATATTTTTTCACCAAACTTGCCAAATGGTTGCCAAGTTTTGAGATTACTAACGTGATACCCGACCATAAATAATATAATATGATATAAGATATATATAAATAATATAAGAAAATAAGTAGGAATTGAATTAAAAAATTTCATTGATATGTTATTTGTTTTGTTGTTAAATTACATTCGAACAGCAGGACAGACGGATTTCCTCTGGCCGAATATTGCTCAGAATTTGATAAAAATCTACAAAGATCTAAAGTTTCAAACCCAATTTCTTCCATCTAGCTCAAAGAGTTTTTGAGTTATCATTGTCACAGACAAACATTTTTCAGACACACATTTTTCGAACACTGGGAGGTCTGAAATGCAGAAATTTTCAAAACCCTGGAATGCGAATTTTTTTTTTTTTGGTGATTACTACACTTTTTCTATACTACGTAGGCGAGAAAGTAAAAAAGAAAAGTATGTATTTCATGCATCTATAAGGTGTCTAAAAATATTTTTACATTTGGATTCATAATCATTTTGAAGATAATGATTTTCAGATTTTTAAAAAATCGTTCCACGAAGTTCACATTTTAAAAACAGGTATTATTAAGAAACCATACAATCCAGTGTCAACAATAGGACATATTGTAGAAATAAAGTGGTAAAAGGCATTTGACGCTGTTGAGCAATACGTCTTGAATAGATCTAGAGAAGATACAAACTGAGTTGAAACAGATTCTATTGTGAAATAGTTCTGACACAGGGAAAGAAAAAATGAAAATATCCCAGAAACAAAGGTGCCTTAACCAAAAAAAAAAAAATGAAGGGGATTGCTTTTAGTTCGAATGAAAGAATACGAACTGAAAAGAAATGAACTAGTATGACTTTCAATCAAAAGAAGCCTGTGAAATGATTCAAAGGATGAAGAAATTGATTCTCCATTTCTAAAAAGAGGTGAAAATTTCAACAGTATTCTAAGAAAGTTTGTAGAAAGAGAATTGTTTTTAACCATGAAAAATACCCAATAAAATCACTAGAGGAGATAAAAATAATTCTGAGATATTTTCCTAAATATTCAAAAGGTGATTAGAAAAGAAATTTCGGATCCAATACATTTTTAATATGATGAAACTAATTTAGTTTGAAAGTGCATACCAATCATATAAGAGCCTTAGAGATTACAAAAAAAACATTCTTATCCATAAAGATATAAAAGAAAAGACGATATATTCCGTTATAAGGGCGCAACGAAAAAAATCGCCAAAATATGCAAAATTACGTCAAATTTCCCGATATTCACTTGGCTACTTTGTTCGCGTTTTGTTCACATTGGAGACATTTGTTTTGCCATTCTCTTCGCTTAGCTAATCGCCTCACGTTTGGATTATGTTGGCGACATCTTGCGCCCATATAACGGAAAAGTATCGAAAAGGCATTCGTTTTTTGAAGTTTGCATTCAAACTAGTATGAGGCTAAAACATTTTTTTTTTGCCAGTTATTATTTTTTTATTGCCGCAACAATATCTCTACAACGCTTTTCAGTATTTTGAATGCTGCACACATCGTGAAAATTTTCTAATAATATTATAGAGCATGTACTATAATATTATCAGTAACTATAATATTGTGAGAATCTTAAAGAAGAAAATATTCTATACTTCAGAAAATACTTTTATTGGCATACAAACTACATAGGAGAACAAGTAGAGTGATGAAATTATATGATGCAGTGAACTTAAATGATTTTTTTGTCCCTAGTCGTCAGCAACAGCTTAGCAACCATAAATGATATGTAAAACATTAAATAATTTATTTGCTCTCAAATCATTTTTCCTTTTAAAAATGTTCCATAAGAGTATTAACGTTTTGCTTCTAAGATAGCCAGCAACACTATATCAGGCTGCACAGTATATATATTTTATTTCTCTCACTGCTGAATAATGTCGTAATGAATATATTTAAGAAATATTGTTCTATGCTAATAGGATCTTATATATCTATAATATGTATATTTACCTATTGCTGATATATATACTCTCTCTATTGCATCTCCATTCGTAAGCCATTTCAATTGAATTGAGTCACACATCTCCTTCTAAAAATTGCATTTTACCGTACTAGTTCAAGTTATTGCACGATATTGCTCAATCAAAAATCAATATTTTAAATGTCTTACAATGTTGAGTAAAACTCTCACTACATTGTCGTGTATATTGTACTAATAAAGTATATTTAAGTTGTGTGTGTGTGTGTGTGTGTGTGTGTGTGTGTGTGTGTGTGTGTGTGTGTGTGTGTGTGTGTGTGTGTGTGTGTGTGTAAAATCTGGAAGGATGGATAGATTATAGTCAGGAATAGAACATATGTTACTTTCTATTCCGGTTAATTTTTTATTAATTAAAAACTAACTTTCGCTCCAAAAAGCTGAAGCCAAATCCCGCCATAGATAAGTAAGGATCCACATTTTTTTCCCGAATTGAGGTTAGGCTTAGAAGATTATTAAGAAGATTCTGATTATTTCAAACGATTCTGTTATGTTTATGTTCGATGTATTTAAAATCTATGTTGTTAATGAATCGATCTTCCGGATTCTGTCTGAAGTAATTTTAAATTGGAAGAAAACCGAATAAAGGAAATAAACAATTTCTTATCTGCATTGCATTACCGCAACTGGAGTAGGAAAGTCAGACATGTGCGTTACGCAAATTGGTATTGAAAGTCCGCGAAGCTGGGAGTGAATCTGTGCCTAACGCTGATTGGCTGCTGATATGACGCCTCTTGAAGCTCGGCAACTATAGAAGGTTGGCAAGCAATTCATATAGACTTAAAAAAGGGTAGAAGTTGTCCATTTCTGTTCTTATCTTCGATCTTACGAACGTGAAATGGATAACACATGCAAATTATGTAACTGGCATTTTCGCGTCTATAAATAAACGTCCGAATCGTATTGCTAAATAACCAATGAGCGTTAAGATTGATACATCCCAGGTTCAGATGCTGATGCCTGTAAAGTTCGCTCGTGATTGCCGTGACATCAACTGTGTTTGCGCGTGATGATAACTGTGTGTTTTCATTTAAATTAAAAATGTAAAAATTATGTGTATAATACTGTTGTAGCTGTTTCAATCTCGATGAATAAATAAAATGGATTTGACCTGATTTTAAAGAAATATGGACTTGATTATATATATATATATATATATATATATATATATATGATTTTTGTTATGTATGCCCAATTTTTTATATATTTGGATGATCGAAAGTCAGAAATATATGGTAGCGATGGTAGCTTAATAACAGCCATCTCTGGTGCCAATTATTATTCATTTAGCAATAATCTAAATAATATAGCTGTCTTGGCATAACCATAGAAAAAAATTAAAATATTCATTTCTAAATTATATACATAATTCTCACAAAAGAACTGATGTAAGGCCAGTTGACTGCAGTGAAATTGGGTGAATAAATTGCACTTTAGGTTTACTAGACTCGAAGTATCATAATATCATAATTATCATTTTATTTTCATTGTACTCCACCGTAGAGAAATTGTTGGCATATCTTTATATCATTTATTTTTCTGTTATTGTACTACTTCACAACGTAAGCTTACTTCCATAGAATTCTTCGTTGAAAGAATTAATTTTATTTCTTTGACTGCAGAAATGTTTAAAAATTAATAGGATATCTTAGGAACTAACAGCACGGTTATCAAAAGTGAAAAGATTACAACTGCTCACTGGCATGACAATTCTTGCATACAGCCCACCACCCCGCCACCACTGAACGTAACAGTACTATTGAAACTTTCACACTACAAAAAACAGGTGATGCTTAATTCTGCTTATTGGCACAGTGATACAGTCAAGGTTGCCAAGCATTTGATATTTGAATGCAGTAAGTTTATGCTCGAAAGACATAAACTCAGGAACTGCCTTATGAAGAACAATCTAGCTTGATCTCCTCATTTATCTGCTTCTGTACAGAGTAAATCATTTTTTTATTTCCCTTTGTACATATATTGACAATATTTTCCCCTGTATTATTTAAACTTTATTTCAATGTGTTTGCCTTTATATATTTGCATATGTACTTTAATATCTGTATTTTGAATATTTTATGTTTATTATAATTTGATCATGCTTCTTCAATTGTTTTATGTCATTTACAGTATGTTTCTGTTAGTATGTGAATAATTTTGTTTCTATTTGTGTATTTACTTGTTTCGACCATTTTTCTCTGCATTTGTACCTGTGTCCTCAAATCTGAAATTTGTTCTGCTGTCGATTTTGAACTGAGTTACATCTGTCAGCCTTGTGGAATACTTGTTGACACACAAGGAGTTTATATTTCGAGAACCAAAATAATAATAATAATAATTTTAAAAATCTATTGGCACAAGGTGCGATATATTCATAGCATTGTTCAATATTATAAATGCAGTCCAATATCATAAGAATATCGAAACTATACTGTCGAGCATTTTATGTTAATAGGAAACTAGATAGTCTGCAAATGGAAATCATTTAATATGCCATATTTTTAATAGAATCGCAATTTAAACTTACGATACTTCTATAAGGCACATATTCAGAGTAATTCAAGATTTTTTAATTAAAAACTAATATTAATTTGTATATAACTTATTTACGGTCCTTTTATTTTAATTATTTTGATATTCTCAATTTATTAGCGGTGAACGTTCAAAATTTCTTTCAGCTTAAAATTAGAGCAAATAATTTTGGAGATTAGTTTCATGGCGCCATCTAGCAATAAAAAGAGCTATGAAAATATTCACTGATCGAATAATTTTTTAAGAACAGAAAAATTTACAATAAATTTCTTAAAACATTTTTATCTTTCACTTTTCTTGTAAAATCTGCAGACTAATTACATAGAATCTGTAAGGTATTCTTTTTATTAGAAATTTTTTAATAAAAAAAAGGTATAAAAATTTGAGAATAAAAAAATGATTAATAAATTATTCATTATATATTTAAAAATTTCAGATATATTCGGCAACGCTTTTATTACAACTTTTTTTAATAATATATTTTTGTTAAAATTAGCGGCATTTCCATCAATATAGTCGTGGGGGTGATGTAAATGGAGTGGTGTATTTCAGAATAACGTCAATTTTTCGTTTCTCAGTAAATTTAAATTATTTAATTATTAGTAAAGAAAATAAATAAAAAATTATCAACTGAGTGTATGGATGTTTTGAATTAAATCAATAATTTCTAATCAGTTTTAACAAATAATAAAACTTTAAAACAGCTGTTTCGTTTTTTTTTCCCCCCAAATTGAGCTCTTTTGTATACTGCCTTTTTCAAATGCGATAAAACAATAAAAAAAATCACAGCATAAAAATGTTGTTTGTACTTATTTTTTTAAAAAAAATAGTTGAAATATTTTAAAATTTTTATTTATTTTTTCTTAATCTAAATAATAGTCACTACGTCTATAAGGTATATATGTATATTCCATTATTCCATTTTGGACCACTTGGTCGAATTCAATCAAAATTTTGTGCATTTATTATATAAGACATAAAAAGGAATACTGTCATCATTTTAAAATAAAAAAATTGATAAAACTTCCCAAATTAGAAATTAACAAAAAAAAAAAATAACACTTAACTATTTTAGCACTATTTTTTATTTATTTTACTATGCTTTTAATATATTAATATGCAATATGCAATGTAATTATAAATCATAAAATTTTAACTTAACAACACTTAAAACAAAGTTTAAAACAATCATTTAAAAGAACACACTTTTATTAATATCTAAACTTTTCTGTGACAAATTTTCATAAGTAATATTATATTTAACAACTCACAGAGAAAATTAGTTATCGGTGATTTTTAAAAAGCATCTGGTTCACTTGTCATTCTAATTTTAATAAGAAGTAAATGTTAAAGATTTTTTCACCCTATTACAAATATTTATACAAAAGTATTTTTAATCTTAAAAAGAATTTACTTCAAGTTTATAAACTAGTATATATCATTATTATTCGAAAAGAAAAAAGAATACCTGATTAATAAAATTTAAGAGAAAAGAAATTATCTATTACATTATAGTTCTTAAACAGCTGTAATCAAGTTCGAAACCAGCCTATATTCGACGATAAATTCATCTTTATCTGTGAGACAAAGATGTAAAAGATTATTCTAGACAAAATCTCATATCAACTGAGTTGCGAAAAACTAAGTAATAACATTTTCGATGTTATGACAACAAAAAAATTCTATTTGGTGCTGAAATTTTACAAAAAGAAAAAAGGTAATTTAATTTTTTTTCATAACATGATAATACTTGATACATAATTCGACTGCCTTTACATTACTTTTAAAATTTATTTTTTATTTCATGGTAACGTTAAAATGAACAACAACAAATAAAATATTTTTAATATCATCATATCGGACCTGAGAATAAATTCAGCAACTAAATTACCGAAAGGTGAATTTCGATAAAAAAAAAAATAATAATTTCATTAGCACAAAACTAGAATGGAAATAAATTATTTTAATTAGTTCTGCCTTCTGTTTAGAAGCAACACTAAAATTTCGACGAAAATAAATTCAATATCTCTTAAAAACATTTATAAATTATTACAAAATTTATTTTTGTATATTTATATACTCTGGAATTAGTGTGGATAAGCAAGACAATTTTTTAATCGAAGATTTTATTAATTTTTTTAAAAACACTTCTTATTGAATATCACTACTTAATGTTAAGATCAAACTTCGCACTAATGAAAATTTTTTAAAGTGCGTTTCTTTTTAAATACTATTACTCTTCTTTCTAACCTTATTGGATACGTATAAAACTATACAATAATTTGTATAGATTGAACATTTATTTCTTATTGTATTATATTGTGTGTTTTTATTGCGAAAACATTCAAAACGCACACTTAAACATGATACTGAAGGATCTATTTCCCATTCTTATATTTTTAATTACTCTATTAAGTATCAGGAAGAAGGTTGTTGTATTATTTGAAGTTTTATCTCTTCCTTTTGAAATTACATTAAAAAATTTAATATTAGAACAGAAAATTAGGAAAACTACATAAATATAATGTAGTCTTTTAAAACAGTATATTATAAGACTATCAAAATGTGAAGTTTAAAAGTATTTTGCTGAGGTGGACTTTAAAAGTAAATCGAAGAAACTACTCAATTGAAATTTTAGCTATTCAATTGAAATTTTTTTTAATAACTGTAAACCAGATTCTATTTTTGTACAAGAAGTATTCATTAACCTAATAAAAAATTTCCAAGGTTATAAAATTTTTAAGGTGATGTAAAATTAAAATACATGACACGTTGTAAACGTATGTGAAATACATTTCCAAGGCTGTCCTAATTTATTGCTGTAATAACTGGAGAAAATTCAATTCTTAACTTAATTTAAATTCTATAAAGCCAGTTATCAAAGAAATTGCTCTCCTTGGCTCTTTTATTCTTAAGACATAAAAGAATAATACATAAAATATACATTCTCGTGACCTCATTATATCATTGTAGTTAAAAAAAACATAGCTCAATCTATGAGGAAAATGTAATTATATAATATAAATTAAAGTCGAACTCTTCATTATAGTTTACAATTTTTATTTTCATATATATTGTTTTAAAGAAACTTTTTTTTCTAAAAAGTTATTAATGTTTAAAAATTTAAAAATCATTTATGGTTAAAAATTTAAATTTTAAACCTTTTCATAATTTTTTTAAAAAATTGTATAAATATTTTTATGATATTACCCTGTACAGTGCAAGTAATATGAGCTAAAAATGAACAAAAACATAAAGCATGGAAAAAATAAGAAATAGAAAAGAAGAAAAAGCTTTAAAACCCTTCAACATTGAATTGAAATACCTTCTAACAGTAAACTGAATAGTAATACTAAGAAAGGGAATAAAGAGAAATTATTTGGCATGATTTCTATCTTTTTTAAAAAAAATTCTAAAAACATATTTAGAATAATAAATTTATACTTAAAAACTGGTATTTATTGATAAATATTTTTTTTAATTGGTATTTATTGATAGAGAAAAACCATTTTTGGTCCTGTTGTCCGTCTGTCAATCTGTTTATGAAGATAATAACGCAATAACACTTTTAGCTAAAATGTTGAAATTTGATATTTGGAATTATGACCAAATTTGTAGATTTCTATCAACCTCATAAGAAGTCTCTCTGTCTGGTTGCTCAAGTGAACTCGATTATTAAAAAAGACAAAGAACTAGATAGATAAATTTGGTACACAGATTTAAAATCCGTAATGCAGATACATAAGATTTTGAGCTAAATCGGTTAAAAGGTGGACTGTCTAACGGCTTATATTCTTGTATACATGCAAATTCAATGACGTAATTGGATGAAATTTTATGTATTATCTTGTAACTGCAAGTACAATTTTGTGTACGGTGTCCGATTACGTTCAAAGAAATTTTATTTTTTAAATTGATTTTTTTTAAAAATACTAAAACTATGTTTTTTAGAGATATTCTCTATTATAATACAAAATACTATAAATACAAAAAATAAATATTTGAAAATATACTTTGAGAAATAGGAAAAATTGTAGTAAATTTTAATGAAATTTAACCAAAACGGTTAACACTCTACAGAAAACTGTAATACAGCAATCCTATTTTTCCTTGAACATAGGTTAGAAAATGTTATAATGAATAAATAATGAATTATACAATGAATAAATATACAATGAATTATACAATGAATTGTTATAATGAATATAACAAAATAAATACGATCTTAAACAATAAATATTATGTATTCATTTTATATGGGAAATGGAACACTTAATATATACTTAGAATAGACACCCTAATGTTGCGATGTTGAATAAGTTTTCGCTGTTTTCCAACAAATAGTGTTACCGGAACTGATGACGTTTTTTTCATGATAGTGACATATTTATTTACAAATACTATACCCAAGCTTGAATTTCAGGGTATGTTATTTCGTGGGAGTGCAAATAACTTTTTTTTCATTGCGTTAAATATGTCAAATATCATGCAAAAAAAAGAGTATTTGTGGGGAATTTTAACGAACTATTTAAAAAAAAATCAATAGCTGAAACTCAAAAAATGCTTGTTCAGACTTACGGCAACCATGCTCTCTCTGAAAAGAATTTACATCCCTTAAAAACAACGCTTTTGATTTTGAAGATAAAGAACGCTCTGTACACCGAAGACGTTAGGAGACAGACACATGAAAGAATTACTTAATGAAGACCCGTGTCAACTACTAGCTGATCTTACACAATCATTAGAAGTTGATCACACAACAGTTTCGAAATGTTTGAAAGCATTGGGAATGATTCAGAAGCAAGGTATTGGGTGCCTTACTTCTTGAAACAGAGAGATGTCGACGCCCCTTTTCACGTGTGAACACTTACTTCAACGGCAGAAGAGGAAATAAATTTTGCATCTAATCGTACTGGCGATGAAAAATCGTAGGGTAATCCCAACCATGTGTCAACATTTTCAGAAAATCCGAATATACAAGGTACCAAGTTTCTGCTCTGCATTTGGTGGAATCAGCTGTGTTTAATACGTTAAGAGCTGCTCAGACCAACTGAAAACATCTCAGAAGATCTCTGCAGACTACAATTGGTGTGATTAAATCGAGATTTGAAGGAAAAACGGCCGCTACACGAGCAGAGACACGACAAGGTCGTTTTGCAGCAAAACAACATTTGGCCACATGTTGCAAAATCGGCAAAAACCTACTTGGAAACACTTAAGTGGGAAGTCCTACCCCACCCACTGTATTTATCAGACATTGGCCATTCCGACTACCATTTGTTCCTGTCGGTGACACATGGCGCGGCTGAGTAGCATTCTTAGGACGATGCCGAAAATTGGGTTGACTCTTGGAAAGCCTCAAAAGACGTGTCGTTTTTCTAAAGTAGAATTCAAATGCTGCCAGAAAGATGGGGGAAAGTAGTGGCTAGCAATGGAAAATACTTTTGGTAACATGTTTTTTAAAATAATTAATTTTCACACACACACAAAAAAAACAGCGACAACTTATTGAGCATCTCAATATATACCTTCTTAAAGTAAGCTTTCACCAGATTACCTATAAGCACAAGATATTGAAATCAAACTAGGGCATTATCCTTGAGATACATAAACAATCCGTTGTCCATACGATTTTAAAACGTTTTAACTTTATGAAATATTTCAACGATATCTAGAAAAGTAGATAATAATGTATTATATGCTGCCAAATAATATTTAAATTTATCGTTTTCTAAAATAGTAACAAACTGTCGCTTTCTCTATTTGTCTCTTCAATCAATTTTTTATCGTCCATAATATTATTAATCGATCGTTTTTAGGTTTATTATTTTCCCAAAATGAATCCAAAATTTAGATCGTCTAAATTCAAATCATGTCTTAGGTGCTCCGAATTTTAACAACTTTTCCTGTAAATTGTGTAGGATTTTTGTTTGCCAAATAAATGAAGTTTCGACTCATACCAATTTAAAATTACTTTTCCTTTTTTCAAATAGCTTTGCAATAAGGATATTAAATATATTACAATGGAATTAAGTTAACTTAAAAGAAGCGGTCATTAATCAAAATAAAGTAATAGAAATTCGCATATCTCATGAGAGTGTTGAAATGTTATTTATCCCAGCTACAGCTCCTTTACTGGACAATAAATTTCAATCCATATAAATATGAGTACATTTATATTAATAAATGACGAATATCACCATAAAATCTTATACAAATGGTTAACTAACCCATTCATTTGAGCCTTTAACACAAATATTAGGCTTACAAGATTTTAAAAATTATATCAAAACAGTCTAATCACATATTTTCACGTGAGTCAGCTTACTTTAAGTGCAAGATTATATTCCATTTATTATTCGTTTCTATAATATAATTTTAAGTTCAATAAGAAAATTGCAGAAGCTCCAGTTTAAGAGAATCAATAATACTTCTAGGTATATCAGAAGAAGCTTTGCATAAATTTTTATAAAATGAATCAATTTGGATCTCGTGAAAGTTGTCCTGTTCGTTTGTTTTGGCAAGTTTTTCTCATAAATGCGGTAAAATATTTCAAGAGTTCCTACTTATGTATAATTTTTAAGGAAAGTCTGAAATCTTACGTCATAGTAGATAGCATCTTTGCAATTTCTCATCGTTTAAAAGATGCCTCGTCGTTTCTTATTTTTCGTTTTAAATTTATACAATAAGTGAATGTATTTTAAAATTTTCGTTTAAAAACATACACGACGCGATTAGTTTTGAAAATTTGCAAATTAATGCCAGCTTCCTTAAATATCTCATTTAATTACAACTGAAACGCATTTTTGCAGTGTAAATTAATTATCATTCTCAAATTTACTTTGCACTATTTTCAGCTTTTAATCTCTTTTGGAAAAATGTATTTTTTAACAGAAAACCTATTAATTTATTTATCTCATTAATCCCGGATAACTAAATTATCAGTTACATTATAACTATAAAGTCCTCGATTGTAGTGTGCAATAAAAACATTAAAATCAAATAAATTGCTCAATAAAAATAAGGATTTATTATATGGCCCAACAATATGAAAAATAGAATCATGAGAACTAAATGAGAACACAGAATAAGAAAATAAGAAAGATAGAATTCAACAAAAATATGGATTTATTACATGGCCCAATAAGATGAAAAAAAAAAGAATAATAGAAACTAAATGAGAAAAAAAGAAGAAGAAATAAGTTTGAAAGGGCTGAGAATTCGGATAGGTTTGTGAAATTCGCATTCCAGCGGAAGTGCGTCATTACTTTTCCGAATGATTAGTATCTAAGGTTGATTTCTTTACAAAATTCAAAATTGTTAGGAATAGTCGTATATAGTACCAAACTAATTTCTACCATACGAATCACTTAACCACGTAAATTATGTTCTAAATTCATCTCGATTGTATGCGTTCGCTGATTTGTGCATTTCTGATGATGTCGTGTCCGTGTTAACATGGAAAGGGAATGCAATAACTTCTAAAAGAAAAGACCCCTAAGCATCCGAAAGCAGAAGTCTGACTTCTAGCTCATATGCAGATGATACGCACATTCTCTTGCACAAACCTTTTTTACAGTGGGATTCATTCACACATTTCATTGATAGAACACAAGGGAAGAACAACCATGTCTGAACCAGGACTGGAACCCAGGGCGAACCCACTACCCTCAGCCAGGACACCGGCAATGCATTTCTGGTGATTGTAAAAAGCATTCGTCTTTTAAATAATCATTTTTCTTAAAAAACATGTGTATAAATATAGCTTATTAATTTTTCTGACATAATTTACTAATTTTTGAAACAATTTTAGAAAATAAAACCATATTCATTAAAAAGTTTAAGAATTAAAACTAAATTTAGAGCAATCGTCATTCTAATGCCTAAAACCTATTTTAATTTTTAGAAGATCATAATTCTAACATTACTTTTTTTCACTCATTTTTAAAAAATTTTTTTGTCTAATAGTCTCAAAGATTTTCTTTATTGATCCGCATCAGTAAACGTGGACTCAATTGGGAAAAGGTTACATTTCCGCTGGCATAGAAAGGAGCCAAATCAGGTGTGCAAAATACATGAAAATTATTTTGGATTATAATTTAAATTCTAATAACATACCTACAGTAAATGATTTAATATCAAAGTTAGTCTCTCCCTTCCTTTACTTTTATAGAGTGACTACTGTTTTATATATTTATTTCGATCCCTTTCATATATAAATTAACAAGGGATACCAATTTCTCACAATAGAATATTATGTTAAGTATCCTATGCGTAGGGGTATGTTTTTATGTAGTGAGGACATGGTATGAGATAAATGCAATGAGAAGTCCTTTCGTAGAAGAAAAAACTAAGACGACGTTTATTTACACGAATACAGGACAGCACAAAGATGACAAATATTTACAGTCGACGACTTCTTCTTCTTGCATATAGCCGACCACCCCGCCACCACTGAACGTAGCAGTATCGATAGGATTTGTTGTGGTCGACTGCTGAATAAGTATTGTCCAACCTTGTATTGACCGAAAAGTCAAACTAACATTCCTTTCTGGGTAATAAATAGTTATCTTTCTCATATGCAGCCAAGACGAATACACAGGACAGCTCATAGCAGAACTCTACAGCAGACAGGGGTACACACGCAGAAATTCCGCAGTGACAACGTTCATAGCACACAAAGCGGATTCAGCAGGAGAGGGGATAGTCGAAGCTTTGCTCTACGGTCTCTCCAGATGACTGACTACTCATCGTGGCTTCTTGCTTCAGCTGCTGACTCAATTAACGACTCCTATCCAGGACTTTAATGCTGACAGTTTGACTTCGATTATATGTTTGTAGGGGCTCCCGTCCTTGGAGTGGGACTTTCCCTTTAATGATGTGACTGATTGGGCATGACTTTTAGTATGTTACCATGAGCTAGTTAGGCTACTGAGGAAAAGTGTGCATCGTCTGAGTGAAGAATTTTGGTCAAGCAGGGAGTGTGATTGGCTGAGAGAAGATGGGTGATTGAGACACGGCACGCTATTGGTTGTTACTAGAGGAGTGGGTGAGTGGATTACGTTGCTGAAAGTAAAGAAGGATTTTGCGATCTTATTTGCTTAAATGGGAATTTAATGCGTTATTTTTAGATTAAAATGAGCACCTGAAATAAAATTTTTGTTCGAATTTCTTAAAGGAGAATGTTTCTGGGACTTTTCAGTTTTAGGTTGGGGTCGCATCTAGGGATTAATTCAATTGCTTCATTGTAAATGTTCTCAAGATTTTTAAATAAGATTTGTAACTATTTTGATGATGAATTATTTCAGAGAGGGGAACTCAATTGCTTTGTAACTTTCCGTGTTTGAAAAATAACTGGGGGCTTTACATATGTTTTTAATGGTTTGATCCTGCTGTTGATTAGTTTGAGGTTACTTTTGGCAGCGTACCCTCATACCGGGCAGGTATGTGTTAATACTGGACTCAAATAGGCAGTGTTAATAAGTAATTTATTTTCGCTAGTCATTTTAGAGTTCCTTGATATTAGGGGAAATTACTGATGAACTAGATCTCGGAACTTGTTTTTGTTATATAAAAAGCGGGATTTCCATGTCACCTTTTTATCTAAAATTATGCCACGATATTTGCAATTCTGAGATCACAGTATAATTTTGTCAATAATTTAATGCTGGGGATACATTTTTTTTATTGTTTAGTGCTTTATTCTAATGCTAACAGCTTGTGACTGCCGTCCTTTTATAGTTCCCAAGAGGAGGGACTTGAAGCTTCTGGATCAATCAGGGCGTATCTGGACGTATCTCAGTTCCTAATGGCCGGATAGAGAAAATTCTCGATGTTTCGGGTATTATCCATTCTTTTGCGAAAGTTGCCAAATGAGCACCAAGATCTGGGATCACTGATGCTGCACCCGCAGCATCAAATTCAGATACTCAGTATTTCTAATGATGACACTATGCGTGTGGAAAAGCAAACTTATAGATTCATAATAATAAAAGTACAAAACATTTTTTTTAACTCATTTTCATTGATTTTTGTCGTTGTTATTGTGGTTTTTATATCACCGACATTCATCCAACAACACCTTGCAGGAACTTCTAAAAATATTATAAACAGAAACCTTAATCCAAAGTGGATTAATCAGAAAATGGATTATCTAAAGTAGAAGCCGAAAGACACTTATTTTCTCAACAACAGATTAATTATCTAGATTTTTTCTGCAATCACTGATTTATTACTATTAATAAAAATTGCCGAGTAATCGAATTACCTGATATAACAAAGGCTCTCAATCTGATTTTACCATAAATATACTTAGTAGTTCTATAAGCGGCACCTTAAAATATTAATCCACCTCATATTTTGGTGACTTTAAGATTTTTTTTATTATATCTATACATTGATCAACAATGCATTTTTTAAAAATCTGTTTTTAACGTTTTTTTCCTCGATAGCTTTCTTTTAAAAATTTTGGTCGATTTTCCAATTAATTAAAAAAATTATTTAAAGCAAAAAATAATAATTAAAAAAATGATTAATTTAAATAATAAATATAAACTTAAAAAAATATAATGGTTAAATAAAATTAATTAATTTAAATTTCAAAAATATAAATTTAGAAATCAACAGTAAAATAAAAATAATTAATCAAACAAATAAATGGAAAATATTAATATTTAGATAATATAATTAATGTTAAATATATATATATATATATATATAGTAATATACGTATTTAAAAATAAAAAAAACATTAAACACTTATAATAATAATATAAATTAAAAATATTAATAGTTAAATAAAAATAATATAAGTAATAAGAATAATAATTCATTTAAAAACAATAAAATATTTAAATAATAATAATAAAAATATAAGTTGAAAAAATAGTTAAATAAAAATAATGAGTTTAAATAATAATAAGAATATATATTTGAATAATAATAATTAAAAATATTAATTATTAAATAAAAAAATCAATTTAAATAAAAAATATATATAAAAATTTAAAAAAGAATAATATTAATGCATTTAAAAAAATATTAAACAATTTCAATAGCAATAATTTTAAATTTATTAATAATTACATTTAAAAAATAATAGTAATACATTTAAAATTAATAATATTAATTTATTTAAAAATAATAATTTAAATTGAAAAAATATAATAATAAATTAATAAATAATAATAACAATAATTAGAGTAATAAAAAATTTAAACTATCATAATTTAAATGTATTCATCTAATTATATAACTTATTAAAGAACAAAAATTAATGTAAATGCATGAAGTTGGAAGACAGAAACATTACTTGTTCGCTAAAGTATCATCATAATTCTAATATTCATTTTTTTGGTGTGGGGGGTGTGTGGAAGATTTTATCTATGTATCAACGCAACAGGATGAATAATAAAAAATTTCCGGCTTGATGATAAAAGTAATAAACCATTCATTCTGTCGCAATTTATTTTCAGAATGTTCACAAATGTTATTCAGCCATTATAAAATATAAGAGAGTATAAAGATAAAAACGGAAGATAAAAGGATAATTGGTCGAAAAATCCTTGAAAACTGTATTTATATTCTTTAAGCATTGACTTACACAATGTTTCCTTAATATAATATAAACTCGGGTTATCATACAGTGTTTTTCTGTATTTTAAGTGCCTTTATCACTATGTTCTTACAAACGCTAATGGAAGATAATAAGTATATTTTTAAGAATTTCTTCTTTGAAACAATTTTAATTGGCCACGTTTGAACCATAGATTTATTATTTCACTAGATCATATTTTAAATGTCTGTATAAGCTTTTCTAGAAAAAAGTTTGAGTTTATCAATAACAAATAGTTCAATTTTCTCATTAAATTTGTTTTCACAAATCTTATCGTTGATTTTTTAAATCTAACCAATGGATTGTCCATCCTTTTTCCTATACCTACTCAATGCTCCACAATTTTTGCGTTTAGTTTCACTATAAAAGGTTGAACATTAAGCAAGTGTTTGAAGTCCCTTCTTTTTTTATTGCTTTTGTTTAAAATTTAGTGGACATAGAACTCCTGTCGATACTGCTTCGTTCGGTAGTTGCGGGGTGGTCGGCTGTATGCAAGAAGTAGACATGAACTATGGAATCTAAATCGCGCATATAACAATTTATTTGTTATTTTGTTCAGTACAGTCTTCAGGTGCCTCTAGATGGTAAGGCAAAAGAATATTACCACTATATGAACTTAGTTCAAACAGGTGAATAATTCTACAATTAAAATCATACACTAAGTTCGCACAATTAAATAATTTCATTTTTAAATTTTAGTGAATGCTCCGATTCACAAATTAAAAATCCTGAAAAAAAGTCAATACGTTGGAAAATAAAGTTGACTGATATGAACTCAGTATTTTAGTAATAAAACAAATATCGTCTGTCCAGCTCACTAAATTTTTGTGCTGTGTGTTTTATACATGACGAACAGACAGACATATCTGCCATAGATAGTTTTCATCTAAAAATTTGAAATTTTATTATAAAAACTTCATATCGAATTTCATCCATCTAGCTTGATATACTTTTGAGCTCTTATTTTCAAAGATAGACAGAAATAATCAGTATTTTTATCACAGAGTGGATGAACATCTAAAAATATGTTGATATTTTAAGGTTGCAATTTTTTGACGATTACAGTATACACTTTGCTATTAATACCATTTGTATACTTCCTATGCTAGAATCATTTGGATGGAATTTTCTTTTTTTTTTATGAGTCATTGCTCAGATCAAGAAGCCTGTAATGAATTGCGTCAGTTGGTGAACCAGACACTGATGGCAAATAATCAACAACGCTGATGTTTTCTTTTTCTTTTTCAAATAGTTTCATGAGTAAGTCTCAGGTGAGAAGGGAAATCCTTGGCAACCTTAGTGAATGAATTCGTTCCCGAGCTTGCGCCGTCAGTTTTTCAAAGTCGTTGTTGACAATGAGAAAAAAAAAGATTCCAGAGCATTTTGTATGCCTAATATGCAGAAAAACAGCGTTAAATTTTGCCTTATGACTCACCTGAAACATTTCTTTTTAATTATAGTAGTATTTCGATATCTATTTTTCAGCTAATAAACGACATTAAATAACTTGTTAATTTTGTTTCCTCATCAAGAAAAAAGAATTCATTTCGCTTAATCTATGAATAATGCCGAAATTCGTAAACATTTTTTAATATTTTTTCTCTTTTTTGTGAATTTTAATAAAATTTAAATCCTAATTAATTTTCTAATTTTTTAAACCTTAATTTAATACATATTAACATCATTTCAAAATATTCTCTTTTTTCCTGATCCGATCTTCGCTTTTGCACTTAATTAATCGTAGATGAGCTCCATAAAACTACTGACTGAAGCATTTTCTCACTCTCCGAGAGAAAAGATTAAAATATCTAATGATCCTCACAAGATATCTAAAAGATACTAAGAATTCCTTTCCTAATTCTACACGTTTCACAGAAATTCCTATCAAAATCTCAAAGTGAAATTACTGAAGGGAAAATTTTCGCTCTGTTTTGCTCTTGTGCCACGATGTGAACTGACGCAACTTTTACGACCGATTATTTATTTTACAAATTATGTCTCCCACCATAAAATAAATCGTAATTTAAATTTCTAAAAATCTTCTTTATAGCCACGGAATTTCTAAAATATGTTTACGCGCACATAAAAGGAAAGCTGAAAAAAAAATGAATAAATACATTTCTTAGTCCTTTGGTAATGAATCATTTGATCATCTCAATCTTTGCTTATTTTCGCCTCAAAGTAACAATTATTGGTTGTTAAACGAACGGTAAATATTTTTTTTCCGCCTCGTCTATTGTATATCCCTAACACTTTGCCCATTATTATTATTGATACTGTGACGGAGTGTCCATAATCCTCAGCGAAAGAAATGATCGGATTAGATTTACATTAAATTAAATTCAGTTGACGAATAAGGCTGAGTTGGTTTAATAGTAAGATCATCTGGTTCTAAATGGCTCTGTATTCAATATTGAATCCTCCAAAGATCGTCTTGAGCCTTATGTGCATTAAATTTGATTTTGTGAATCAAATGCTCTCTCACCGATATAGTGAGAAAGTTTATAAAGATTTGACAATTCAGTTACAGCTCTCCTCATTTGACCGTAATTTAAAAGTAAGAGGATTGTCCCAAAATAATACAATTAAATTAAACAAAATTACCAGGGTTGAGAAATAACAACGAGAGGTGGAAAATGAAATTTAAAATATCAAAAAAACTCTCGATAAATGCAGTTAATGTCTTCTTTAATCAATGATCATGTAGATTCTTCATGATGCGAGATAAATATTGTTTATATGCGCATGTTATTTTCTAAATAAAATAATTAAAGCAATTTTTGTTAAATTTAAACTGATGTATGATGCGTTGTAGTTGAAAAGCTGTATAGAATTCCTAGACCGGTCTTTTCTTTGAAACGGGGTATAAATGGGGTCTGAAAGGTCTTTTCTTGACTCTTCAATAGTAATGTGATGACTTGATCTCTACCGATCAAATAAGAGAGTGGAATTTCAGACAAATATTTGATTTACATCCAAATATATTTATAAAAGAACAATTTGTTCTAGTATAGGTTAAATATTGCTATTTACAAAACATTTGAAGGTTGAAGGTCTACCGCAAAAACAGTTCTACAGCAAGACGCTAACAGGTAGCTAGCAGAACCTCTACCAGGGTGGAGCGTCAAAATGCCGCAGTCCGCAATCCAGAGGTCTCTCCCCTTCTTCAAAAACAAGAAATGTTCTTTATCGCTGTTCAAAGTCCGTCTTCTTAATCTTTATTCGCCCATGCCACTTCTCCATCGTCCAATCGGCCAACAAAAATTTCATTCAGTTGTGGCACCAGGCTTTCATGGCTTTGGGACTGTTCATCAATGATGCGTCCTAGTAATTGACTGCTTCGGAACACGAGTCGGTGAAATTCTTTCACAAAGGGATCATTCAGCATCCAGATTTGGGACATTCCTTTCCTTTGAAACTTAAAGGAAACTGGTGAGAAACAGGTGTCATCTCCTCAATTAGCTTCACGAGTGGTCTAACGACCAGATGCGAACAGTCGACGATAAGAGGATTCAATATCTCGAAATCTGGCGGTTTTTAACAATGAAGGGCGTTATCCGATTGTGAGCAGCTGTATAGAAATACCACTTCTTGTGAAGGGGAACATTACAGCAAACTATTGAAAAGAGATAGAGAGAGAAATAAGAAAATACACCTTATAATAAACAATTTTCAACACTGCAACGTTTTCGATAACTGCAATTACTTAAAACACATCTCGATCACTGTGCAGCGACACTTTTGTGTGCCTCCAAATTCTTAAAGTGTGCCGCCAAATTTTAGAAATGCATATATTATTACGAATAGGCAAGAACTAATTTCGCTTTCTACTAATAGATATTTATTTTTAAAAGATTCAGAACAATCAATTAATTTTTTTTGGATTAACATTATATGCGCTATCCTATGATAACCAAAAAAGCTTTCAAAATATTATCAAAATTTTCTACATCTAATTTGTTTGAACATAAAAAAATGAAAAAATATCGAGGCTATTAAATGTAGAAGACGATATGAGAGTAACATTTTCCTTTTTAAGACCAAATAAATGAAATTATAAAAAAACATCAAGCTCAAATTTCTCATTACAAGTATTCTTATTTATTATCTTGTAATTAATCCTTTAATAAAAGCTCTGTTGTTTTTGTAGTACATATTATATTGATTTATTTTACATTCAAAATTATTATCATACACTATTTTATACAGTGTATTATAAGCAAGTAAACAGCTTTCAAACTTCGTTCTTTTTTGACAAAATTTTTGAAATCATTAAAAGTGTGCCGCAAAAAAAAAAAAAAAAAAAAGGATGAGAATCACTGGTTTAGAAGTTGAGGACGAAGAATGATTTTCATTTGGTGCTATGCTCTGTCATTTTTAACCCTTATTTGCGAGGCCGTTTTGGAAACCCCCTATCATTTGAATCTTCTTTGTTTCAATTCCTAAAGAATAAGAAATGTTGAAAGCGGGTTGAAATTTTCTCTCTTTATATCTATGTAAACAAAAAGATTCTATCATCTCCACTTTGAACTTTTTAAAATTTTATTTCAATTTTTTTTGCTTTTAAGGTTTGAGCCTTTAGTAATGCTTAAGAACTTTCAGTTTCTCGCACTATTTTAGAAGGGGAAAACATTGTTATAGTGGTGGTGATTCTAATGCCACCTGGTCATACCAAGCACGAATGAGCGGAGCTCTTTCGAATTGCGCCTTTCGTTGTTAACGAGCACCGTTCAGGTGAAGGTACGACTTTGCTCGAACACACACGACACAACCCTTTTTAAGGGGGCGGTCGAACACATTCATACATCCGCAAGTCATAATTTAGATCCAAATCAGAAACTAACTCATCACTGATTCAGTACCCCCAGAGGTATCGTTTTATTTATGGGAACTTGGGGGACTTTGCAGTCACGACCTATTAAACGTGCCCCAACTGCCATTGGCCAACACGGCGGTCTTTGGCCGAGACGAGGACAGAACCCACGACCTTTCGGTTACGAGACGGACGCTCTACCAACCAGGCTACCGCGGCCCCGTGCCATGTTATTTGGAAGTGATCTGCAGTTTTATAGTGTCGCGTATTTCCCCTGATAATTTGCAGTATTAAAATATATTGTCATAACCGTAGTGCCTCAGCTCCATCCACACTTATCTATTCTATTCATTTTTAGGAGAAAGGCCTATTTTTTATATATTTTTTCAAATTTTTATATTCAATCTTTTAAGAATTAAAAAAAAAAATCTTTAACTGTAATTAATTAACTATTCCTCAAAAACTTTGGGGTTGACGAAAATTTTAGTTCCGCTGTTTGACTGTAATAAAAACTAATGAACTTATGAAGAGAAATAAAATTAATTCAGTAAACTCACACTGAAAAAAAACAGTTTAAGAAAAAAAAATATGCCCAAAAAAGTCATACCGTTTTTTAATTCAATTCTTACTTAAGTCAATTAGAAATTTTTTATTTTAGTTACTTTTTATTAAATAATTATCAAAAAAATTATTATCAAAACTGATTGATTTTTGCAAAAATTGAACTCGCATTCTTCACCGTCAAGTGAAAAAAATATTGAAATCCTTGCATTTTACCAATTGAACAACTGTCTGATGGTTTCAATTTTCATTACAAACTACTAAAACTCTATCTAAAGCATTAAAAATTAATTAAACATAATTGATGGATTAATATTTAGAAAAAAAAAACTGTATTAACATCAGATGTCATTTACTACAAGTTTTAAAAAATGTATTTGAACTTGAATGAATGAATAAAAAGTATTTTATAAACGATTGAAAATTTTATATATATATATATATATATATATAT
>JAPMOQ010048238.1:2671311-2756467 GCA_026543055.1 Argiope trifasciata
ATTTTTTTAAAAAATAAGTATAATTTTTGACCATCTGTTTTATAGAAACTAAGAAATTTTCCAAAAGCATACTTAATCATTCTATGTTCTAAAAAACGCATGTACCAAATTTGTTTGAATCTGCCAAGGGGTGTAGAGTTATATGAAGTTTTAAACAAACAAATAAACGGCTTTCCGACTTTATATATAGAGATAGTGATAGCCTTAAATATTTAAAATACTAAAAAATCTTCAAAGTAAGTCAAATGTTTTCAAAATAGGAATACATTTTTAATACATGGCTCCAAAATGGCACTTGCCATAAAAATGGCAAAAGATTATTATGATTAACTGATTTGCATCATTAGCGTATATATACGCTCAATTTTCCTGATCACCATCACTGGAGCGTCATATTATATCCTATGCATATAAATAATATTATATATATTATATTCATATTATATACTATATACCTATATGCATCCCAAATTTCAAATATTACCACAGTGAACAAAATTACTAGCAAATAATGCTCAAAAATGTTTTTTTTTCTACTTTTATACAATTTTACACCCAAATATGAAATAAAAAAATTTCCGTGATATGGGCGTTTTTTCCTTTTTTTTGCATATGATACAAATGGGTTAAATGATTAAATAATTTCACAATTATAATTTAATAATTTAAAAAATGAGCAAATTTTTAGAGTTAGATTTCATGGTTTGATAAAACACCGAATTTAGTTTAAAACACTTATATGTGCAGTCCACGTACTGGAATAGCGCGTCTTCCCTGTGATCGGAGCATCCCGGGTTCGACTCTCGGTTACGGCATGGTTGTTCTGCTGCTTTCTATCTGTAAGATGTGCTAATGTGCCCGCCTGTCAAACGGGGTAGTGCAAGCGAATGTGAGGCATTAAATAGCTAAGAAGTACTTTTGGGCTCCAGTTGGTGCTACTCAAACATGACGTTCATTTGGTTTAAATCGCTAACAGCGGGCTTATAAAATGCCATAAGTCACAAAACAATAACAGAAACTTTGCTTGATATACTATGTTTTGAAATGTATTTCAATTAAAAATTGTACAAATACTAAGATTTACAATGGGAAAGTTACTTAAAAAACCAATATCTTAATTAAATTGAGCACTACATATTTATTCAAATTATTATCACCATCGCTGGATTTATTTCACAAATTGATTAACAATATAATTTATTAATTAAATTTTCAATTCAAAAAAGCTCTTGTAGAAAAATTAAATTGAAATCATTTGCATAGATTTGGGCATTTTAATTTTTTTTAATTATAACTGAAATATTTTTAAGCAAATTTTTGTAATTATTTGCTAAATTGTGTTGTTGATATTTTAATTAAGAAATTACTTTCTTTCTCAATAAACTATAGGCATCTGATAATACGAAATTCACAGGATTCAGTTGAAAATTTTCTATTCATTTTTGCAGATCAATAATATCCAACAATTGTGCAATATAGAATTAAGGGTCAGTATGTTTCACCTTTGCAATTTAAAAAAGACGAATATGACGCCACAAAATGACGTCACATTTCTGCCTTTTATCAATTACAAGTGCGTATATTTTCCGGAACGAATTTCGCATCAATCCATCCAACGCGTGATCTGACCAGTCACGAGTTCTTGTCTGTAACAACATCAGAGGAAGAAAAACAAGAAACAGTCTCTCTGTCATTCACAAAGAAATAAAAATAAAAAAATAAAAAACTATCTCAGCACAAGTTATTATTTGCTAAGTTTTCCGAACCATCACGTCCTTTCCTGCACACCGGAAAACTTTGAGCAGGGAAAAAAAAAATACAAGAGAGCGCATACACAAACCTGCCCTTTCAGTAGGTAGCGGTGGGGATGCAAAGGTAGGGGAGGAGGAGGGGTGAAGGCGTCAAATCATATGAATGGATCGACCAGAAGCGCGCGCACCTTCGGGTTGGATAAAAGACGGTGACGTATTGGCACTCTTCCCACAGACACCGATGCCAAGTGCGAAGCGCGAAAAGTCGCCAAATCTATTTCGCTGAGGGAACAATAAATAAATTGCTTTGCGCTTTAGATATTGCCTAGTTAATTCTCCAATCGACTCAATATACATTCGGAGCCAAAATATATATTTCTAAGAAAATAGGAATATATGTTTTGAAAGAAGAAAGATAATAAGAAGTTCTTTCCAACTTCCAAAATCATTCTTTGAAAATAGATTTTTTTTTATACATAAGCAGCTTTTATGCAACTAATATCATTAGTAAAATGCATTTAAATAAGTAAAATGAATTTTTTAAAAACTGAAAGCTGAAAAACTTAAATAAAAGAGAAAAAAATGAAGTAAAAAACATTTAAACATGAGTTACACTGATAAGAGTAGTTTCTGCATTTCAAGTACAAAGCATAATTTTGAATTTAAAAGTAATTTTAAACGAACTTACAAAAATGGTGAAAAAATGGTAAAAGTGGTAAAAAAGAATTGTAAGATTTTTTAGCTCAGGATAAAACTTTAAGGACAAAAACTTGATTTATTAAATAATAAATAAAATGTATATTATATATATATATATATATATTATATATTGTATTTGAATCTCTGATCTATCTTGATCGTTCTACGAATGTATACTTGATATTCTATAGCCAGTTATATCTTTGATTCATTGCAGATGCAAAAAGATTCAAATGATAATTAAAGATTTTATTTTATTTTAATTTTATAAATTTCGATTATAGGACTTTAAATTAAAGAATTGCATGAAACAAAGTTAACCTGATGAAACGAAATTTATTCGAAACCGTTTCCAAAATCGCCGTTTTTGATCATCTAATTCTTGGTGGAACCACAAACTTGCATTTCATTCTTCTGACATTATGAACTATACTTTTGCTGCCTGAAAAATACTGTTAACGTTCTTATTTGTATGTAATAATTTTTACCTTAATACAAATATCCTTTATTACATTTGAAATTTAACTTATTACTTGGTTTCATTACCTAGTTCTTAATATTCTCTACTACGATGTGGAATATATGTTGTTTCGAACAAACAGCTTTGATAGTTTTACACTCAACAAATTGCTGACTACAAATAATAAGTTATGCATATATATTTCTTAATTTTCTACATTTGACAAATTCAAGTTATCCGTTTAGTAATAAATATAAATAAATTACTCTATATTTATTTGCCATCAACTTTGTCAGCACAATAGATAAATTCGTACAACTTATATCTCATGATTTTGAGCCTTCATAAATCTCAGAGCTAGAGGCGGCTCATCACTTCAGAAATTAAAAATGCTACAAAAATATTAATCGAGCAATTTTAAGCAAAGAATGCTTATTCATAAGCAAACTTAAGTTTTTAATTTCAAACTCACATATGAGGTTTGTAGCAATTGGGTATATTAAAAAATCAGTTCATAATATGAATTCTTTGTAGTTTCGTCAACAGAATATTATATAAATGTAGAAGAATTGATTCCAGATAAAAGTATTTTTCCTCTCCACACCCGTCATGAGAATTTCATTCTTAAAACATTTTAGAAAATTATCCTTGATTTTTTTTCCATGTAACCAATAATAACAACAAAAAACCCAATAAAGTAGAAATAATCTTACTAAAGCAACAACCAAAATTAAAATCATAGAGAATAAAAGCGAACTTTGGGTGTGAGAGGGGCAAACGATAAACTAACTCTCTAATAGTGGGTCGCTGAATTCAAAAAGATAAAAGGGTTACGTTTTCCTTCACATTTATCTATAAGTTATGCGATTAGATGGCTTTCCTGGAATCACCGCCCCCGACCTGAATTTCTCTCGATTACTGGCTCATTTTCGCTTTATTTCACTGTTGTTATTACTTTTCTATTTCCGTTGATCTTCGGATTCTTAAGGCCTTATTACACGGCAAAATATCTTCGACACTTTCCGTCAGAAAACGACAAGGAAAGTGACGTAACTTGTGTGATGTCACTTCAAACTTTCACGATTGGTTGAATTTCGTTTGCGGACAATATTTCTACAACATTTTCGAACTGGTTCGAAAGAGTTGTCTATTATGAAACTTGCTCCACCGGTTTTTGATGGTAGAAATGGAAAAATGCTGGCGAAATTTCACCGTATGATAAGGCTTTTAGAAAAATTAAATAATGAAAAAATTTCAAAGTGAAAAAGAATGAAAAATTCAATTAACGAGGAAAATTTTCCTTAAAAAATAAGCTTAAATAATGTGACATCTTTGCACCCCTAATAAAAAGAGTCTTTACTGCTCAGAACATTCCTTATTTTCATTACTTATTTATTACAGTACTGCTATTTTTGAAAATCTTTACTTTATTTGAATAAGAAATAAATTAGATAAATTTGTAGATAATAATTAGAAACAAATTATTATTAACAGTTTTACTTTACCCTGCAATAAAACCCCTGTAGGGGCACCTCGAAAAGAGGATGAGATGCTTCCGGTATGGTGGTTGGTTCTCGCCACTCTGATGGGTACACTAATAGGTGTGGGATTTGGTTCCCCGTCTTACGTTCCCCTGTCCCGTTCACGAATTCACCGCAGCATTTCCAGATAGCTCTGTAACACCTGTTAACGCACGAGGTATAAATAGATAACACTCATTAAAAAATTCAGCCATTTGGCGAATCTCTACATTTCACATCTGATTTGGATTTTAGTATTTATATGAAATTTACATATGCTGCCAAATTTTGAACGACATCCTTTTATAGTCAATTTGTTTATTTGTTCCAATGCAAGTGAACTCGGTAACTCCACATAAAGACGAAAAGCTAAGAGTTTAAAATGTAGTGTGCCGTGTTGTCATAAAAAAACTTTAATAAATTTTCATCCAAATTTCTCAATGGATTGTTACTCAGTACATTTGCATCCATTTTATACAGGAAAGCTGAAAAGCAATAATTTTCATAAAAGAAATTTGGCATGTGACCCTCTGTATAAAATTGTAATTTTGTTTTAAATTTTGGTTTCAACTAGTGGTGAAAAGACATCAAGACATACTAAGAAACACAAATTACTCATCCAAAAGGATCGGAGAAAATGATATCATTAAATTGATAATTTAAAATTTTAACTGTGGAAAAATAATTTAACTTAAATAACAACATTAAATTAAAATTTCAAAACATATGTTAAAGAATTTTATGAGGAAATATAGTTCAACTTTATATAATAAAATATCGCTTGTTATTTAAATTAAAATAATTTGTTTAGAATTATTTAATCTAAATTGATGTTTTGAAAAATGTAATAGATTAAGTTAATTTCTATTGAATTAGTTATGATTAATTTTTATTTATAAAAGTTAGTTGCCAAACAAAAAATTATGATCTATTTCATATTCATTCAAATACGTTAATTATTAAATACTCTTGAAATTAAAAGAAAATCATGCTTGAACTGAAAAATGGAATATTTTATATTTATTTGATGCCTACAGATAGCATTTATGCATTTTTCAAACGATTTCGATAAATAAATTTTTAAAGCAAATACAGAATAAACATAACTGGCAAGAGCTTATTATTTTGAAATGAGAATTATCGTCTGCTCTATTTAAATGTATTCTTCTTTCAATATGAAAGCAAGCTGTGGATCAAAGAATATGTTTTTGTTTTCCGAGGAAAAATGTCCTTATTCTATTGTAAACAAGAAACATTATTAATCGGAAAAAGAAAAAAATTGTCTGTTATTACTTCTAAAGGAAAGAAGCATCCAAAATAATATTCGAAACAGGTATGTTCTATTTCTAATATTTCTGAAGTGAACTTTTCGATAATAATAAAAAATCCGCCTATGCAGTAATCGATTGCTATATCTGTGAATACATTTGTCGTAATTATATATAACATACCAAGTTTTGTAATTTAAAAAAGCTAATTAATAATAATAATGTTCATTAGCTTTTGCCGTATGACATAACAGTGAACAAATGTTATGTCATATGGCAAAATTGGAATTGAACAAATAGTTGTTTCTTTTATAGACTATGGTGCGTTTATAAATTTTACGAAAAGCCCTTTTATCATTAAAATCAGGATGTAAACTTTAAAAAAATGCTAACAGATCAAACATCTGAAAAAAAAAATCTTTAATTTTTACACCTTAATTAAACGGCCCCAAAATCATTCTAAAAATAAGTAAGCACCATCTCTAAAATCCTGTCTTACTACATACAACATTTTTATTTGCGTAAACAATGTAAGGTGTTTTTATTCTATTACGTATTCATTCATCCCCTGCTTAATTATACGTTTAGTGAAGCTCTTACTTATTCGCCTTCTAAATCTGATTAAAATAAATCAAATAAAGAATTCCAACTAATCTTTCGTAATACCGTACCTTAATTACAAGATAAATCATTGACGGGAGGAAGTAGGGAACTTCATAAAACCGTAAAGAAATCTTAAGGAGCCATTTTCTCCCTTTCTTTGTTTTGTTGCGTTATTTTTTTCCACAGAAAAGTCTAATGATTTAGATTTGTAAATGATTTAAATTAATTGTAAAATAACGCATATCGATTAGGTATAAAAATTAAATTGATTTGAGATAGCAAAAAAATATATCTTTTATATTAATAATAGAATAATTAAATGGTAAAGAAAAATAAGAAGTATTATCTAATTCTAGATTTCCAAAATATTCTAAATAAGCAATGAAATGAATTGTTTTATGTTTTATTAGTTTCCATGTATCCTTATTTTATATATTAAAGTTTTTTGCTTATGGTTTCGCTTTTTTAATTTTATGTTATATAGATAGATAATACCCAGAGTTTGAATAGACTATGATTATTTTGCAACTGAAAAATGCCTAAATACATAGATTAAGAATATTTCATTATTTCATAATTTGAATAGATATAATATTGAATTTGAATCGACTAAGAATACTAGCAAATAGAGAAACAATTCTATATTTATATCATAGCTTCTGTTTTTTTAATTTTTTTGTGACATAGATAAATCAACAATTTCCCACAATCTAGTTTAAACAAGTTTTTAAACGAAATTGACAGCTTAACAAGCATATATAAAGTTTGTAATACAATGGTGACATTAGTTAAATTTTCTTTTATATTAATTTTCATTTTGTTAAAGTTCGTGTATATAATAATATGTAGTAAAAAAGAATAAAGAATAATGATCCGTTTCCTCACATTAGTAGAAATTTATCTTGTATTAGAAGAAATTAATTTCAGACTTTATATTCAATGCAGGAAAAGGTATTCTAACAGTCCAGGATCTAACCTTCAAAAATGAATTGTGTATATTTCGCTTTTCTACGGAATAGAACATAGAAATATTGTTCAGCCATGGTCAGTATACATATTAAACAAATGCGCTAATTTATTGACCATTGAATTAAATGCCTCGTAAAGACGGTGGATGTAGCTAGTAATATATTTTTAAAATTATTTCCTAACTTTGTTCACTTGCTATTCAAATTTAGTAGTTATTAAATTTTAGTTTATTTCAAATTCATACATTGTGAATGCTGAATCAAACATTGAGGAAAATTGGGGAAGACAGCTTAAAATAAAAAAAAAATTCGAAGCATTAAAATATTGATCTTTACTTCCTGTTTCATCTAACTTATACATCACCACCATTTTTAATCCAAATGTCTAGAAGGAAGAGACTGTAACTTTGGATTAATTTTAATGTTATATGACGTATTTTAATTATTAAAGGTATTTTATTCTATGTAATAACTATTCTGCTTTGGTTTTCACTATCAATAAAAAGCAGGAGGAAAATCAACTAAATAAAGGAAAGATTGTAATTGCATGCAAAATGTCCACGGTAAAAGACCGACAGGAATCTCATTCGAGTTTTTAGATTGTAAGGGGTTATTCTTGTAACGACGGTTTATTTTTGCAATTTATCTAATATTAAATAGTCTCAACTAATCTTCTTATTATGTTTTATCTGCATCTAGATAGATTTCTAGGTCAAATTTTATTGTTAACCATTGTGAATTTTTAAGCCAGAGTTCGAATTTTTTTTATCGCTCCATAGCTAGGAATAAGAAATAATCATACACCTCTTGAAATTTATAAACGGATAAATATAAAGCTTCTAATTTCTACATGAACAAATTTCATAAATTCATTTGGAAACAAGATCTGAATGATAAACAACAAATTTTTTATAAATTTGTGATATATTAGTTATATTAAGTTAGTGAGTGTTGTAGCAATAATACAACATTTTGCTACCAGATGGCAGTCCATACCATGATTAAAGAGCAAATTGTCCACGATACAATAATGTTTTCTATGAATTAATTGTACCATAACTCTATGTAACATTTTTCAACTGATCATAAGATAATTTCCAATTTGAAACTAACAAATATTGCATTATTGTAAATACGATTTTAAAATTGAAATAATAACATCCACTTTATAAGAAGCATTTATTAGAAATCCCTTTACATCTTGGCAATCACTATAAAGAAGTGATTGTCATGGTGCAAAAGATTTTACTAAGCTGGGAGAAAAGTATTTTGAAATGTGTGGTATAATTAAAGAATTGATTAAAATTATTGCCGTAAAACAATTAAAATTTTGAGGATTCGAAACGCCGATGACTTTATTATTTTAATTATTAAATATGAAATATTAAAATTTAAATAAATAGGTATATTTAGAATAGCCATTATTATTTATTATATTAGTTATTAGTGACTATATCTTTAACTAAGTTGAAACAGGTCACTTTTTGGGATGTAAGAAGCACTTCATAAACATCACAAGCCATTTAGGTACACTTTAATTTACGGTGAGAAATTATTGAGATGGGAAATAACGACATTTTTTCCTGTAAGTGGGATATTGTATTTTAAAATCGCTTTAAAACATAGCAAAATAATCACATAAAATTAATCAGCAATTTGAACATGGGGACAAATCTAAATCTCCTTTTTCAAGGAAATGAAAAAAAAAATTTTTAACTTAAAATGCCTTCCAATCTTATTTACTTTTTAACGAAGTATAAATAAGACCTCTTATGTACATACATATTAGGAACTATATTTTCATATTTATTCAATGCAGTCGATAATGAGAATCTATTTGTAAACCCATATTATGTGACATCCACTTCTCTACGCTCGCTCTATTTTTCAAATTACTAATACCCTTACTCCCCCTTATTATTTCTATAATCAGAGATATATGCTAAGATTTTGTAGGTTTGAATTTATTGTGCAAGGAAGATAACAGAAATAGCGATAAAGTGAACTTATTTTCAAATATTTTACTATTCCCAGGTTAAGTAACAATGTATCAAAGCTGCTACTCTAACCTTTCACACTGAGAAATTATTATGATTAAATTATGCAATTTATGACAGTAACACACAAAACCAGATATGGATATTAAATAAAATAAAATTTCTTTATAATAAATTGCATTCAATATTTAAAAAAATATACGTAAACTGTGGATAAATATTTTATTTCTATGTTAAAAATTAAGTATCATGTAATTAAAAAAAATCAAAACACTGAAATACTATACTGTTTCAAATTTTGTAACTTATACACTGTTCAAATTATAATTTCGTTTAACCTGCATAGTAAAGAAAGAAATGCTGAAAACCTTTCAAGTATTTCAGGCGCTAATAGCTCATTGTCTTTATTAAATAAACATTTCGGCATGTAAGATTTCAGTTATTTAAAGGACATAATATGAAATCTAAGAAATATAAGACTCGGTGTTCATTTTTTATTCTTACCAAATAATGCGGTATACACATTTTACATAATTTTATTCTAAAGAAAATTGTTATTCTTGTAAAATTACAGCCTTCAGAAACGTATTAAGTTCTTAATTTAATATGGTCTATTAAAATTATATTAAGAAAAAAAGGAAAAAAAAATATTGTTTGTTTTTATTTTATTTACTATTTTTCTTTCATTTTTTTCATGCAAAAAATTGCCATATAAAATTTTTTAAACGTGTATAAAAATCATTGTAAAATCCTAAACATATATAAATATCATTGTAAATTAATGTAAAGAATACCTTAAAGTGTTTTCTTATGTGAGTGTATAGCTTATATATGTTTTAAAAGCCAATTTGGAATCAACATTTCATAACGAATCCAATGAATGAAACACTTAAAGTGTTTAATTAAAATTTCTAAATTAGAAACACCTTTCCTTCTCTTCAATCAAAAATGAAAGCAAAAAAAATATTAAGCATTGGTTAATTTCGTCAAAACTGATCTGAACTGTTCAAAACCATAATTAATATAAGTATGCGTCTCTGAGAATTGCGCGATAAAAATACAAACTCTATATCTTTGCATTCACTTTCCCAAAATTCCTGATAAAGTAAAAAGTATCATGACATTTAAACTTATTGCGTAATTTAGCAATGATCCCCGCTAAGAGCGACGAGCGGCGACAGTCGCCAAATCCAACTTGATCGCCAAATGCCACTCGCTCACAGCAAACCCCAACCTTTCAAGCAGCAGACGCATGGTGGCTTTTCCTCCACACACAGTGAACCTCCTCGCAGTGAAGCCAACCCAGCAGGCGCTACCTGTGCTCAGCGACTCAGGCGATGTGAGATGGGGGAGCCGTCATGGTGCGGACTGTGTAGGTGTCCCCCCACAGTCCTATGGGCCATGAGCGGTGGGGCAGCAGAGGTCAGCTTCACGAAGCGGGCAGCGCAGGAATTGAGCCGATGCTTCAACGGCCTGAATGTCCGATCGGCCGCCAAGAACCAGGGCACGACGGCCGCGGCTTTCTACCCGGGCAACGAGACTCAGCACTTGCTGCAGTGTCGGGGAGCCCGGATTCGGACGGCGGTCAACAAATTCAAGGAGCGCTTGGACATAGTGCCTCACGCGAGAACTCTAACAGAATTGTGGCTCGAACCGGCCTTTTTGACGAAGCTTTTCAAGTACGTGAATCCGAAGGAACGTTCCGTGTTGGCTCAGGTAAGGCGTTCCCAAATGTGCTTGCAGAAATGCTTAGTTGAGAAAAATATAACTTATAATTAATTCCTCAATGAATGTCATGCACATTCTCATTGCCTAAATTTAAGATGTTGAAACAATAATTCTCAAACTTTTAACGCCAAGCTAAAGTTTTGCATTAACATTAATCGTACTAGTTTTTTCAGTTGTTTTTCTTGAATTCCGCTTCTTTCCAATAGATTTTCAAATTTTAAAGTATAATAAAAAATATACTTTTGTTTATTCGTATTTTTCTGTCTATTTTGATGCATAATTTTTAGGTTTTGTATCAATTTTATACTTTTTATATTATTTAGATTTCTATAATATTATGAATTGATTATTAATATATCAGTTTTAATTTCAACTGCTTTTTATTTATTTTCTTCATTCCCTTTATATAAGGTATAGTCTGCATGGAATTGCATAATTAGAATATTTTGTTTTCGAAGTTTCTGCTGATGAGTGATTACCCAATAAAAATTTGTGCTTATGTTGCAATAAATGCATTTCTGAATACTTATTCATTTCCAATATTTCGATATGGGGAAGTTTTTGATTAATATATGCATGTAATTTAGCTGCTGGTATCTTTAGATTTAGTGCAATATAAGAATTCTCATCTTTTGCGTCCAGTTATTGCAAACTTCATTTAACCTCCTTTTGTATAATCATGTCTCTTCGCATGAGGGTCATCACTATATAATGTCGCAAAATAACAACATAATATAACAATACAAAACAGCATTATAATTTAACAAAAATATAAAGAAAGCCAAATCATATTAGTTGAATAATTAATCACATTCAACCAATACTTACTTCAATAATAATTACTTGCATGCAACTAAACATGTAATTGGTCACTAATTATTTATTCTTATTAATTTATAAAAATATTATTTTGCACATAGATTTATCGACAGTCTAGTTAAAATATTTGCTATAAGAAAAATTAGCATTTGAAGGTTAAAGGTTGCTCTGAACTATCAGGTTAACATTCTTTCATAGGGCTTTACAGTTTGGCATCATATTAAAGTGACGGTTTCCTCCAATTCATTTTCATGGAAGAGTTCACAACATATAAGTTTGTTTGGAATAATTATAATTTTTACCACAAGTTATATTCCACAATCATTGTTGAAGAAAATATTTATTTTCATTTGATGCTTTTCCTGCCTGTCATTATTTCTTGTTATATTGTTACAACATTACAGTTTCTTGATATGTATGTTCACAGATGTTTCTCTATTGCAGTATCATTATTATTTTACTCAAATATGTGTGCATTTGATAACTGTATTAAAACTATAACTTTGACCACAATAAAATTTACACCAATCTATAACTTTGAGAATGCATTTCTATATCAAATTAAAATGGCCATTTCTACTGAGAAGTTTTTTTAACTTGAATAAAATAATTTAAAGTTGTTGTTTTGCTAATTAAATAGTTGTTGTTTTGCAGTAAAGGAATTTATTGTCAATTAACAATATATGGATATCTCAAAACAATTATTTTAATTAATACCTTTCTGGGATGGACTTCTAAACTTTCCTTATGAGAATGAAACATATTTTTATTTATAACAAGACAGTGGATTGACGTAATGTATTTTCGCTTCACAACATTGCAGAAAATTTTTCTTTGAGAAGATAATGCATAAAGGATAAGAAAAGAATTTAACATTTTTTAAAGATAAACGGATAAATGCAATTTTATTACTTTTGTATGGCATGTTTAAAATTCTTTCTTCTTCATCTTGTTAACATTAGAGAAGAAATAGTTATAAACAGCGCTAGAACGGTGCTTTTGTGCAAAAAAGGCTATTATGTGTATGCAACTTAGAATAGTAACAAACTTATAATTGGAAAAGAAGACAGTTTTAGAAAAAAAGAAATTAAAAAATGATTGAAATTATATCTCATTATCCGAGACTAAAAAATATGTTTTGTATTAAAGAAATAGGATATTCTACGTTTTTAAATTATACTTTTAAACGTTACAATTGCTAGCGCCATCTCTGTGAAATGGAAGATATTGTTTTAAGTTAAAATTTAAAAATAAAATCGTTGCATTTGAATTTTTAATTAAAATTATTCTAGTACCAACGAAAATTTAAAATTTGAAAAAAAAATCAAATTCGGAAAAATTAGAAAAATACATGTTAAAAGAATTATTTCAAAATTTAATTTAACATTCTAAACTAAAGTAATTTCAAAGCATTTAAAGCAATTACGCTTTTATTCCAGTTTACTAAGACTCTGTTTTTTAAACATTAATATATAATGATGAACATTTACTGATACATATCTTCTACAATTTTAATTTCAGGTTATTTGAATCATTAAGCAGAGAAAAATAAAAACTGTCTTTGTATTTTATCTGTATCATAAAAACTATCCAAAACTTAAAAAAAAAAATTATTGAAAATTTTTATTTATTATTAGCAAATGTTGTATATTATTATTATACAGGTGAATTATTTTGTTTTCTACCTATATCTTTTAATGGATTCATGGAAATTTAGAGCATGATTACAAATATAATTACAAATTAAATAATAATTTATTCGAATATTTTAGAATAAACTAAAATCATATAGAATATAATTAGTTTGAAAAAACGAAGTAAAATAAAAATGGAATTTATATGTTATTGAAAAAAGAAAGGTCTTTTTAAAAAGCGATATGACATTTGACCAAAAGAAACGTATTCTTTCATTAACATTTTTTTTTTCCTTGTATATTTAAAATAGTATCATATTTTTTACTATTTCTAAGGATTTTAGACATTGTCTAAAATCCTTAATGCTAGAAATTATTATTATTTTTAAATATATTAATATTTAAATAATAATAATAATTTCTCGCATTAAAAGTAAGAAAATAAACTTAGAACAATGAAAATTTTATTTTAAAATTTTAAAAAATGAAACTGAATATTATATTAATTAATTAAATTTATTAGCAAATAAATTAAACATTGTTTTGAACCACATAGTTATTATAAATTATACACGGTGTTTCAAAAACGCGTGGACAAAAGATACCAAAAACAATCACAAAATGAATAAATAAGAAAAACAATAATATATTTTTTAATTTAATCAATATCTGTCAAAACTTAAAAATTTTAACGTAAATACTTTTTATTTGTAATTATCAAAATATGCAATAAGGTTCAAAATAAAAATATCTTTTTTCTCTTATTGGGAATTAATAATGTGAAACTTTTCTAACAAAATTAAACGATGCAAATTAAGATTAAATTTAAAAGCAATAAAATGCTTAGTAAAATATGTTCACACAATATTTAAACTCCCCAAAGGGAAGCAAAACATATCTGAAAGGTATGATGGGAAATCCCGTTTCCTCTTCCGTTGTTTATTTGATCAATGTTGTTTATTATTTAGATTGTTTCTTTCGAAACCAAAACAGTTTTATCCTCAGTAAACGAGTCGCTATTCTCGATTTCTATTTGGAATTTGTAGAATGCGATTTGGAATAGACATGATATAACGAGATAGCTTTCTATGCATCAATTATTATTTTTGATTTGTTAAATGATTATTAAGCCGAAAGGGTATTTTTTTAATATCGATTGTTTTGCTGAAATTAAAAACGGGTATTTTAAAATATTAATTAAAAGAAAATTAAGTGTTATTCCTCTTTTCGTTTTATTTTAATTATTACATTAATATATTATTATTGTCGTTACATTAATTAGATAATATGTACATGACTAAACATATTTAAAATGAAAAGTTAGAAATTTTTGTTTGAATATCATTTTTAGCTTATCATAAAATCAATGTCTGAGGATGAATTTGATAGCAATATTTTTTAGCAATATATGAATTTGATAGCAATTTGAATTTTTTAGCAATATTTTACAAACAAAAATTATTTATAATTAAATACTTTTATTAATTTATTTCTATTTTAATAAGACATATTTTCAAACTGATTTTTCACTTTCTGATTTGTTACAGTTTTCAAACTTAGTGTAACTGTGATAATATAAAATTTTTAATACTTCCACATCTGAATTATAACTTAACAGACTATTGTTATTAAATTTCAATTCCATATCAGTGGTTATAAATTTGAAAAAAAAAAAAAAAAGGAATGTGAAATTTTTTGTAATACCCCTAAAAATGAACTGTAAAATAAAAGTTTAATAGTTGAAAATAATTAAAATTAAATATGTTAATATATATATTACGCTTCACTAAAGAGGACGAACTTTTGAAAAAAATTGGTTTATTGGATTTATTTTTAAACTTGACTTTATAAAAAGGATGAATGACGTTTTCATTATCATTAACATACAAATTAATAAAATATCGCGCTAATTTTCGCTCCTTCTACAATTTTCAATTATTCACAAAATAAATTTGAATTTGAAATGGAAAGACAATTTCTGAGACAATTTGAAACTAACCCACTGGATAGTTTTTTCATATTATGAATTAGAGTTAAATTTCTAGTAAATGAAATTTGAAAATTTTATGATTAGAAATCGAAATATTTATTAATCTATATTTTAACGATAATTGAAACAGCCAATAATTAACTTTGACTCTTAAAGTGGAAAAGCGATTTCTGAAAAGATTTCGAAACAATTCGCCTCACAGAATGCTTATCCGCCTTTTAACACGAATTAGAGATCAGACTGATGTTGGGGAAACTGTTAAGAATATCCAGCAAATTCTTTCCGAAAAACCAAAATCATCGCGGAGGTTGAAAAAAAATGTGGTAAATATATATATTGTCTATAGCTAAGATCATCATTTTGTCGAGCTGATTTTTTTAAAAAAATAATATCCACATCTCTTTAAAACGATTTGAGAGGTTTATTTACTGATTTATCCAAAAGTCAGGAACGAACTTTAAAAATGAATAATTCGAAAACGAATGAAGATAAAAAGATGCGGTTTGCACTAAACGAATGGAAAAGAAGCCGTGTTTTGTGTGGCAACGAAAAAAAAATTCTGTTGGCGCTGAAGATGGCGCTATAGTTTTTTTTTTATTTCACCAAAAAAGGAATTACAAATGAAAAAAATGTTGACAACTTTCAAATAAGCTCAATTACAGTTAATTGGTTAAATTTTCAATATGTTGTCCGTAATTCAGAAGTACAGCTGTGAGACGAGTCACCATACCGTTCACAGCATTTTGTAGCATTTCTTGCATTATGGCAGATACATTTCGGAGGATGGGATCTTTCAATGCTGCTAGTGATGCCGTTGGTCGCGGTACACTTTCGATTTCATAAATTCCCACAGTCAAAAATCACAGGGTGACAGATCGAGAGATCTTGGAAGCCCTGTGTGATCCTCCCCAAATGTTCAGATTAGCGGGTTGTACAGGCAGAGCAATATAAGGTTGTGCTCAATCTTTTATATTCATCAACATTTTTTAATGCATATATAGATTTTTTATTTTGAAGCTTGCTTTCATATTATAGCTTTTGAAATATCTATCGTCTGATAATGAAATTTTATTGTGGATTTGGTTTCACAGTACAATATATGAACTATCTCCCTGCTGTTGAAGTGTTTTCCTAGGAAACTGCTGTGTTATTGCCTAGCTCACACAACGTTTTTTTTTTTTTTTCTAAAAATAAAGAAACGAGTTACAATATTGTTTGTTTAATCGATAAAGATTGTTGGTTTCAGGATAATTTCAACTAATTAAAATAGGATTATTAGAAAACAATGCAGGAGGTTGTCACATTTGGTGATTTATGGCCAACTAAAGCTACAACTTGATTTCTAAATTATTCATTCTCTGAATTCTTACGAATCTTCTAAATTAATTCGTCAGTAACCCGTTTAAACCGGTTTGAAACAATCATGAGTCTTTCAGATTATGGCACTCGTCAATATTTAGAAAAACAATGGATTTTTTTCCATCTTAAAATCATCGGTTGATCTGTTAAATCCATGCCTTAGATCAAATTATTAAATCCATGTCTTAGATTTTGTTTGTCAACAAGAAAAATTGAAAATGAAAGTTAAAAAAATTATATAATATTCGAGAGAGGGGGGGGGGAGAAGAATAAATAGAGAAAAATCGATAGAGAAGAGTCGTTATTATTTCAAATCGGTTTAAACTGATTAATGACTTAATTTAATGAATACAAATGATAATGTTCTCACTTGATAACTTGAGATTTCCGATAGTAGATTTCTTTCTTTTTCCATTTTTTTGGGGGGGAGGGGGGTTGCTTTTTAACGTTTAGGACTTTTAATTTATATAACTAGACGTGAAAATGTTTGATAGAAATATTATTTCTTTATTCAATTTAATTGCAGAATATCATTCTAATTTTCGGATTTAATGTTAATTAAAATTCAAAAAATAAAATTATTTTTATGTATAATTCGAATTAAAAATTCTAATATGTACTGAACATCACAATTATTAAGTTTCTGTTTTTAATGTCTAGAATATACCTTTTTAAATTTTTATTTGTTCTATTTTATTCCTACATATTAATATACCGGAATAAAAATAATAATATTTCTTTAACATTTGCTTTTATCACAATATATATATATATATATATATATATATAATTTAAAGGTTTCACAGATATTAAATCCCTGTCTTAGATTTTATGATAGCAAATTTATTTGATTACTTTTTTCTCTGACTAATGTGGGTTTGGATTTATTTTTGAAGTGACGACTAGAGTTGACAGTACGACTTTATATCTTTACTTACAATTAAGTAGCCCTGAATATGGTTATAATACATACACAGTATATTTAATATTACTTGAATATAATTAATGGATGGGACGCATATTTTTTGTGATAAAATATGGTGTCGTAAGTATTCCACTGAGCTATACAAGTGAATTAAGTGTAAAAAATGATTAAGTGATCAATTTCATGGAATAAAAATTCACTACATTCGAAGTGTGTATTGGTATGGACAAGAAATCCCTTGACCATTTGCTTTAAATACTTCAAACATTTGTTGTATAGTGTTTCCTACTGACAATCGCTTGATTATGGTATTTATAACATGTTGTTGTTGCTCTTGCCGCTTATCCTCCTTGTATTGAACACCAATTCTCAAGTCAAAGAAATCGGAGAAAGAAGGATGCTGTTGCTTTTGAGCACAAGACGGCAGAAATCTGACTTTAAATCATATGAATATGACACATGCTCGCTTGCACAGCGACGTTTTACAAGGGTGCTCTTTTACACATTTTGCAGGTAAAGAGCAACCATGCCAGAACCCGGAACTCCTAGATAACTGGGATGACGCACTACCCCTAGGCCAGGACGTCGGAGTTTGTAATACTTAATGATATTATTCAAAAACTGTTTTGTTGTGTTGCTGTAAATTTGCATCTCATTAAATATATGTTTATACTTTATTTTTTTGCCCTTTTATTTCACTTTATTTATTAGCAGAAAACCCATTTGCGTTTAGGGCCTCCTGTACCATAATTTTGTATACCTGACTGGCGTTTAAAATTTGTTTAAAGACTTTGGTATCACTTCGTATATACAAAACATCCCCAAAAAAAGACCAATGGATTTCTGAAATAAATAAAAAGAGAAGAAAGTGAATATAAATGTATTGTTTACTGACTAACAGTTGGCAGATCAGGTAATCTTATCCTACTAAATTGCTAAGTTAGTTAACATTGTAAACAGCAGATGGTGATGCAAAATGTTAAAAATAAAAACAGATATAAAAATTACAAGTACTGTTACAAAGAATGAAACAACGTTCACATGAGACCAACTATTGCGCTCAATAGATGATCATACCTACCTTAGGAAGATCACGTGACCGCAATGGTACAATGGCAAATAGTTGTCCGGTAAAGAACCATTTGTCATCGCCCCATTGGAATCATGTGATAATTTTAGGGTAGGCGTAGCATTCCTTTGCGCGAAATAGTTGGCTTCGTGTGAACACTGTTTAAACAACGATGTTTTCAGTGTAACCCGCTTCTGAAACAACAATTTGACTCAGTCTGAAACAAAAATTTCCAGACATGAGTGCAAACAGGTTAAATAAAACATTTTCACATGCAGTGCATCGTCATCTGCCGGGGATAATGTTAACTAAATTTGCAATTTGGGGAAATAAAATTACCGGATTTCCCAAGCGTTCGATCTCAAACGATATATTTCTGTCACATTCCGGTTATTATTATTGTATTTATTTTAAAAATTCGCCAGTCTTTTTTGAAACACCTAATAAGTTAAATTTATATATTTGAACATAACTTGTTAAATATCAATAACCGATATCCAATACATCATATTTCATTTATTTAAACCGAAAACTCTCTTTTTTTAAAGAATTCTTTCTTTAGCTTTAAAACAAAAAGAGTATTATGTGATTAACGGGGATTATGCTCCTCGAAGGATTTTACATAATAACCATTTGAGTTGATTTTAAAAACAGCTAGATATTTCTTTCTTGGCAATATTAACATTTATTGCATATGCTGTCTCAGCAAATCCCCCCCCCCCAATGACATAGTATTAAACTGTTCAGAATTCAATCCTTTTGTTTAATCATTTTTTTAATTCTCTGATCACTTTATAGATTACTTTTTTCTTTGCGCAATAGCTAGATTCATTGTTAATGAAAGAAGGTAAGAATAGCCCTCTCATGAATGGACACTTTTCCTCTTTAAAAAAGAATCAGAGTAGCTTACTTTGTTCTGGCTCTTGTACTAGTTAAAATATTAAAAAAAAACAAATTCTGGGTTTTTTTTAAAGAAACCTTTGTCCTTCATTTAACTTTATTTGTTTCATATTTAAGGAAGTAAATTTGCTATAGAATTTTACCAACACCCTAAATTATGTGAGTTATTTATATTTATGCATTATTGATGACATCACATTTTTCCTTAATTAAATACCATTTTATCAAAATTTTGATTCGTTATCAGTGGCTTCATTTTTATGGGCATGAGGAACAAGAGTCTGAAGATTAAAAACTGTTTTTGAACATGCTCTAATTAAATTCATTGTTTCCTATTTTGCTAAGAATTGAAGTAAGTGTAATTCCCGAAATATTCGGCATTGAAATTTAGGCGAATCCAGCCGTTTTAAACATCCTTAAGGACAAAGGCCCTTCCCCTGATTTGTGTCAGTCTGTATTTATATATATTTGAACAATAAAATAAAAACCACAAGCTAAACATACGAAAATCGATATACTATCTTTACTGTAAAACGGGAGATTCTTATGAAATTTTCAATAAAATCCATCCGTGAAATCTGCTTGAAAATTATCTGTCTGATCACTAGCATATTACACGATAACTCACAAACGTCAAGTTTCAACATATTTGAAACTTGATGTATGTTTTTTCCAACATTATCCCCATCAGTAACTGATCACCTGCCTATTTAACCCTTTCCCTATTAACTCGGTCCAACTAGCCAGTGAAAGATCTATACAGATTTTGAACTGGGTTTTATTTCAAACGGGGCGCAGGATGCAAAGCCTGTTATATTTAAGTGTAACAACACGGTAGAATTCCTTATTTGAAAAAGAAACAGCCCAGATTAGTATAGAACTTGAATGGCCGGGCTAGTTCGGTTTAGTGGCAATATGGTTAATCTACTAATCGGAAGTTCAACAATCTAGAAACATTTTTTTTCTGCGAATTGCTTAGATTAATTGCATTAACATCCTGATTTGAAAGAATGTGGGATTATAATGTGTAGTTCTGGACAGATGATCATATGATAAAGACAGTGCCTGATTTGGAACTCCCCTTCACTGCATTACAATAGCAAAAGAACATTTTGCTGGCACAGGCACATTTGGCATGAATTAGGCCCACACACACAAGAAATAAGAGAAATTAGGAACTTGCAGTCTTCCGACTCCAAAATCAGTACCTTAATATGACCCCACATTCAACTTAGATCTATTCCAAGTATATAGCATTTAAAGGAAACAGCCCAAAATACATATTTGATTTTGCTTATCAGATGAAATTAATCAGAAAACGATCTGTACTATATAAATGTGCTAAAAACATTATCTCTCCCTTTGATGTTCAAAAACTCCATTTAAGAAGGATATTTAAAATATCCTTTTGTCGCTATCTATAGATTAAATATGTTCTCTTATTCTAGTTTAATGCAAGTTTTTGGATTACGTTCTCCCTGATATATCAATGCTAGACAAAATCTAATTAGATGTGTAAGGTTAAGAAAACAATTCCAAACTATAAAACATTGCTTAGTGAATACTTTACGACAATCTTCTTCTTTCATAGGTCTTTCCCCAAAAATTTCCATTAGCAGTAACGAAGGAAGCACAGGTAGCAGATTAAATATTTATCTTGGCGAAGAACTTACTCAGAATCTTTGAGCGGCGGAAAAAGAAATTATACTGAACGACGATGAGCAAACCTTCTTTTATTCTGATGTCCGAAACCTTTCACTGGCGGTAATTTCGTTTGTTCAGATTAACGCCGAAATGTTTCCTCACTCCATGACCGATGTGTATAAATCTTGATTTAAGTTGCAAAAACCCATTAGGTTATTCAAACCTCTTTTTTTTCAGACAGTAAAGTCATCATTTTTTTAGAGAGCGTTTTTTTAAATAGTGAATATGTTTGATTAAAAAGCTGATTTAATAAGGTTGCTAGTTAGTTAGTTAATAATTCAATATTTAATGAGTATTTTTAAATGTAATCACAGATGTTTGAATTCCTCTGGAAGATAGTTAAGTCTTAATTTATTGCAAACATTATTTTTAATGAATGTCAGTTCAATTTAGAGAAAAAAGTAGTAGGATTTTTTTTGCAAGCAGTAACTTTATTTATAAATAAAAGAAAATGGCAGCTCAAAATAACAAAATTACGGTGAATTAATTTTTTCTACGTCCTATTTGAATATTCTGAAATAGAATTTTATTTCCAATAAATGGTACAGACAGTGAAAGGTTGAAATGAAAGATCCCAACTTTAATATTTCATACAAGGATTATTCTCATGAAAAGGTACGAAACGACCCTGTGGGTATAAATGAAGACGATCCCATAATGACGCATAATGATCCCATAGATTAATGAGTTGAAGATTCCTTTGGCGATCCAGTCCTTCTCAGCGTCCTTGAGTTCACCGTCTGAGTTGAAGCGCTTCGCTTTCAAGTGTTTTTTTTTCAGAAGGTCAAACACATGAACATCGCAGGGTGATATGTCCAGGCTTGCGTACAAGCAGAAGTGATGTGGCACATCCTACAGAACTACACGAGAGAAAAAGGAAGAAAATCTAATGAAATATTTATTTCCATGATTATATACTGTAAGATTTTGATTGAGATTTCCTTGCACGTGTCGATTTATGTAAGGTAATTGTAGGGATCTTTTAAAAAGAATTTACCTCGGTTGAAAAATTTTTATCCCTTAGCTCAGAGCTTGTGACAGAACAATTTAAGTATTAATAATTATAACACGTGTTGAATTAATTAAATAAGAAAGGTGGAATTGGATCATGAAATAAGAGAACATTTTAGAATGAATTTAATATGAGCTAAAGTAAGATAAAACATTAGAAATCAAATAGGATTGTGCCAGTACATGCATGCATAATTAACAGGGATAATCAGTTTTGGTATAAATGAGAAATAAACGAGTCTTAGGTTTTAACAATGGCATAAAATTTCTTCAAATAATTTAAGTTTCAGAGATAATTCTTTACTTCTTATTACTTTTTTTTCTGTTTAATATTTTCCTGTTAAAGTTTCACTGTCAGAAATTTAAAGATGAACTGAATTTAATTTGCCCTACGTCTGGAAAGGAATTCCTAGAAATGATCATAAAAATAACTTACAAAAGATCAGACATTATTATTTTTTTTCGGACACAAACTTCTGGTGTTCCATGTCCTTTTCTGCAATAAAAATTGATGTTATTATTTTATTTAATTTATACCTCTAATGCACTAAATCCATGGGCACCTTTTGATTTTAACAGGTAAAACTAATTATTTTAAGCAGAAATGTATTTTCAATGTATAGAAAAATTATTCCACATGTTTAAACTATTTTTATAATGAAATTCCAATATTTCTGGAAAAAAAAAGTTTGATGTTTGAAGTGAAGTATCAGGTCAGGTCTAAAATATTTTAAATCCACTATCAGATAACGTCACTCGACATTGCCTTATAACTAATATTCATGAGAAATAGAAATAATATATCGGAAAGAACCATGCTTATTAAAATTACTTACCAACTACTAATTGTAAATCGTTACTTAAGCATTGGTTTAATCCTTTCTCTGCAACTTGTGCATGGGTGTTCCAAAAGGTAAACAAATCTGAACATTATAAAAGATAATTATATCCGAAAATCGCTAACAATTTCAGGAACCAAAGGGCACTTTAAGCTTCAAACGAACAGCATCCATTCTAATAGGCGATTATTATCAATAAACTGAAACAAACTTCCAATAACGTTAAGGTTTACTTGAGTACCTTGTGACTATTTAATGAAATATGTATATTATATGTTGCTATTTAGATGAACATCAAGAGGCACAGCATAAAAGTCAAAAGGTGTGATTAACTCTAAAGAGTGCGCTTAAAGAAAAAGTGGTACACCTAAGCTGTAACCGATTCTCAAGTATTGCCAATTAAAATGAGTAACATATATTCAGATGCAAGCAACCGTATTATAAAGCATTTTTCTGTATAATGATCTTTAATTATGATTAAAAGGTAACTGGGAAAAGAAAGCACTTTTGATAAATTAGATTACTTTGCCAACTGAATTCCTAGTGATGCAGAAAATACAAAATTCGTCCGGTGATTGTAAGGCGAAAATCAGAGCAGACACCCTTTCTCTTTCTTTATGATAACTACTTTAGCTCGTACGGCGTCCTGGCATAAGGGTAACGCATTTTCCACGTGATCTGGGCTTGGTTCTTCTTCCGTGTTCTATCTGGGAGATGTGTGAATGTGCCTCCCTGTAAAAAAGGGGTAGTTCAAGCAAATGTGACTCAAGAAGTGGCTAAGTCGTAGTTGGAGTTACTGAAAAAACGAGACGCGATCACTCGACTTGTATCGCGGGCAGATAATGGTCAACGGGCTTGTAAAGTGCCATAAGTAGCAACATACACAACAACTTCAGCTCGTACACTTCTGATATGCTAACATAGCAGAATAAGAACCACCGCCCTCTCTCCCGTGCTTCTTCTCTGAAATACATTGCACTGAGCTTAACTATTCTCAAGAACACTCTTTAATGTGACAAAGTTTAATCATATTATTTTTTTGTAAGCGAAAATATTTTATCATGTTAAATTGCCAAGATAAAATATTGGTATCGATTGTTTTGAAACGAGACGTTATCATAACTAAACTAAACTAAGTCCGATTGTTTTGGAACACTTTCACACCACTTTAAAATTCATAAAGTTAGATGTTCAACATGATTCTTCATTATAATACAATATTTTCTTTCATTGTAATATTTTTCGAAACATATTTTAAGTATATTTTGCAGTGATCTTTCTCATTGTTTTAATTGATTATTATATTTGCTGCAACAAAATAAGATGTTTTTTTTGTATGTGTATATACGTGTCATCACTGCTTTTTAATTACGGACAAATCTATATTTATAATAAAGCGTAATGTGTGTGTGTGTGTGTGTTGACCCTGTACAGGCCAGACCGTTTGACCTACAGCTACCAAATTTGGTACATGTGCACAGTGGAGGTTTGGAATGTAGACCTCGGAGCACTTGTTTTTGAATTTTTAATTAGAAATGTGATTAATTAAAAATTAAGCAAAATTTTGAAGCTTTCCCACCAATTTTTTTTTATTTCTCCACTGTCAAATGAGTAAGACTCATTTTCCCCACACCAACGAGAACAGGCTTAACATGTTTTCGATCGATTATTTCAAACTATTCTGTTCTTTGTCTTTGAGGCATTTAAAGCCAAGCATTATTAATTAATCAATCTGTTAATGATGGATTTGAGAAAAAAAAATTGAAAACTTCTTGAGATATTGCATAAAATATTCTTTAGTGCTCATAAGGTTTAAATGCTCAAGCGACTCTGTTTTCAGCACTCATATTTAAAAAAATCCTTTGTTTCAGTAAAAAAAAAACATATTAATAGCAGTTCATTTCCATATTCATTTAAACCATACAATTTATTGGAGCTAACAGAAAATGTAAGAGATACAGATTACGTCACGGCTGAAGACCTTAATGATATTATGAGTACATTATATCACTATCAAAATTTGAAACTTTAAATTATTTTGATGAAGAAGCTATTGAAATATGAGTTACATAAAATATTTAATTATTAAAATTTTAACGAGCCTGAAAATTGGCGAACGGCTGGTCGTTAAAGGCGGTTAGTTTTAAAAATATAAATAAAAACAGAATATTTAAGACCAAAGAGTTAGCCGTATTATAATGATCTGACAATCGATTCGATTATTCTTGCAGAAATTTCTTCATTAATGTTATGATCAATTTTTTCAAAAAAAAATTTTAATCATTCTGTATTCACAATTTCGTAACATTAGTGCATTTGTACTATTCACATCTCATAGTCGTCAGCATTACTTTAACACAAAAGTATCACATTTAATTCTAAATGTGCAAACAAGAATTCAAATCGATACATTTATATTCAACATTATTTCGAAGAATAGGCACATTTTAGCTAGACGATTCCTTCCAGAAATAAAAATCTCTAGCTCAAAGATCGACAAAGAAAAAAAATGATAAAAGAAGAGAAATAGTCAGAGGAAATTATGATCAATAGAAGTAAAGAAAGAAAGGAAAAAAAAATGGGAAAGTGAAGGCGGCAAAAGAAAAAGCGCCGCCGAAAAGACTTTATTGCAATAGCATTAATTACATTTGGGAAGTGATACAAAAGGTTCGACCTTGACCTTCAACTTAAATGCTAATGAGGCTCGAAATTCGCCTTTTAGAACAGCTTTTTTTTTTTCGCTTTTTTCCTTTTCTATTTCATGCATTAGCCTGATATTGTTCCGTTTATTGTTCTATGCGAAATAAGTTCCAAGATCATTTTGAATTTTTCTTATAAAACTGTTTATTATTAAATTATGTTATATTTTGTAATGATTTCTTACTTTGTGTTTACTTTTAAAAAGTTCCCTTCAACCCCTCTAGACTGTTCCCCACCCTCCCAAAAATCTATTTAAAAAATGCGTCTTTCTTATCATTGGAAAGGGTACCTTAAAAAATGGGGAAAGGAAGTGTCTGGTTGGGTCTCGGTTACAAAAAGAGGAGGGGTTCTCTACCTCTTGTTGATGATAAAACATACCCAGGGAAGAGTTATGCCTTTTAGAACTCAGCCATAGTTACCGCCAATGTTATTGTTCTGTTGGTCTGGTCATTCAGTTTCAGCCGTATGCCAACAGTATGTCACTAATGGCTATCATGGTGATAAACTAGTGATATCAAAACAAAAATACGTAATACAAAAAAATACTATTCTTGTATTGTTTTATCTCTTTATAGTTAAAAAATGAAACTTTTGTAAATTTTAAATTTAAAAAAAATTGTTCCGATATACTTTTTTTCCATATGTTGGCCAAAATATTGCCTTTGTTAGCCAACATATTGCTCTAATGTGGCGCCAGTGCTAAAGAAGTAGAGGAATAAGAACAAAAGGGAAAATTTGGCCTTTGTTCTAATTATTCTATTCGTATTTGGCTTAGGATGAAAGAAATATGGAAAATGTAGTGCATGATAGGTTGCTGTATTTATTGGCACAAGAGCCTTAGTTTTGTTGGATGGCATACAAATGATATAAGGAACTTAGTACAAGTTTCCAAAATTCGTTTATTTGCATTGTTAACTACAGAAACTTAAATCCATACCGAGAGCTAGAAACACTGTTATCTTCTGTTGTTATTGCCACTGACCGAATAAACCCTTTAGTTTGGTATTATATATGTGCAAATGATATTAAACATATCATTTGCAAGTGGTAAGAAATCAAAATATGTCATTGCTGCCAACAATTTAGCTATGTTGGATCAAGCACAAAACAAACAAGCAAAGATACAGCAGCATATGAAATTGTAGTCTAGATGTCCAAATATTTTTCATTTGTTGTTTGATAAGAATAATTTAAAGGAAGTAAAAAAAAAGCAGGTCACTATGAACAATTTCAATTCAACCCTTTGCACTCGGATGTTGACTCTCACTCATCCTTTAAAAAGGGGCATCATTTTGATGTTTTTCTTATTTAATTTTGATTCTTAAAAATACCTGTAGAGTAGCAGAAGATGCGAATTAATTAAGCGGGAGAATTCAACTTAAAAAAATTATATGCATTTATTTTCCGAAGCAATAAACAAGTATTTGTATTAAGTGAATAATTATGCATCGAATTACTTTTCCGAATGCAAAGGGTTAAAACAAAATGATCAAATCAATAATGATTTTAAAAAAATTTAAACCTATATCCTTAATGACTAAAGTTAAAAAATGTAATGAAGTAATTCACGATTACAAGCAATTAGTAGAGAAAAAACTTTTTTTTGTACTTTAATGGAAATTTTTTATAAAAAGAAAATGCATCAGAATTTTCGTTTGAAAATTTCGTGCTTTAGTTGGAGGGAAGTGAATTATTAACAAGTTCAGGTACGTCCTCTGAATCCTCAAGAATATTACATTTTTAATATGCTGCTTTCTATTAAAATAGGACACATTTCGGAATAAGAATCAGACTCGAGCCGGCGCCGTGGCTTCGGGGTAGCGAGTCTTCCCCGTGACTTGGGCGTTCCGGATTACATATTCCCATTTCCTATTTTATTTCATGTATGGAAGAAATTAGCGCTATACCACCAGTTACGTCATCCTTGCTCACGCTTAATTTTCGGCACAGCTTTGATTCGAAACGTTATATAACTAGATCGCTAAAGCTGAATGAATTCAACTCAATCTTTTGGAATATATGATATGTACCTTAGTTACACAACAAACAATAATTTGAATATTTGTATGTGGATCAATTAAGAAAGTATTTTACTGCGTCGCAATGATGGAAAGTATTTTACTGATAGAAACTATTTCATTGTTTTTAGCAATTTCATTTTCGGATGCAAATTCTCTACTGTTACATCCATGCAGATATTTTCAGACAAAAATCCATTTAGTTGGGAAGTAAAAGGTTAAAAAAACAAGAGATAAAAACACACAAAGGCAAATCCAAAGTACAGTCATAGCAATACAAACTGAAACTACTCAGAAATTTGCATATAATGACGCCATATTCTCTTAGCACAGTGAACAGCGGTGCGAACCAATGATATTCACCTATTTTCTTCCATACATGAAATAGGGTAGTGAATGAAAATACGTTTCCGGGATCGAGTCCCGATTAGGGCATGGTTCCTAATTTTCTGTGTTTTACCTATGAGGTGTGTGAATGTAAAAAGTTGCAGTGTAAGAGGATGTTAATCATGAAGTAGCTAAGTCGTACTTTTGGTACTAATTGGCGCTAATGAAAAAACAAGACTCATTCACTCGGTTTAAATAACTGACAGATAGCTGTCAGCAGGCTTGTGAAATGCCGTAAGTCACAAGACAACAACTGTTAATCACATGTTTCTCCTAAGATGAAAACACTCATAGACTCGGTTTCGGAGACAGTAGAAGGAAGGGATTTAATATATACCACTAGCTCCCGAAATTATTTCATATGCAGTAATTAATCAAAAAATAACTAAGACAAAATGAAATCATAAATGATAATAATTTATGTCATTAAAAATATTCTACGCTGACTTATTTCAAAGTTTTATTGTTTAATTCGTTCCGAAATCTGAAATTTAAGGTCAGTAAAGTCTTTGCATAGATCATTGTTATCGTAAAAGAGATATGAATTGAGATAAAACTAAATTTTATTCAAATATCTTGGCATAGATAATTGTTATCTTAGAAGATATATGAATTGTGATAAAACTAAATTTTATTCAAATATCTTGACATTTTTTTAAAAAAATAGTCCAAAATAATGATTTTTCAACGTGAAAGGGTCAAAATTTCATCAGCGTTTACTTTTATGTTACATTTCTTTACTTATACCCTTTTGTTAATACCCATGAGACCGCAGGGAAAATTCAATTTAAATAATCTTGATTCTTCTTGATCCCAATTAATTTATATCAAATAAATATGACTTTAAAAAATATGTCTATTTCCTTGAACTTAAAATGTAAGAATTTCCTTCCCTTGAAACATAAGAGTTTTCCTACAGTGGATTTCCTTTCATCGAAAATAAATAAATTCTACGAAGGATTAAATAACAAAAATGCTATATCCGCGCCATCTACAGTCGAATTTTCTTGAATTCACGTGATTTAAGTGAAATTTTATTCTCGGAATATTAGTTAATAAAACATTTGCGCAATAATTTCTCGGTTATTTGATCTTATTTATTCAGAAAAACTATTCTCGGCTTCCTTTTTAGTGCAAATTTTAATCACATTTTACTAAAAATTTTGATTATTCATTACATTCTTTTTTATTTTCAAGAAATATAGGAAAATTTCATAAATAATTATAAATAAATAATTATTTACATAAAAGACTTATCACCATTTTGTATTTTTTTTTAAATAAAATATAACAAAAAGTTACCATCAAGTCGCTTCGGATGAAAATGAATAGCTTAATAGCCTTTTTTTGGACAAAATCCATTTCCAACTGAATTGCCCCCTGCATTTGATTAAATTAAAATATATTGAATGAAATTAGAAAAAAATTTAAGATTTTGAACTTGTTGATCTATGTAAAACTCAATTTAATAAAGTAAATAAAATCTTAAAAGTTAAATATGACTACATTAGCGCAAATATTAAACCAGACATAGTATTAAATGCAAACAAAAAATATATGAATAGCCTTTGAAAAAATTAAAGATATTTGGGTGATGCTTCTCTTCCATCACTTTTTTCAGTGTTAAAAATGATGAATAGAAACAACGAATGCAATGAAAATTTATATTTAAAATGGATTATTATTATACCTATTATTGTGTGATTTTTTTCACTCTTTAGTTTTAAAATTCATATTTTTGGGGGTAAATATTTATTGGAAGATTACCTATTACAATGGTTCTCATGGCAAAAACCAAATCCACTCTTCATACTAGATATTTATAGTTATAACTTTAACTGGCTTGGAATATTGTATTAGAAAAGTAAAAATCTCAGACGACTTCGTAAATGGCTTATCTAACCCAAAGGCTGTGGAAATGGTGGTGGAGGAGGGGGTGGAAATTTTTAATTCGTTATACCTTTCTTAATATTGAAGATGGAAAAATAAATCTAATTAGCCAAACTATTCCTGAATAAGACTAATAAATTTAAAGTTTTTCGATAACTGTATTATCTTAGAAGGTAGAGCCCGAAATGGGATTTTCACGCCCTAATTTTGATTGTTTCTAGCATAAGTAATTTATATACCCAGATAACAAATTTGATATAAAGGAATCTGCCTTCCCCTTCCAGCTTGGAGAGAGGAATTTTTTTTTAAATAAAGTTTTAATTAGGCGCTTTCGACCCCCAGCTATTCGTCTGTAATATAAATAACATTGGATCATAGATCAGTCAACATAAATGAACATTTTATCGCTGGAAATGAAAATATTATTTTAAATTAGATTTGCTCAATAAATATAGGCCCTTATGTTGGCTATCTATTCATTCAAAGTATCGAAATTAATTGTAACTTTTGAGGTTAGCGCCTGATTGAAGTTTTATTTTAAGATATTTATTGAAAATGAGGGACAGACGACATTGACGACATATCAAAATGCCGTGTGCTGTTAAAAGAAATCGGCTAGAATCAGTATGTTTATTGAAACATTGGAATTCTTTTTTTTTAATTATGTGAGTACATGATCCTATTTTAGTTAGGAAGTTTTGGAAAACTGAAGGCAATAAATAATTGAAGCTCGAAATGTGAAGGCAACAAATTGTTGAAGCCTCAAAGTGAGAAGGCAACAAAATGGCGATTTATCAATTTATTTCTTTTGTTCACAACGTAAAAAGTAATATATATATAATTTTTTTAATTCAGTTCCTACTTATTTTCTTTTATTATTTATATCTATCATATAATCAGGTGTCACGTCAATAATCTAAAAGCCTGGAAACAAACTTGGCGATCATTTGGCGATTTAGTGATTTCAGCGACCAATTATAAATTACTGGAAAAATATGATTAATTAATATTTGAAAGAAACTGTTTTAACATCAAGTGTCATTCACTACAAGTTAAAAAAATGTATTTGAACTTGAGTGGATAAATAAAATATTTTATTAACGATTGAAAATTTGAACAAGATACATAAATTTATATTAGTGAAAATATGAACTAATAATAGGTATTGAATAAGCATTGATGTTGCGGTTATAATATTTTTCTGCAAAATTATAAGTATGAAGAATGATTGATAATTGAAGACGTATTTAATGATCAAAAACTATAATATGGAATAAGAATTTGCGAAATGGATATAATGGTCTTGGTTATGAGAATGTACCATAGGATTTTACTCCTCAAGAGAACTACTACTTTGCGATTTCTCTCGAAACTGGAGGCGGAGTTGGTTAAGGATGGCGCATTGATGGCGTGTTTAAAGATCATAAAATTCCACGGGAAAATAAACTGATAAAATCTCCTGATTATGTTTGAGATGGGGAAAAAGATTCTGTAACTTTCCTAATTATTTTAAATATATAAATATATAGTAGTATTTAGTATTGATATAATGATACTAAAGTCTATAAATTCATTTATATAATACATTAAGATGTCCGAAAAGTCTTTTTCTCATCACGCTATGAATGGCATTATCTGGCTCCATTTGTGCAAGTATGCAGCCTTATCTATTAGTCGTCTATGTCATCGGTTGCAGTCGTACCAGAGCTCTACTGCACCCCAAAACAGTTATTTTGTCCATTTTGTGGGATTGGAAAAGTGTAAATTTCTATGAGCTCCTTTCTCAAGGTGAAATAATAAATTCTACGAAATATTGTAAACAACTGTATCAAACTGGAGGCTTCCACAGAAAAGAAAACAGCCAAAAATAATGTACCGGCGATGCGTTGTTTTTCATTATGATAACATGAGATCACATATTGAATTAGCCGTAAGAGATACTCTCTTACAGTTTCATATGGATATTGACCGCATCATACATACTCACAAGATCGCGCTCCATCTGATTATTATTTCTTTCTATCATTTGAATAGTCTCTTCACGATAAGTGCTTTAAATCCATCAGCGAAATAAAAAAAACTCAAGTATTATTTCTTGTCTAAAATTTTGATAAGAAATCATTGTGAAACTTCCTGGTAGATGGAAGAAGGTAAGAGCGCAAAAGGGTTCTTATATAACAAAATAAATATTATCTTAAACTATAACTAATGTGTATAAATTCAAACTTCCAGGGCACCCTAATATTTATTATAGACTAGCATATCTAATTCGATGTTGTTCTTTAAATTCTACTAAGCTCAGTTTTGTTGTATTTTTTCATATGGTTATGTTCTTAGGTGACGATGCGATTATAAATAATGCAGGAGTTTCAACACAAAGAAAATGCTTTCTACACGTATCAGAACGATTCTATCGGACAGAAATGTTCTTTGTTCATCTCTTTTATCCTTAAGATTTCCTAAGTTGCCGGAGAATATTCTTTACGAAATGCGCAACTGCAATCTCTTCAGCCATTCGGCTGGGGAACAAATTGCTCAAGACGCAACAAAATCTACCAGGCAATCAGCCAATGAAAAACAGTGATCTGTCCAAATCGTTCTTTTTTAGGAAGCTATTATTCACAACACATACAAAAAAATCACACTATTTCTTTTTTCCGGAGAAGACTCATTTTATTTCTTGAATCATGAGATTTTTATAGATTGCTGAAAAGACTAGTGAATAAAAAGGATGAAAAAACTGAAGTTGAATCTTTGGCAAATTTGCAAAATATGTTCCTTCTTTTGAAAAATACGATACAATAAAAATATTCTTTTTAAACTTTAAAAAATACTGATATTTTCTAATCATATTAGTACCATATTATTTTATATCAGATTTTTCAGATTAACTTGGGTTTCTAGGTCTTTTTCTAATACAATACTAATGGGAGGCATGTTGCATAAAAAATAATTTTTATTCATATTATTTTATTGGTAGAATGTAATTTAAATCTGAATTGCGGATTTTTTTAAATGGTAATTTACATAATTAAACTTTCAAAGCATTTATCTTCCAATATTTCAGCCCTATAAAAATGAAAATCATTAAATGAATTAATAAAATCCTAAAATTCAAATTATTTATTAATAAAAAATTAATGTTAATATTTTTAATAATTAAATACTTTTATCAATCCAAAAAGAAAAATACATTTGTAAGATAACTTAGCACACAACAGGATAAAGTTTATAACATATATTGGTACATATATTTAAATGTTCAGAGTACAGCATTAATAACTATTTATTTATCAAAATTGAATCTATGAAAAAAATCATAAATGTGAACTGAGAACTCATAACTGCCTGGTAAGTATTTATTTATTTGATCATGTTATGGATTCATTAAGCCGCTTTCCAACGACCTTTAAAGGTCTACAAAAATTGCCCAGTTTCTTTTTCCCTGCGATTTTCCGGCTTTTTTTTATGTATATACAGTTGAAACCGACAATTCGCCAGAAACTCGGGATCGTATCCACAGACATCAAAGAACCCCAAAATACCGCAAGAGAGATTAGTCAAGGGAAACCATATTGCTGACCCTCCGTCGCACCCGAAGGTACGAGGAAATAAATACTGAATGACCAGACCACCTCTACAGCAGCACTGGCGAGAACTGTGATTGACTCCTATGGGTCAGCACCGGCTATGGTACAACTCACATCGTAGGAAATACGTCCCGTCATCGATGGGAGGAATCATATCCTTCACCATTAGTGTACCCACCCGTTTGGCGGGCTAAAACCACCATGCTGAAAGCATCTCATCCTCAATTACAAGGTGCTCTCCAGGTTTCAGGAAACAGGGGAAAGTGTTAGACGTCTGCACACTCACAGGTCATTGAAGCGCAACTTCAGATAAACATAAATGGTCATGAAAGATCTGTTGTTGTTGTTTTTTGTTCAATTGACTAAACAATCTCATCATAATTGATATTTTATTTTTAAAAGCGACTTTTTATATAACTTTGTTTTCTTCTTTCCCAATAGGTATGTACAGCATGGAGAGAAGTGCTGTATCAACCGAAGTTCTGGCGGGGCCTCCAACCAGTTCTGAACTTTCGAGATCTTAAAACAAGTGGTCCTTGTGTGCGTTTAGGTATATACAAGAGCCTCGACAGGCGAGCATTTGACTCTCTGTGCCTTTTCGGCGCCAGTGATGAGGACATTTACGATTTGATCGCTCAGTGTCCAACCAGTATGGCCAATCGGATTCGTCAGATAGGCCTCCGGTGCTCCGGTATTACAGACAATGGGCTGGAAGTGCTTCTGGGCGGTTTACCTTCCATTGTTCAACTAGAACTGTCCGGTTGCAACGAGGTGACGGATGCTGGGCTGTGGGCGAGCCTGAATCCTCGTATTGTATCCTTAACTCTGGCGGACTGCATCAATGTGGCAGACGACACTATTCAAGCCATCACACAGTTATTGCCCTCTCTGTACGAACTCAATCTGCAAGCCTACCATGTGACCGACTCTTCCCTTTGCTTTTTCAGCCCCAGGCAGACTACAAGTTTGTGTGTTTTAAGATTACGATCATGCTGGGAGCTGACTAACCATGGCTTGCTGAACTTGGTGCATTCACTTCCGAATCTGGTACAGCTGTCTCTGTCTGGCTGCTCTAAAATTTCCGATGATGGCGTTGAGCTTTTAACAGAAAATCTTCGACAACTGAGGTCGCTGGATCTCAGTTGGTGTCCAAGGATATCCGATGCGTCATTGGAGTCTATAGCATGTGAACTTACGCAACTCGAAGAGCTCACCTTAGACAGGTAAGTGCAAAAATGTGATTTGGTTGAAACAGTTTGATGAAAAATTAATCTTTCTCTATTTGGGTACAGCATATTCTGACACAGTGTGGTGATAGTCAATCATATTCTATTTGTAATTTTAACAATTTTTGTAATGTTAAAACAAACAAGATGCTATTTGTAAAGAAAAAGGATCTAATGTTAAAATGTTTATATAATATCCTGTATCTCTTTCAGTAATAATTTTAAATTCAACAAATATTCCTATTTTAATTGCCACAATATATAGGATTTAACATTTTTAAAATAATAAAAAAATGTGCCCAATATACTCTAAAGTAGTTTTAAAAAATGCGTTAATAAATCTAACCAATGATGTAAGTACCGTGAGGAGTAATTTATAGAATTCTTAAAATAAATATTACAAATACTTTAAAAAAAAATTTGAAAAATGCATATATAGGTTGAAGAGAAAGAAAAGGGACAAAAAAGGAAAAAGGAACTTCAAGTAAGTACCACTTATATGGAAAATCTCCATAAATGTAATAATAATCAGAAAAATGTTTTCATACTCTTGTGAAAACTGGATTTGGGAACTTTAGGTATTTAAAAAAATAATTCCCTAGTGCCGACGCTATTGAAAAAAAAAAGGAAATTCCAATATAAAAGCAATTAAAAATTATTATTATTATTTTCTATTAAAAATTTATTGCTAATGCTATTTTATTAAAATAAAAAGTGTCCTAAGACTGTAATAACTAAAATTAAACCAGCGTAAATGATCTTCCGAAACTTTCTTACACAATTTCCTAATAAATATTATTTCCTTGCCATCCTGTGGACATTGAGCAAGATCATTAATACAATGATTATCCGATTCTAATTTTGAGAAACCAATACATGCTATTTTGGCATTCTTTTTAAAGTAGAGAAAATAGAATACATATTTTGATGACTGTTAGAATTAGATTATTTTAATTTTAAATTAAATTAGAAAATTTTAGAAATTTAAACTAGAACTTCGAGTTTTAGAAACAAAATATGTTCATGAAAGCATAAAGAAGGGCATAACATAACATAACGCCATCTTGAGCTCCGGTGTGTATAACAAAAAATTATCAAACTAGTTGGATGAGCACAAGATGGAAGGAATAATAATAATAAATAAATAAATGAAAATATAGAATAATAATAATCCATCTGAGTTCAGTGTTTTGATTTCCTTCGTGAGAATTGCGCTATTGAATGAAGAATTTAATTGATTCTATCAAGTGGCATTTGTTCTCAGTTATTGTGTAGTCTTGACGACATCTTGATATTTATGAATATGATTTGCTATGGAATGGATCTTGCGGCGTGAAAGGGTATTCGCTGGGTATTCTCTTATGTGCCCTTCTTCATCGAGACTTGGTTCTGGCTTCTTTATGTGCCATCAGAGAGTCAGTAAGCATTCGATGGCATAGTGAATTGAGGATCTTACCACCCACAGCTACAGCAAGGAGAGTTGGCCAGATGGAATCTATATAGGTATGTCGGAAATGGGCCGTACCTAGTGAAGGAAAGGACAACCGCTTTGTTCCCGTTAACCGCGTAGAGAAAAACCTTTGGTATTATGTTGAATGCGGGTAGGCCTTTTTCACCTTCTTCCCATCTTCTCATCATTTCTGTTTGGAGGATGTTCTTCAGATGGCATATAAGAAGCATCAATATATTCCCATCTTGATTAACACTAGCCGCTATTTAGGCTAGTTTGTCTACCGCTTCATTCTCATCATAATTTACATATGCTTTGACTCATGAGATTTTAATGTGAGGATGAACAAAAAGAAGGGAGAAGGTGTCTCTTACTAATTGGATATTGGAGAACTTGAAACTTGTATACTTGCTTTATTGTCGGCATAAGTAGTAATTGGTTCTGATGGAAAGATTGTTGAGAGACAGACGGTCAACCCTTTAACAGATTTAGTTCAAAAATTGACATGGATCTACAATTTAGATGTATAAAATTTACCTATCTCTTTGAACTGTATTTTTATCATATACACTTTCACTTGAATTGACAAACTACTGCGAATTCGTTTCGCTCTCAGTTTGAAGAGTGATCTACAAATTTGGTCAGAATACCGCATACCAAATTTCATTCCTCTACTTCAAAGCATTTTTATCTCTTTCACGGACAGATAGATATACATGACGGGAGCAATTTCTTAAAAACTTTCTCGCATACAAACTAATAAAGATGTTTTTACACTTCGATGTAAATTATGAACCTTAGAAAAGGCCGTCAGGGAGTAAGAATTTTGAGTCCTTTTTTTTTCTCGGTAGATCACAACCAAAATGGGATATAAAGCTACAATACTTGAATAAGATCATGTGCCAAATTTCATTTATTAGAAACTAAGCTTTTGATCTTAAAGTGTAAATGTTTGAAGGTCTGTAAAAGTAAAACTACTTGGAGTATGTTGAAGAAATTTGGTATATGTTTTATTTACAACGTGCGGAAATGGTAAACCCAATAAAAAATTTAGTTCAAATTTTTGCAATAGATGGCGCTGTCGATTAATAAAACATTATTTTTGCTCTATACTCTGTGAAAATGAATACCATTTCAATTTCAAAATTATGATGGTTATAAAAGTCATGTCTTTAAGCTCTAGCCATGACTTTGTCAAAGGTAGAATGTACTCAGTAAAATGTTATTACTAAAAGAATAGCAATTATAGTGCTGCTTTGAAAGAATATCGCAGACTTAAAGATTTGAGAAAAGGACTGATGTCTACGAATGGCTGAAATAAAATGATTAATAAATTTGAAACTACCGGAGAACTCGGAGTGCTCAGTGGAACTATAAGAGGAAGACCTTTGAATCAGGAAGTAGTTGAAGAGATTAGGGAAGCAATTGATTCAGAGTTAGTGCATCAACGACCTGTAAGTGATGGAAGTGCAGCAAGGATTTTATCAAAGCCATGGGCAACCATACGCAAAGTCTTGATCTACATTTTAAGACACCATCCATATAAAATTTTGCAGCACTTGAAACCAATCGATCCACAACAAAGAATTCCTTTTGCCACCTTCATTCTTGCCAATATGGATGAAAATAAATCATGGATTCGAAACATTTTGGGGATTGATGCAGCGCATTGTACTTTATTTGGACAAGTCAACACCAATAACGAAAAGATATGGGGCTCATCCAACCAGTATGTTGCTTTTGGGAAATCCTTGCATTCAACGTTTGTTACAGTTTGGTGTAGAATGACTACTGATTTTATAATTGCTAATCGTTTTTTCCGTCTAAAATCTTACACCAACGGGGTTAGTTAGCTGCATCGTAACAGGCATTTTAAGAAGTAATGTGATTCCAGATTTGCTAGACTGGAACTACCTCTATTCAACAATGTTCATGCAAGATAGAGCACCACCTCACATTGCTCATTGTGTTACATACCAGTTTCAACGAACTTTTAGTGAGGATCGTATAGTTGGCAGACGTTTCCAACATGGGTGGCCACCTCATTCACCTGATATGAATTCTTGCGATTTATGTCTGGGAAGATATTTAAAAGATGTCTACAAGTACAAACATAACTCTTTTGTTGCTTTAAAAAGCAGCATTACTAGACTTGTCCTAGAAATTCAGTAGGAAACCTTAGGTGCTGCAATGGATCCCACTGTCTTCAGTTTACAGCATTTGAAAGGAATTGAAGTTCTCATATTAAACAAATATTGTAATACATCAAGCATTTCATATTTTAACAAAGGAAAATGTTATAATTTCAATGTATAAAATATTTTCATTAAAAAGTGCCACCTATGACAAAAAGTTGAACTAATTATTTTTGTGCCATTCATTTCCCTGTGTCATAAATATAACATATATCAAATTAAGTCAACATATTTCAAATAATCTTTCTTTTACAACCCTTTAAATCTTTACACATTAATTATAACCACCCAATACTTTTCAAATGGTAATGCTTCTATGTACCAAATTTCAAAAATCAAGATCTTAAATTTTTGCAATTATGTTGACGTGTAATCAAACAGCATGAACAGAAAGGTTTCCATTGAACTTATTTCGGGCAAAATTTGATATAAATGCACGAATTTATGGACATGTAAAGAAATTTAAGAATTAAATTAACATTTAAGACCATGTAAAGGTAACATGTTGAATTTCCTCTGTCAAGACATTTTTGAGTTATCGTACTCACAAACAGATATAAGCCATATTATTGACTCTCCGTCTCTCCCGAAGGCACTCGGAAATAAATACTGAATGAACGGACTGCCGCTTCAGTAAACTGGCGGGAACTATGGCTGTATTCTAAGAGAGTCACCGGGCGCAATCCTCCCTGTAGGAAGATGGGAGGCGCCAGTTCCCCACCTTTATTGCACCCACTGGGTTGGCGAGATCCAATCACCATGCCGGAAGCATCTCATCCTCAATTACGAAGCACTCCCCGGGGGTTTAGACAGACAGATATAGTTTCAAAAATGTGTTTTTCAGACCCATGGAAATCATAAAACCTGGAAATTCATCTAAATCTCAAAATAGTTTATAATAAGTTTTTTTGTACATTTTATATTCGGAAAAATAATTTTAATATTAAAATGTTACAAACCAATGATTTTATATAAATTTAAATTAACTTCTTTTATTCCTCGTAAATATTTGAAAATAGCATCGTGTATTCTACTATTTATTTCTAGCAACCTTTCGCTCAGACTTATTCTTTACGGAATCCAACGATCCAAGATACGTCTCGTAATTTATATCGACAGATGCATGTCCGCACAATTCCAGGAGAAATATCTCACAATCGTTGCTGACCATTCACTTCGTTAGGATGCTGGAAAGCGCTTCTGGCGAATGATTTCGTTGTCATAGCAACAGCATCATTCTTTCCTCCCCCGCAAAGAGAAAACTCAGCTGGAAGACCTGGTCATTTGGACGACTGCCAATGACCCTGACCTTTGATTGCACCCTCAGATGCATTAATTTGAAATACACTTTAATTAAATGATTGATATGCTACTGCGTCTGAGTGTTATTCAATGCGCCGTCAAATGTCCATGAAGTTAATTTTCAATTCAATTGTCTTCAGATATTAAATTACAGCGCAGTTTGGGATCACGGCGGACCTAAAAATAAAGGAACAAGATTTATTTGTGAATGCCAGTGATTTCAATGACTGAATTTAAATGAAATGCATCTGAGTAAAGGATGTTTGTAAGACTGATCTGAGTAAAGGACAAAAAGGATGTTTGTATTTATTAATATCTACGCCTTCGTGAGATGACGGAATTATTTATTAAGTTATACACTCTTTTTCAATTCCTACTGTTAGTTTATACTCTCCCTATACATATTTATGTATCATGTTCAAATTTTCAATCGTTAGTAATATATTTTTTATTCATGCACACAAGTTCAAATACATTTTTTTAAACTTGTAGTGGATGAAACTTGATGTTAATAGATTTTTTAAATAATTCATTAATTGAATTTAATTATTTTTTGATACTTTAAATAGAGTTTTAGCAGTTTTTAATGGAAACTGAAATCAACAGGCAGTAGTTGAATTGGTAAAAAGCAAGGAGTTCAGTATTTTTCACGTGGAGGTGTAGAATGTGAGTTTAATTTTTGCGAAAATCAATAACTTTTTAATAAATTAATTAATTTTAGTTTTATGGAAGAAAAGTTTCTCTTATATAAGATATTAAGCAGGATATAAATTTTTTTTAAAAATACATGTCAGTGGCGAAGAGTATAGAACATTGGAAAAAAAATTCCTTTTAATATTGAGATTCTGTCATATGTATATACATATTTATATGAGAACCATGGCCGATCCTTAGTCAAACAAAATTACAAAATTTGAATTAAGTAAAATATTCTTGACACGCTAAATTTTTAAGCAAAAAAACAACTCTATGCGAGTAAAACTGACCAAATTAACATATTTGAACTGTCACAATTTCATATAATTTTAGATACTTTCAAAGGACATTTCATCCAAGATTAAACAGTCAATTTGGACAAGGTATATAAGTTTAAAATAATGAAGTTTAAAATTTTATAACTGTCAATTTTCTGCAGCAGAATAAAATAGTTTTATTTAAAATATTGGTGCATTAAAAATGCTTTGATATGACTAATAGAACCGAGATAATGCATAAAAATAAAGATTTCATCGCTTTTTTCCATCAATGGACGTTTTAACTCAAACTTCTTTAAGTTTAATTTTTTTACATCATTTAAAGCCTTTTTACTTTCTCGTAAAGATATAATGTTGTAATCGTCAAAAAATTCGAACTTTAGATCTTGACGAATCTCTCCATTTCAAACTTTCTCGAGTTCTTAAACACAATTTTGAAAAATGCCAATCTGTCTGTGACAAAAATAACTCAAAAATGCTTTCAGCTAAGACACATGGAATTTGGTATATGATCTTCATAAACCAAATGTGCAGATTTCTGTCAGATTTTATACAAAGTCCGTTTGAAAAAGTCCGTCTTTTCGGCTGTTTGAATATAAGTTAACACGACACTTATAAAATTAACAGAGCTGCCTAGATTAAATTTTATACGTAAAATTAAAATCTATAATAAAGACGCCTTTCAAAGTCAAATCCAACAAGATGTTAATCGTCTGTCAGTTTATACTTTTAGAAACAAGTGAACGCGATAGCTCAAAACGCAATAACTTAAATGTATCAAATTTGATATGGAGTTTTGTTACAAAATTTTGTTTCAATTAGTTGAGAAAAACTCGCCTATTGGATTTGGATTTTCAAATCCTATTTACCGCGTGCCAGTGATAAAATCCCCAAACTCATCGCCAAGGATGACAAGATAGATTCAATAAAAATGCTAAATTCAAGCCAAAGGTTAGTACTTCGAGACTGTTGCACGCTTATGTTATGCAAGGCATTTTCTGTGATAAAACCATTTGTTAGTGAGTATGCGAGAAAGTTTTGAAGAGACCACTTCCACTGGTTTACAAATGGAAACATATTACTGACTCTCCCCGTTTAACTGTTGCGCTACGGTTAAAACTCTCATCGCTTTTGCTTTAAAAATCGACAGAAAAAGAATCGAAGTGATTAATTTTCCATATTACTGAAAGTTGATTGCAGAAGAAAAGATTTTTCGATATCGCCGTAAAGAACGCCTTTTAAGCTATGTAATTTAGTGATCGAAACGCAATCACATTATAAGAAGTGTAGTTAAGTATGGAAAAAAAGTTCTCCTTCAACTTTCTAAAAGCTCCGACATAGTCGAGATTGAAAACTTTCTTAATGTACAGAAGAATTAGAATCCAACAATGTTGCCGAATTACGTGATACCATAACGGAAAAAACTTGGTCGAACTTTTTTTCCAACTATTTCCAAAAGACCACTAACCCGCACTACTGAAGCAATCAAAACTGTGCTTTGAAATGGAATCGAAATTACAGATTATCGATTAACCATTATCAAACAGTGTTTTTTCCGCCTGAAATCGGCTACTTTTCCTAGTTAAGTATCAGATGGTCTTTTTAAGTAACAAGTATCATATATTATTTCTGAGACTTCATTTCTTATTCATCTGTATTTAAAGAATTGCTTGAGTTAAAATGTTGGAATTTGATATGACCTGAGATCCAAAAACCATCTTTTGTTATAACGGAATATGATTTTTTATCGTGTTATAAATATGATTTTTTATCATAAATATCCAAATATTTATTATTTTTATACTCCTCCACTCCCCTTGATAAATCGCTGAAAATTTCAAACCTTAGTCAACCATGTCGATGAAATCTTGACTTCGTTTAAAAGAATGAAGAAGAGACTATAAATATCTCAGAAAAGGAATTTTTGCTCTCTTTTCGAAATATCCATTTTTGATTCCAAAACATCTACAATAATTCTGGAATTATATGAAAATTTCAGCTGCACAAGATGTCTAAACATCAGCATAACAAACCTCTAAAGGGTACATCAGATGAGTAGGAATTACATAATAAAGCTGAATCAGAATTAGTTGCAATATATGGCAAACGGTTTATACCTGAGCATAATTCTCAAGCGCTCTCTTGGAAACTAATCGTTCCAGTATTCCATAGCAAGATGCAATGACCACGTGACTTCACAACTCTTCGCATGAACAGGATTATAATCTGTTCAATGTGGACAACTGATATGTGCATTAATATTGAACATGAAGAGTCTGTTAAATACAGAGTCTTTTAGGGAATGCTAGTCGATCCTACTTAAGAGCAGTGCCATCTACAGTGTCTGGAAAGCGTTTCCGGTCTGGTGTTTCTGTGCTATTCCGAGTCCTTTAGCTACACCTTCTATAAGTTTTTAATTCTAATGCTGGAACACTTTATAATGTAAATTGCAATGAGTCAAAATCTGTCTAAATTCAAAACAAATTTTCAATATTATTTCAGTTTTTGTAGAACAAGACTCGGTACCATATTGTAACAATATCTTTGCGATAGTTTACGGTATTCAAGCTATCGATTAACGTTATAGAGTTATTGTACTATAATGATTTAATCCTGACTGATCAAAGTAAGAAGTAGAATTTCAGATTTCTTTTATTTTCAGCCATAGATATATACAGAAGAGCAATTTGTTCAAGTAAAGGTTAAATATTTTCTATTTACAAAACAATCGACGGTTGAAAGTTTATTGAGAAAAGAGTTCATGATAATAGTTCGCCATCAATTCGGAGAAAAACACCACAAGACATTAACAGGGTGTTAGTCAAATCGGCTGTTCCAGGATGGACGTAAATAATTTTGCAGTCCGCAATCTAAAATGCCACTTCTTCAAAGCACGATCCGCTTTTTATCTCTGTCCAAACTCCGCCTCATCAATTTCCATTCGTTCACATCAGTTCTCCATCAGTCAAACGTCCAGCAAAAATTTCACTCAATTAAGGCGCCAGCTGGGGTGGAGCTGTCCAGTAATGACGCGTCCTAGCAATCGACCAGTATGGAACACGTGTCAATGATATTTCTTTACAAAGGGACCACCCGGCATCCAAATGTTGGACACTTCTTTCCTGCGAAGATGCTACAGGTTTTATCTCCACAGTGAATTTCACATGTGATCTTCAGCTAAAATACTAATGACCAAAGGCAACCACCTCTCAAGACACCTATCCGGAAATTTGGTGGCTGTCAATAATGGAAGGTGTTAACAGGTGCGACACAGCTGGCTGGAAATGTCGCTTATTGCGAAGGGACAGGGAACGTTAATACAATTGCAAATCTTAACTATATATAATAATCTTGGATTGTCACGAAATTTCAAAGTTTATTATACATATTTATTTGAAATAAATTTAAAAATGAGAAGAGTAGATAAATATAAATAGCAGCTTTTTACCCTCTAAATTTGAACATCTAATATCTTATTACTTTGCGTGCAAGAAATAATCATAATAAAAGTAAATAATAGCTCAATTTAAAATTATTATTTTTCGAATAACATATATTTCATAGCGAAAATTGTTCCTGGGGTTGAAAACACCAATTGTTGTATTCCATTAAACCACTTAAATGGAATATTAATTTTTATTTCGTCTCTAACAATATACCATATGAGGATATCCTATAAATTATATAATGGGACAAGGAAATTAAATTCATTTGCTTTTAAAAAAAGAAATTATTTAATTTTGAAATCATATATTTGAAATACCCATTAAATATGATCAATATATTTCTTAAAGGTAATTTACGTTTACAAATATATAATCATTGCAATTCAATTGTGACCTATTTATGAAGGGCATCAGTGCTATCAATCAATTATTCTTGTCTAAATATTCTTCCTTAACGAAACTTCTAAATTAGAAACTTATCAGGAAGCTTAACGTAAAATCGAAACAAGGAGGACATTTGTTTCTTCGTAGCTTATTAAACAATGATATTAAAATTATATATAAAATTCAATTATATCGAAAATTCAAACTGAAATAACTGTCTAAAAATGAAACGAAATATTTTGTAACTAGAAATAAGGGCAAATATATTAAGTATGGCAATTATATAATTGAATATGGCAAATAATTAAATATGGTGTTAAGATCTTTTACTTGCATTATTTCAAATTTGTAAAGATGGATTATTAAAATTGATTTTTCAATTCCTGACATAATAACATTCTCAAATTATGTTATTTATTCCCGATCATAAAACAGCATTTTAATAATTTTAAAACATTTTATTTTATTTTTTTAAAAACCTGTAAACAATAGAGCAGCTGAATATAGTTAGAAACATTTAGAGGTCAGTTTTAGAAAGTTAGTAATTGGATTTCAAAAGATGGTGATGATGTCGCACCCGAGTTTCCAACGAAAGGGGTGCAGTAGCTTCTGAGGTTAAAGACCCCTGAGCATCCGAAGGCAGAAGTCTGACTTCTAGCTCAAATGAAGATGAAACTTGCCACATTCGCTTTCACAGCCCTTTTTAGTGGAGGTTTATTCACACACCTCGCAGATAGGACACAAAAGAACAATCATGCCCGAACCAGGACTGGAACCCAGAACGCCCAGATCATGGGAAAGACAGACTACCCCTAGACTATGACAGGGCGCCGACCTTGGATTTCAAATATAACTATAAATAATGGAAATAAAGACGAAATATTTTCTCGTATGTGAAGTGCACAAAGGGAAAGTATTGTAATTGTCCAAAATTTCGAACTCAAGATTTTTCTGAATCATCATATTTCAAACCACCCTGGGTCCAAAAAACACAATTTTGGAATTACGCCTGTCTATCTGTGAACACGATACTTAAAAAACGGTTTGAGTTATATGGTTGGAATTTTTTTGTATGATTCTACTCCAAATTTGTTAATTTGTGAAAAAACTACTTAACAGAAAAAGAAATCTATCAATCCGGCCGTCTGAACATAAGTTAAGGCGATAATTAATAACACAGAGAATAAAATGGATAAAAATAAGTTAGCAAATTTAGCATCTAATGAGAAGAAATGTATTAAATTTTGAACCCAATCTGCCCATGGACCGACTTTTGTCGATATGTACTCTCACAAGCATATCAATGCAATGACTTAAATGTATAAAAAATGATACACGATTTGCGACAAGTTGTAAATTTGATACAAAAGTATCAAATTTTGGTGACCAAAATATACATTATTTTATTATTAATATTTTTTTATCATTATGTTTATATTTTCTGAATTCTTAGGAACCATCTTAACTAATTTAAGTCAACTAATTTAACCAGCTTAAACCGGTTTGAAACAATCACGAGATTATCAGATTACACACGCGTGGATATTTAGAAAAACGATTTTTCCCCCCATCTGAAAATCGGTTGAGCTCCAAAACTTTGCTTGCCACCAAGAAAAATTGAAAAAGAAATATTTAAAAAATTATCACTGTATATATATATATATATATACTGATGGAAAAAAAATCCCAACACCAAGAAAAAATTATTGTACAGTAATGAAATTTTAGGAATACATTTGTCTAGGTAACATATTTAATTGATTAAAGTTTCAAGATCACAGGTAGAGCCATTGGCGAGAAGAGCCATTTCAAATGTGAAATGTTGGTACATTAGTAACCGGTGTACCCGCCAGAATTTTGAATGCATGCCATTGCGTCGTACAGGTGTCGGATATCAGTTTGTGGGATGGAGTTCCATGCCTGTTGCACTTGGGCGGTCATTGCAGGGAAGGTTAATGCTGATTGTGGATGAAGCTGGAGTTGTCATCCAATGATGTCCCACACGTGCTCGATTGGAGAAAGATCTGGTGATCTAGCAGGCCAAGGCAACATGTCGACACTCTGTAGAGCATGTTGGGTTACAACAGCGGTAAGGGCGAGCGTTATCCTGTTGGAAAAAAACCCCTTGAATGCTGTTAATGAATGGCAGCACAACAGGATGTATAACTAGACTGACGTACAAATTTGCAGTCAGATTGCGTGGGATAACCACGAGACTGCTCCTGCTGTCATACGAAATTGTTCCCCAAACCATAACTCCAGGAGTAGGCCCTGTGTGTCTAGGCCGCAGACAGGTCACTAGTAGGCGTTCACCTGGCCTCCTTCTAACCAACAAACGGCTGTCACTGCGACCAAGGCAGAACCGGCTTTCATCAGAAAACACAACAGATCTCCACTCCGTCCTCCAATGAGATTTAGCTTGACACCACTCACGTCGCAAACGGCAGTGGTTTGGAGTCAGTGGAATGCACTGTACAGGGCGTCTGGCTCGGAGCTGTCCTTGAAGTAACCGATTTGTAACAGTTCGTTGTGTCACTGTGGTGCCAACTGCAGCTGGAATTTCAGCTGCAGACGCAGTACGATTAGCCACAGCCATACGCCGAATACGACGGACTTCTCTCTCAGTAGTACCACGTGGCCGCCCGGAACCTGGTCTTCTTGAGGCAGTACCTTCCCTTGACCACTGCCGCCAATACTCATGCACAGTGGATACATTCCTGCCAAGTCTTTCAGCAATATCGCAGAAAGAAAACCCATCTTCTCGTAGCAATACAACACGACCTCATTCAAACCCAGTGAGCTGTTGATAATGACTTCTTCGTCTTCTCAGAGCCATCCTTGACTAACATTAACCCACTACGTCAAATCTCAACTGTAAATAACGATAATAAACCTTACAGCGCTTATTTAAAGAAAACATTATTGCATGTTCATAGTGTCGCTACTAGCGCCACACTTACACGCGTAGCTCGAAATTTGAATCGACGTCGTCTTTCAGATGTATAAACACGCCTACCAAATTTCATTTATCTAGCACAGCTCCTTCCTAGTGTTGGGATTTTTTTTTCATCAGTGTATATATATATATTTCATGAATGAGCTAAATCAATTAAGGCAAATAATAACTTAAAAAATAATGATGTGCACACATAACTTATTTGTGATAGTAAATTTCATTTTTGTTTTATTCTTGTACTTGCCATTTAATCGCCAAAAATAGCACTCTTATTAGATCTTTCATAATTATAACTAATAACATAAGATTACTAATTCTAAAGTACATTTATTAGAGAGTATGTGAGAAAGTTAAGGGAGACATATCCCACTTGTTTGGGTTCATTATTTCTACTTAATATGTTAGTAAATAATACATAATAAATAAAGATTAAATAATTTTATCTAACTAATGATCCGTTAATCATTTTTATTTTAAATTATTTTCTTGAATATTGAACTATATTTATTCTAGAATTGTTACAAGCGAAGGCATATAATCATAGTCCAGCATATCTCTTAACAAAAAGTTAAAAAATAAAATTTTTTTAATGAAATCTGTTGTATCAAAATTTCTTGCTATCATGTGAGGAAATTAATTTTTCAAAAATTATAGTCTTAATTTATTTAAGTTATTAACCACATTAACAATCACGTGATTATCATTTACGTATGCGTCGATATTTAGAAAAAGAATAGCTTTATTTCTTCTCTAAATCAGCTAAAACTATTTCTCAGGACCAGAATTTCTTTTAGCAGATATAAAATTTAAACTTGTTTGGAATGATTATGTGAGTATTGTATTTATTGTATTGCGCAGTCATTGATTTTAAGAAAAGCTATGTTCTTTTTTCCCATTTATTTCAACATTTTTTACGCCAGAAACTTTTTTTTGCGCTGAAAATAAAATTTTTATTATATATAATATGTGTGTGTAATAAAATTTTCATTTCATAAAAAATTCAATATATATCGAATGTTGTTGTCAAATACATTTAAAATATTTTTTAAAACAACTTAAGAAAATAAAATAAAAGAAATGGCGTGCAAATAAATTTGACATAAGTGAAACATTACGTTTGTTTAAAGTGATAAATGAATTTTTTTATGCAATGTTTTACGTTCGAAAGTTGGGGCAAATTGTTAATTTGCTTAATTTATAATTCAAAATCGATCAAAATTTTTGAAACCCTTTACTTAATGAGCACCAAGTACCCAAGGAAACACTAAGTGCCAAATTTGATAGCTTTACGTTCAACCAACTAATTTTTTGAACTAATTTTTTTTATCAAACATGTTAAATGGAATTTGACAAAATTTACAGATAATTTATCTAACCCTATAAATATTACTATATTAGAGATAGTTCTCTAATTAAAATATTAAGAGTAGTAATTAAATTAATTCTAAAATTCAACGAAAGACTTTGAATAAAGAGTGAGAGAAACTGAGTTACATTTTTTAACGACATAAATAAAACAAAAACAAAAAAAGTCGCCAATGGCCTGGCATAGGATTAGCGCGTCTTCCCCGTGATCTGGGCATCTCGGGTTCGAGTTCCGGTTTGGGCATGGTTCTTTTCATCTGTGTTTTATCTGTGAGGCTTGTGAATGTGCCTCCCTGTAAAAAGGGGTTGTGCAAGCGAATGTGTGTGTCATCTCCATATGAGCTTGAAGTCAGAATTCTGCTCTCTGAGTGATCGGGTGTTTTTACCCTCAGAAGCTACCGCACCCCCTTTTTGAGGAAACACGGACACGACATCATCATCAAAAACAGTCATTTTTTAATCCATTATCATAAATTGATATTATTATTTTTAAAATCTTAAAAATTTACGAAAACTAAATAAATCTGTTGATATAAATAAATAAATTTGTTTTCCTTAGTTATATATATTTTTGAAGAATATAGTAATAGTTAGCTTTTAGAAATCGGGAATAGTAAATACACTTCACTCAGAATCAGTGAATTTTCCACTCGCCCTTTCTTGTGGGGGGGGGGAGATCTAAAGATAGAATATTAAACAAAACTAATTCGTTATGTTGTCGTAATCGATGGACCGACGGGGGCGTACGGGACGGCGCCCCTCAGACGCCCTCCTTTTTCTCAAGACGCGTCTCCCCGTTCCGTTGTCAAGGGAACGGGATGCTGTCCACCCCAACCCCCAATTCATTGCGAGCAGACTTTCTTTTCAATATCATTATTCACTCGGTTCTCCCAATTAATCCAGCACCTCAAACCGACTGGGTCTGCATTCGGACTGAATGTTCGCAGAATGCCATAACTCCAGAATATACATTCCATTCACACAGAAGTCTGGACCCAAATAAAAGTCCAAAAGTATTTCGAAGCTTATTCTCGAAATTATTGTTTGTTGAACTTGCCCTTGTAGCTTTAAAAAGTGAGAAAGAAATTCACAACATTCTTCCAATAACCGTTTGACTGTTTTGTCCGATTGTCGTAGGTGCATCTATTTAATGAATTTTTATAGTTGTTAGCAAAACATAAACCATCCATAACGATTATAATTAAATATTAAAATTACTTCGAATGCATAGGTAAGTAGAGTATTCCATGGATTTCCATTCGAATCAAAGTAAGAAAATATTCCCAAAATAGAAGATGCCCTCTTATTAGATAATAAAGAAAAAAAACAGTTAAGTGGTAACGTTAATGTCAACTGAATTCAAAAGTTTAATGATAATCAACTCCAAAATATATACTTTGAAATAACGTTGTTTTCACAAAAAACAAAAACTGTAAAAAAAATTTTAAGTTGTACAATAGATAAAATTAGAATTTATCAGAAACCAAAATTAACTCCATAGTAGAGTACTTGAGAAAATAAGAATATTTCAATCAAAACCTTAAATTCATAAAATTGATAGTGGTTTCAAGTTTTAAAAAATTTAACTAATTAATTAATCTAGTTGACCATACATAATTTATCGATTTTATTGCGGTTTATTATATTGCGATTTTATTGTGGTTTCGATTTTATTTCGAAAACTGTTTATTTTCAAGGAAAAAAAACATTAATTAATTCTAAATTAACCCAAAAGTTTTAAACCTATGGTATTGACTGGTATGTTAAACCTTCTTCACAAAGCAAAGTATTTTAAATATAAAAGTAAAATACTTTTCAAATTAAAATATTTGAAGCAACGTAAAATTTACGTATGAGGTATATGTAACCTATGACATTTTTAACCATTAAAAAATCTACTCATAAATTTTATACCAACAAACTATATTTATAAACTGCTTCGAATTTCGGAATAATAAAAGATCTTTAAAAGTTTGGAAATATGAAAACAATTTTTGAATTGGCCAATGAATTTTTAATAACGTTTATTATTCATACAAAAAAAAAATGACAAATTCTGTTTAATTGCAAAATTTTGAAATTTTTAATTCAAATATATGATTTAAGTTTTGTAAATTATCCAAAAAACCGTTTGCTGATTTGAAAATATGTTAAATATGATTTAAAAATATGTTAATAAATTTAAAAATATAAAAAATATGAATAAATATGGAAAAAATATATAAATATAAATTATTATCGAAGTAAAAATTCTCAGAGTAAGAGAAATATATAAAAATTTTGGAAGAAAATTATTTTTAAAAATTTGTTTAAAGGCATTTTTCTAACTCTTTTTCCCCAGATTTTAAAATGCCTTTAAAATATAACATAAAAATTAATAATATTAAAAATATCCTAACATTTCTTTGTATTGGCTGCCAAATTTAAAATAAAAATAAATTAGCTCCATATTGTAAACTTGTAGATGCTTCAATATATGTTTTCGGCTAGAAACATCCGCAAAATCCCGGTATTTATCCTGTAAAATAAAAATTTAATTCGCTAAAAAATTAAACTTCTAAATGGATAATTTTGATTACCCCTCAACCTGGAATACCCTGAATAATTCAGTTGCAAGAAACCCTTTTCGTAATACAATCCATTTTTTTAAAGTTTTTATTTATTCATTTTTATCCATTCCAGAGCCCAGAGTCAGTGAGTTAAATAAACGGGATAATTCATGAAGGAATTTGAATTAAATGTTTTTATTTCAATATGCTTAAGAGAAAAATATTAAACATTATTAAAACTAAATTTTTATGATATTTTATATGAAATTATGAAATTTGATTGATTTATCTGTGCAAAGATATAAAAACTTCACTCTATCAACATTCCAATTTGCATGTAAAACCTTCTTTTTCCGAATACAGAACATAGACATTTTCCAAATAAATCCCAATTTAAATACAATGTCTTAGTCTTGAAAAAAGTTACTGACAAGAGAAAAAATAAAAAAAATGGGCAATAAAAATTTAAAAATAAATTAAATTAAATTAAGTGTAAAAATAAAATTCTTAGATATACATACTGTAATCATTTAAAAATAAAATTTCATCCTTAAAAATGGCCAAAAAAGGGCATTTTTACTACTCTTACAGTACTTTTAAAGATAGAAAAATTATCAAAAGTCATCGGAAAAGCAGATTAGTTAGAAACATTAATAATAATTACGTTCCAAACATTGAGAACTTAACGCTTAATAACCTCTTTACCATTAGAATTCAGTCTCTGAAATTAAATTGCAATCAATAATGAAGTGTTCCAAAACAATATTCTGCGAAGATGTAACCGTTTCGTGAAGTCACTTTAACCTTGAATACGACTACAACCATTGACACTCCCATGCCTTTTACAAGTACGGAAAGCCGCCGAAATTTTCCATTCACATCTTCTTATCCAATTGAGCGACGTAGTCTTGCGAAACTTTTCCCAGAACCGCTGGCAAAAGTTTACGGTTTTCTCGTAACTTTCGTCTTCGCCAGAAATCCATTCAGGTCGTCGGTTTTCTACGTTTTTGGTATTCAAAGTTACTAAAAATGGTAAAAGGGGACAAAAAAATTAAATACTTTCAAACAATTTAGAGTCAAAACGTATCGATTTATCGCCGTTTGACGTCACGCCCGAGGAATCGATGGAATTCTGACGTCATGAAAGGGGGTTGTGACGTCAGAGGCCTCCAGCAAGGTCGTGGAGTTCTACTTTGTGAATGCCCCTCTGACGTCACGACGAAGTTTTATCGTAGCACATGCTGCAGGGGACGGAAAAAGGGAAGGGTAGAGGACGAAAAGAAAACAACAAAAAAATCGAATGAAATATGAGCATTCCGATTTTAACAATGAAAAGCTCGGACGCCATTTTGTAACAGGGTGAAAAGTTTTAAATCACGTTCTTTTTTCCTTAATAGTTAGAAGAACAAATTGCTCCATCGAACTTTTAATCAGAAGAGACTGGGAAAAGTGCACGTGAATGACATCTTCGCACCTACATGTTAATGGTTCGTCATGCCGTATCAACTTACATCATGCGCGATGAACTCCGCTCTTTAGAACAAATTCTCAATTCCTTTTGTGAAGTTGTTTTGCAGTTACTTAATGGTGTTAAGAGTCCCAACAACAATAATTCTTACTGAAAGTTTTTGCATACTTAAAAAAATGCGATCTTATGAATGAAATAAAATAGACTGAAATGTAATTTCAGCTATCAGTCAACTTGATATACTAACAGTCTACATTTTATGGTTAAGTGGATGGACTAAATGAATGATGTAAGGTGCTCATCCTTGTAATCAAACGCTTAGATTCTATCCCAAATCTATTATGGTTGATTCTTGAGATTTCAGGAAATATCAGAAAATTCCATATGATGTAATTTTTAACGACCCTTTTCAACGTTTATTAAACACTTATTAATACAGGATCGATCGTTTTGAGTGTCGAACTAAAAGGCAGAATCATACAAGGGGTGTTCAAATGAAAAGGTATGAAACAACACTGAGGGCATAAATGGAAACTTCATTCAATGTATCCTCCAAAGGCCTGAGCGCAACTATCCAACTGATTAACGAGCCAAAGGATTTCTTGTACCCAGAATTCCTGGCCGTGATGAAATTCAGCCTTTTCCAGAGTTCTTGAGTTCTCCATTTGAGTTGAAGCGCTACCCTTTCAGATGTTTTTTCAGAGGACCAAAAACTTGAAAATCGCAGCGCGTCATGTCCGGATTGTAGGACGAATGGTCGAACTGCTCTCACTTGAAATTGGCTTCACTTGAATTACCTTCACAGAAAAAATCCCTTATTTTGAATCCTTGTATGAGAGTGACCTTTGAAAACGTCTTCAGCCCGGATTCTTTTTCTTTTTCTATTTGTTGTAATTTTGATTCTATTTTATTCCTTTTTACTTTGTCCATATTACTGTATATTGATAGAAGCAGCATTAACACTCTCTGAATACAATGATACTTTTTTTAATAGCTCTTTTAAAATTTTATTCTTGTTCGAATATAAAATAATGTTTTAGTTTCGATTCCTAGTTTTGGTTCTGTTTCCGTAATTAGTTTCGTTTCCTCTGATATTGCTAATATATATATATATAAATTCAATGATGTGTATTTCAAAGTCTAATTCAAAGTCAGTCCTTTTGGAGAATTAGATCGTGAATAAAATATATCAAATTGTCTTCATCCCGGATATTCTTGTGCTATCATTATTGATATCCTTATTCCCTATATTGGCGTTTCCTTACAATACTACGCAGATTGCAACAGAACTGGTTCTACAGTTACTTCGTCTATCAATGAAAACTCCAATTGTCAATGCGTAATAGCTACGAATGATGAATTCGGTGGATTACATAATGCGTTCTTCTACGCATTTTTAAGGTTATTTAAGACATTAGATGGTACTAGACAAATTTCGCAATAAAAGTAGAAATATTTTATAGAAATTTCTAACGTTTTAATTTAGTATTTGTACAAACCTTTTTGCTTTTAAATGTGTAGTAGGCCATTTAATATTGTAAGGTCCAGCGCCATCTATCGGAATTATTAAGAAAAATTCGATTTCTTCTTTGAGTTAGATAGAGATAAAAGAATGATCGTTGAGAGCGTGAAATGACAGACGAATCAGAAATGATGAATCTAAAATTATATCAACTAAATGCTTAACATTTTAAATTAGTGGCGGTTATGTTTATTGATTGATTAGTCTTGTGCATTTGTATAGCAAACCGTGAGAGCTTTGGCAGTAAAAATCGGGACGACTTGACCGAACATATAAAATAATAGCCAAATAATGAGATTGGACAAATAAATAGGGTTGGATTTAGGTTATTCGATTCTAAATATTGAAAAAAAGATGGAAAAATTTGCTAGTTCTGCTTATTTTTTGTGAAAGCTACTTATAATTGTTTTATTGGCTACCTTCCAAAAGGTTTCAACGTTTTAACAGGGAAATGCATTATGAAAACACTTCAAAGGGCATTTATTAACAATCTTCAGAACTTTCCAGGGGGGATCTCAGCATACCTCTCCCTTGACTAGGGATATATTTCATTTCCCGGAAGGTTTGCTCTCCTGGTCGAAAGCAGGTGTGATCCGCAAATAGACCAGTTTCTGACTTTTTAAGGTTTGAATCAATTGGTTTAATACATAATTTAAATGAAATTAATTCGAACAAGGAAGATTGTATATTATATATATATATATATATATATATATATATATATATATATACTGATTGAACATCATTATATATAAACAGTAAGGTGTTAATATTTTTAAAAGTAAAATAATGTTATAATTACCTACAAAATGATCCATGATAGCAGATGATCTCTTAACTTGAATCCCACCTTCTTGTACTTAGAATAGTACTATTAGCTCAGAGGGGATTTAATAGAAAGCAATCTCAATTGAGCGTTTTACGGTATTTTGAAGGAATTTTCAATGACAAACTTGTTTTCTACCTTATATCGAACTACTTTGTTATTTTTTTCATAAATAGTCCCGATTATTTTTTTAATTTTTAATTATTTCTTATGACAGGTCACTGGTAAATATTTATGGTCCCTGCAAATTTACAATACAGACCCCGAATTCCTCTATTCATCAGTCTATATTTTATCTTTATTATTTTGTTTATATACTCTTTTAAACGTCTCTTCTTTTTAGAGTGAAAAATTTGACGCATCTTCACATTACAGGCCTCTCTTAGTCCGAGAAATACATTTGTGGAGTTATATTTGTTTATGAATGTAATAATTGTACATGCCAAACAAGAATACACAGGGTTCTCAGGACTACTACAAATCACGCGCACTCTCCGCGTCCAGACTCCTTAATATCAATGGTGGTTTCAACCCTCGCTCAACTATTCCACCATACTTCACTCCACATCCTTTTGAAGACAGCCGGAACAATCACGCAGTGATTAGAGACGTGACAATGAACACGATAGTTAAAAAGTATTTTGAACAAGGCGTATAAAATTTCGTATATAGATTTCACACCACATTAATAGATTTCTGTTTAGTTTTGAACAAATTCATTCAGAATAATTCTACAAAGCTCCCCAAATACAAGTAAACGCAATAATTACAAAATGCAAAGTGCTAGAGCTAGATAGATAAAATGTGAATCACAAAATTACAATCAAAGGCTAATTTTGCAAATCAGAGAATATAAATCCTTTATATATATATATATATATATATAAAGAACAAAGTGCTCTAATCAAATAAATATTTGCTATTTACACAACATTAGAAGGTTTATCGTAAAAAGAGTTCGTGGAAACAGTTCTCCATCGATTCAGAGGATAACACCACAATACGCTAACAGAGTGTTATCCAGAATCGCTACTAGGGTGGAAGCGTCAAGATGCCGCAATCCGCAATCCAAAGGTATATCATCTTCAAAGAAAGACCCGCACTTTATGGCTGTCCAAAGTCCGCCTCTTTCATCTCTCTTCGTCCACGTCAGTTCTCCATCGACCAGTCATCCAGCAAAAATTTTCCTCAATTGAGGCACCAGTCTTTCGTGGCGTGTCCATCAATAACTTGTCCTAGCAATTGACCACACTGGGACACGTGTCAGTTATATTCCTTCACAAAGAGACCATCCGGCCTCCAGCAGTTGGACATGCCTTTCCTTTGGGGAAGAGACAGATTTCTTCCCCACAGTGTACTCCACGTGTGGTCTAATGACTAGATGTAAACTATTCGGTCATAAGGAGATTCACCATCTCAATATATGGCGGCTTTACAACAGTAGAGATTGTTACCTGATGGTGGGCAGCTGTCTGGAAATGCCTCTATTTCTTGAATTGGACGGGGAAACACCGCAATATATTACAATATTCAAAACTCAACAGAAATAATTTCATTGTTTTAAATAAGAAACAAAATAAAAGAATGCCACAAATTACATTCGTTTGCAATGTATAAAAATTACAACTTTTTTCAGATATACAATAACGGAGAGTAATTTTTTACATCTCTGATTTTCTTTGTAATGAGCATTTTTGCTAACAATTGCCGATGTCTTCTTCATTACATAGCAAAAAAATATCTTAATAATAAAATGGACTTTGTATAATCAATAAAAGTAGCAATATTTCCGCATTTCATAAATGAACAAATGTACCTTCTCCAATAAACACAGATATTAATTTAAACACCAATCCTTTATGGCTTTTTTTTCGTCGGTCTCTTTCATCGGCAAACAAAAACAAAAAAAGATAGCAAAAGAGAAAAAAAAATCAAATGAAAAAGGCCCAGCTACAGACCGGCCTAAATTGATCCATCCGTACTTGATATAGTCCCGAAGAAACGACACACTCACACAAATAAAAAAAATGCATCCACGCCTGCTCTAGATTCCGAATGTCCGATAACGCTTCGCCATTTTTTTCCCTTCCTCCTATTTTTCTTCCAATGACGAACTTATTTTGCAAACGATAGTTTCCAGATGAAAGAAAATGTCTGTGGGACTGAAAATACATATCAGGCATAGAAATAGACGAATAGTATAGGGAAAAAAAAGAAGAAAAGCAAGAAGAAACAATCAGAGGAAACGATAAAAACCAAAAATATCATGGAGAAAGGGGGCAAGAAAAATTACCAGAGGGGGAATACCAGTGATAAGGGAAGCCCTTTCCCCAATGGTCTTTGGCAGATGATCAAAAAATGAGCTTTTGGTAAGAGTTCACGATGGTGTATTTTTTTCCCCTCGTTTTGTTATTTTTTTTTTGTCTTCTTTTTAGGTTTTAGCTGATATCTGTGTCTTTTGTTCGTTCCAAGTTATGGGCAGAAGCAACCGAATTATCATTTGAACGGTGCAAAATGTCTCAGGATGCTCTTTTTCTTCTTCTTATATTTGGCATCTTATTTCTTGATCATTATGTGATACAAGTTTCGCTTTTCATTCGATACGTGTTTGGGATGTTAAATACGAAACATTTAGTGTGTTTTTTATTCTTAAGGGTTCTTTTGAGTAGAGATTATTCGTTAGATTCTTCCAGTGGTATTAAGTGAGTGAAACTGGCAACGCATGAAAAGCATTCATAGCAAAATTTAAACTGTTGCCAACAAAAATGTCAAATTTATGCAAATACGCCACATATTAGTATGAAAAGAATGATGAAAAAATATCTGCTTGTTGGAATAATTTTCGAAATAAAAAAAATTGTGAAATAAATCGTGACACTTGAGAATATCTGATACAATATATGTTGCACTTGGCAAAATGGGTAGACACAGTCTTGCTCATTCGTTCCAAATATAAAATTTGTATTCATTATCATTTTAATTCAATGTAATCTTATCCTTATCCCTAACCCCAGGGGCATTTCGAAAAGAGGATGAGATGCTTCCTGCATGGTGGTTAGATCTCGCCAACGGGTGATTACAATAAAGATAGGGAAATCGGCTTCTTCCATCTATGACGGGAAGTAATTCCAACGAGGAAGGTTGTACCGTGGCCGGTGTTGGCCTTCAGGATTCAATTACAGTTCCCGCTCATGTTGCTGTGGCGGCTGTCTGGTTATTCAGTTTTCTTTATCAGTGTGCCTTCGGGCGGGTCGGAGTTAGTTATATGACATCCTTATTGCTGATTACATCACTTGGTAGATGTCTAAAATAACCTCTTAATAATTTTTGAATATCCATTTTCCCATCAATTTTTGACGACTGATTTCGTTATAATTGTGTTATGCGACATATGTAATGCAAGATAAATGATAAAAAATATAGTTAGTAACGTTTTACAAAGCAAACTGTTAGAAGCAGAGTTACCAAATATAACCCATAGTTAGTTCTTGAGTGGTATATGCTTAATAAAAAAGAAAACCTAAATTAAAAATTTTGTTAAAATTAATCAATATTTCAGCCTTCGTATTTAATAACTTCAGAGCAATCGTAGAACAAAACCTATTTTCGTTGCATTTTAAAATACAAAATTAAAGGAGAGGTCTCCCTGAAACATTCTTTCATATTTTTTGTTAAAAATCTTACCCCCCCCCCCACATCCACAAGAAATCGTAAACCTTGGTTAAAGTCGAAAATGCCTTCCCTGGCACTGGCGAATAGTAGTTTCAAAATATATATTATTTTGGCTTGAATCCCCACTTTTACTGAATCTATCATGCGAATATGTACTTTGTGACACTTTTTTCAAAACTGATTGCAACCAAAATGAAACTAAAATTTTAATCATAAGATCGAATGTCGAGTTTCATTGACTTAAGTCATTGCATTTATAAGTATGAAAACTGACATGCACATGTACCACCATACGGTCGACCGTTTGATAGACATAGTTCAAAATTTGATAAGTATTTACCTATTAAATGCTTGTGTATAAAAATTTATGTATCTGGCATTTTATATTTTGAAGTTGTAGAGTTCATTGGTGTTTGAACAGATAAATAGGCAAATTTTTTCAGAAAGATCACAATTCGTTCACTGTTAGAAATCTATATATATATAGTCTTAGTTCCATAGATCAAATTTCATTCATATCTGAATTATCGTGTTCGGAATGACAGACTGACATAATATCAAAAATGTATTTTTTTTAACTTATGATGGTCTGAAACGTAGCGATTCTTTAATACCTCGATTTCGAATTTTTTTGTTGTTGTTGATTACAATATTTTCCCAATATTTCAGGTATGAAAAAAAGTTAGCTTTCTAAATACTAATTTAAAGTTTTTTCCTTAATTTTTCATGTTTTTAGAAACTTATTTAAAATATTTTACAACATCATTTATTGTTATTATTTTCTTTAAATTTACTTATACTCAAAACACTATGTAACGCAATAATTATATCCTTAAGAAAAAAAAATTCAAAAATTTGTTAAAAAAGAAAAAATCCCAAAGCTCTATTTTAATGCAATATTTTGAACTGGGCATTCAAATTTTTAAAACCGTTTTATTCATTTGAGCTCCAGAATAAATATTTGTTTATATTTTTTTGCTACTAAATCCGTTTTCTAAACAGACTGTTTGTATGCTATATATCATGAAGTATACTTTCAGATTCCATTGAAAATTTACCAGTATTATCTTTCTAATATTATTCGTCAACATTTTTAATTTAAAGGTTAAAGTTCAAATTAGAAATCCACTGATAGTGCATTAGATTTCAAAATCCTACAGATTTCAATGAAATTGGATATACTTTAATAGAATGCCATGTTTTAAATAAATTAAAGCGAAGAGGACATTTGATTTGGAAATCTGATAGCAACTTCAAAAGATATCAAATGCGCCATCAAATAAATTTATGTAAAACCCTATACCTATTATTTATGTGGGATGCCTTCTAGAGCAATCCAATACATATCAGTAAGATTGGCCGAATGGTAAAATCCAATCTCAGTTTCAGCGAAAAACAACGAAATCGTTTCTTAAATTTTAATTTACTGCGTAGGAGAAAGAAAGAGGAAGGAGTAAATAAATATCCCACACGATTCCAGTGACTTCAACTGAGAAAAAATAAAATTCGCAAACAGAATAAATAAGAAAAAATATTTTGATCTGAAAGTAAACAGAAAAATAAAACTACACAGTAAATTGATATTTCTTAGAACACTTCATTTCAAGAAAGAATTTGTTTTAATTTGAAGTCTTTGGTGGTTGTTAATCAAGAATTACTGAACTAATGGTGATTTCAAGATGATAATGTTTATAAGTTGATTAACTGTTAAATACATAAATTAATAGCAATAGAGTCCATAAACATTTCTTACAAAAATTCATTTCAAGAGCTTATTGGTTTTATTTCAAAATCTTTAATGGTTTTAAGCGAATATAAGAAGACTAATGATAATTTTAAGAGGATAATGTTCATAGATTAAATAACTGTTGATGATGTTGTCGTGTCCGTGTTTTCATGTAAAGGGGTGCAGTACCTTCTGAGGGTAAAGACCTCTGAGCACTAGAAGGCAGAAGTCTGACTTATAGCTCAAATGAAAATGAAACACACACACACTCCCTTGATAATGTTAATGATGTCGTGCCCGTGTTTCCATGGGAAGGGGCTGCAGTAGCTTCTGAGAGTAAAGACCCTGAGCACCCAGAAGGCAGAAGTCTGACTTCTAGTTCAGATGGAGGTGACACACACATTCGCTTCCCAAACCCCTTTCTACAGGGGGGGGGGGAGTACATTCATACAGCTCACAGATAGAATACAGAATAACCATGCCCGAACCGGGACTCGAACCCGGGACGCTCAGATCACGGGGAAGACACGCTACCCCTATGCCAGTACGCCGGCCCACACTCCCTTTCACAAGCTTTTTAACAGGGGGACGCATCACACAGATAGAACACAGAATAACAAATATGCTCGTAACCAGGTCGCCAGTAAATAACCGTTGAATGCGCCCATTATATGATAGGCAAAATTCATTCAAAACACTCGAGAAAGTAGAACACTCGGTCATGAATTAATAAATTTAATAGAAAAATGCTTCGTCCAAGTGTTCATCAAGAAAGGATTTTTAAAAAATGCATTACATTTTTACTCAATAATTGATAATAGTAACTTTAAAAAATAATTAATTTCTTGAAATTTTAATAAAATAGACGAAAAAAATTAGAAAAATTATAGTTAGTTAATCATATGATATGAACGTGAATTAGATATCTTTGAGGATATTATTCAATCAAGAATAAATTATTAATCAATAAAAATAGCATTAACTATCACAAGCCATACTACAGGATGCATAGTTTGAAGTAATATGCTTTCCTCTAATCTAATGCATAACAATCTCCTTTCAATTCTGTTATAATTCTGAAACAATATAGCTTTGATTTTTTAAAAGAACTGCACACTTACATCTCGAGTTTCCAAAGTTTTAAAATTGCAGTATATCTTTATTTCTTTTTCTTTAATACATTTTAATAGTGCAAAGTCCCATGAATCAAAATCATTACCGCAGTTTTCACTTACAATCAAAGATGACAGATGGTATCGTCTTTCTCAGTGAACAAAATATTTCAGAAATAAAAGCAATTTTTTCATTTTTTTTTTTTTTTTTTTTTTGTTTAGACTTCGAATTAATTTTTGTCTGGCTTTGAATTAAACCAAAATAAAATCCAACTGAAAACTTTCGAAACATTCTAAGTCCACTATGTATAAAAATGTATGCCACAGAGTTGATTTCCATTTTAAGCTTTAAAAAACTCTCAGATATAACTTTTTCCTTTGGAAAACTTTCATTCGCCATAATGAGATTTACTAATCTAAGCAACCCACACAAAATACAAGATGCAAAAGTGTCCGCATAAAAAAAAAAGAATAAGCAGAGAGCTCAAAATCTCTACCGTTCTGTTGATGGTGTCAATGAACAGTTCAGTAAGCGGAAACAATGATAGGTTGTAGAAAATATGAGATCCTGTCAGAATGCAATCTGATTAATCTAATGCGTCAATGGAGAATCACTGCCGGTTCAATAAATCGCACTTACGCTGGAGCTACACTTCAATCAAATATTTTTTCGCTCTATGAACAATAACTGGCAGATAGCTTTCATCAAATGTCGTTCGGAAGAAAGATGGCTTGAATCCATTTATTTACTCCATCACTGGAGAGAGATAGCTTTTCCATTAATTTCTGATGGAAATATCTTTATGACTGCCTAGTTTTTTTAACACGAGGTTATGGCAGAAAAAGGCAATGTTTTTTGTGGACATACCGTATCTAGATTATTCCTGCTTTTGGCTTTTATCTTTCAGAAGTATCATTAATATGATATTTTATCATAATTGTTGCAATTATCATATTTTTAAAACTTTCTGCAAGCGAAATAATTCTTTAATAAAACCTTTAATTGTAGTGTTGCGAAATTTAATGTTTAAACGGTTTTTTATAAAGATAGGAACAACAACAATATTTTCGGCCCTGTTTAATTAAACATCAGATATTAAGCTACAACAGGACATGAGAGCCGGCGTCTTGACGTAGAGGCAACGCGTCTTCCTCGCAATCTGGTTGTCCTGGGTTTGAGTCTTAATACGAGGATGGTTGTTCCAACTGTGAGGTGTGTGAAAAAAAACCTTGTAAAAAGGAGTAGAAAGGGAGTGTATGAGTATCCTCTTTATTTGACCTAGAAGTGAAACTTTTGTACTCGGGTGCCTTAAGATGCCCTCTGAGCCACCGATAATTACATGCTTTTTTTCATAATTCGGTGACAATCGTCAGTGAACTTGTCCATAACAAGTGCCATAAGTAACAACAGCAGGTAATGAAAACTCAAATATATAATTAATTGAATAGCAATAAGTTTATATTAGATCTGCAGTCCTAAAAATGTATTGGGTGTGCAGTGAAAAGAATCTAACATGATAAATAAAGGATAATTTTTTCTTATTTTATACGAAAACACAAAGACAACAAAACACACACGATATCAGTAGTTGCAGCAAATACTATCAAATCGACATTAAACAACCGCAACAGCATAAAATACTCAGAAAGGACTCGCTAGAATAATATTTCTCTCAACTGTTCACACCTTTTGACTCGTTCGCTACTCTCAAACTGTCTCAATACCTTCTACCTCACGGATTTTTATGGTTTCTGAGACAAAGCAGAAAGGGATTTAGAAAAATCACCGAAACAAGAGCCCTGAACTATCCCCAAGTTTCTTGTAGTTTCTGGAATCTGAGATTTTGTCATCAAATTCATCACCAAGTGTCCTAATCTTAAAAATAAAAATAATTTGGAACCGTTCAAATAAATATTTGAAACTCCAATATTAATGCCTGACATATACGCAAGCTGTTAACACATAATTGTTGTTTCACCCAACACGCTCATATCAAATCAAAGAACATAAAATTCCTTACATTTTCAAGCCCTTGTTTTGCTTCAAGTTTTAATATTTTTGCAAATATGGTTCAAAAGTACTTTATCGCTCCTTGGATAATCAAATCAGCATATTTTAACAGCATGAAAAAATACTTTAAAGAATGTGGTTTCACTTCCAACAATTATGCATATTTTTTTCACCTATAAAATGTCATTTAGGACCCTATGTTTTTGATGATTCTTTATCCTCTTGATGCCAGCTATCACCTCTCGTAATTTATCGTTTGAATTCGACAATACGCTATATATATATACATATACAGAGAGAGGGGGGGAGGAGATTAGATAGATAGATGTATAATCGATATCAGTAACAAACCTTACAATAGTGTTTACTTCGGATTTGATTTATATACGTACAAATAAAAAAAAAATACTTTATCAAATATTAGTTAATATGTAGGAATAGGAATGGAAGCATTTAGAAGGTGTATGGAGGCGAACTCTGTCAACGTTCCATGGGCTTATGGAAGACGAATTTCAAAGAATTATACTTGGCAGCTGCAATCATCCTCACTCAACCACAGTCGCATCGTAACGAGCCTTTCCTGTCGTTATGATCGATAGCAGGTGTTCACGCCATGCTCACGTGAGTTAAGATCGTTTACGTGAGGAGCAAAAGCAAGGGGAGGGAAATGGTGATGGCGTGGTGAGGGGGGGGGCAAAGGTTTTCCGCGCGTTCTCTTTCAAATCGATTTTTATGACCTGAAAGACAAGTTGGAAAGAAGAAACGTGCTTTTTTTTACCCACCCCAAACCCTATCTCTCCGTTCTGTTTTGGTCCTTGCATAATAATGGTTTATAAATTTTTAAATCCATATTTAATGAATGAATCGTTTGGAAAAATTCAAAAGTAGGCTTAATAATCGCTGTAAGAGTTTAGGATTGACTCCAACACAAGATGATTTCGTTTTTAGATCATTTTTCTAATTTTTTTTATTCTCAGTTTTCTAAATTTTTGAAAACTATTTTAAAATTCTGCTTATTTGTTTTTATTGTTGATATATATATTTTTAAATATTATAAATCACAATTATTGAATCATTAGATGCATATCATGAAAATCTTATTTTTTTGTTTATTTCAAAGTACTAAAATCCGCTACTTTTTATAGACAATGCGATGATCAAACAGTAGTGTGTATGAGATGTTTTTATACAATTTCAGTGTCAGTTGAAACCTTCAGTTAGTTCTTTCGCCTATACGTAGCATATAGAAAGTATAGTAATCGTTAAAAAATTCGAACTCCTGATTGAAAAATCTCCACATTCTCCAAATTCAGACACATATTTAGCATCTATAATGAAGATAAATTTTGATCCAAATCCAATCCAACGCCACCGTCAGTGAGAAAGTTCTTTTATAAATATATAAAAGCTATAACTCAAAAACGCAGTGAGTAAAATATATTTAATTTGGTATGGGATTCTGTAATTAAAAGGTTTTGGTAGCTTTTAACATAGCTTTTTAACAAATTTTGGTACTTTTCCGTTATTTGGACGTAAATGTCGCCAATGTGAAACAAACGGGAGCCAAGTCACAAGCGAAGGATTGAAGAAGGTTGTAAGAAATTTGGTGGAATTCTACATTATTTAGCAGATTTCTCGCTTTACCCGGCTAACGGAAAATTACCTAAATTTTCAATCGATTGGCAAAAACGAGTCTAAAATACAGATTCGAATTTTCGGATGTTATTAATAGCACCCAAGGTTTATTCGCCAAATAACTTGCCAAGAATAACACGATAGATTCAGTGAAAAGGCTAAATTCATGCCAAAAGTTAATGTTTCTTAACTATTGAACGTCAACGCCATATAAGACGTTCTCTGGGATAGCACTTTTATTAGAGTATGCGGGAAAGTTTTGGAAAAAGTATTCTGGCTGGTTCACGAAGGTACTCAGTCAATGATCGCTTCTTTTTATAAAAATAATAGTTACTTTTCGAATATTCCCTTTTTTATATATCACATTTTTATAAACGCAATAAGCACGAAAAAAAAGGATCGAATGCATAATTAGTATGGCATTCCAGTATATTTTTACTCACTATATTAAAATATTGCATGTCTTACTTCACTGTTTCAGTGTGCTAAAACATATTGTAATGACTTTTTCACTTCCTCGTGTACGAAGTATATGTGGCGGTTTGTATTGTGGAGTCGTACCAATGGGGAGATGGAATTCCGCCTAGCAACGAACTCGCGACCTTACAATTTGCAGTCGACTAACATATCCGTTAGACAAAAGGGATCACCAAAGTTTAGTGGCTATTACTGGCTAATTAAAATACCACCACATATAGACCTTGAAATGTTGACTAATCTCTTTTTTTAGGGTACTATTATAACCCCGATTCCGAAAAACACAATTTTGGAAGATATCCGTCAGGTTGTCTGTGCCAAACATAACCTAAAGACGCTTTGAGACAAACGGCTGAAATTTGGTATACAGGATTATAGCCAAATTTGTATATTATCAAATTTTGAGCAAAATCCCCTGAGAGGAAGTCTGTCTATCTGGCTGTTTGATTACAAATTAACAAGATTGTGACAAAACGAAGACAGCTAGATAAATAAAATTTGCTGCATAAATTTAACATCCTTATTAAGCGCCCGCTAATTTTTGAGTGAAATCCAACAAGCAGCTGATTTTCTGACTGTAATTTAAGAAACATGTAAACGCAATAACTCAAAAAATTCTACGTTTTAAATACATCAAATCTGGGAAGAAATTTTGCGATTTTAAGCATAATTTTATCTCGAATTTTTGTTCCAATCGGTTGGAAAAAACGCATTTGAAAGCCAAAATCAATTTTTGTATACTTTTGACCGCATGGCAGGCGTTAATCGCCAGAAAATTCGCCTAAATTTTAATATTTCGTAACTATTCTACGTCAATGCCATGGAAGACATTCACTAGGATACCTTTATTAAAGAATATACGAGAAAGTTTTGGGGAGACTCCTCCCTCTGGTTTTACAAACAAATTCGGCGACAAAAACAATTGTGCGCAAGAGATATTTGCGTCATTATTTCTCAGAAACTTAAGTGGAACTCTCAATGTGAAGCTCAATCGAATTTCCACTTTTAATAAAAAATAATGAAAAATAAACATTTAGCCAAACCAAAATTAAGAACATTGCATTCTTCAATACAATCAAAATTAATATTTTTAAAGAATTGAAACATTATTTCTTAATGTATGCAAATATTGTATTTCATATTCCGCTACGTTTTCAGTGTATTCAAACATTATTTTAATGATATTTGGCAGTGTGTTGTTAAGATCATTTTCGTCCAAAGAAAAATTACCAAAAGGGGGCACTTTGCCAAAGCCATCGAATATTTACAAACAAATCAGGAAATATAGCATACGCTCTAAAATGATTCTGGCGTATCTCCATATATAATAAACACAAAATAGAGCGCAAAGACCTTGAAATAGAAGACGATAAATAAAATAGCAACTTCACTTTAAAAGATGCAAATTCCAAATTGAAAAGAATGTGCTAGAATGTGTTATATTGTATTATGCCAACTTGTACCATTGTTTATTCTATTGCTATCATTAATTGTAGTCATGAATATTTTATTGTGCAATTTATCGCGTAGAAGAGTCAATCACTTAGGAGAATGCGCAGTCAATAGATTAGTATATTTATATGGATAACAAATATACAATATTAATCTTTAAAAAAGGGAATGTTGTTGCGTGATTGAAAGTATCAAGGCCAGCAGATTGAAGAAACTGGATTTAAGAAATTTCTAACAGATTTAAAATAATTAATAATTTGGTCAATCTTTCAATTGCTGCTATTCATAAGTTTTGCCCATTCTTAGTTACGATAAAAAAATTCAACTAGTGATATTTAAAGGCTGGCATTCTATCTATAAACAACGTCATGCGATATCCGTGGCACAAAAATCGCTCAAACACCTGTATATGGCAGATATATCTAAAATTATCAAATTTGACAAAAAGGCTTCAAAATTTAGGATCAGAAGATGTTCACTAAGGGCTTTTCAAAATATTAAATCGATTTTTATTAAAGATTAATAAATTTTTCACATTTTTTAACTTAACTTTGGAGCATATTATTGGGACAAAAAACAATTTAAAAAATCAGTTTAAAATTTTAAGAATAGACTTAAAATATAATTAGAAACTATAAGTATATTTTGCAATACGTTTCATTTTTTTTCTCTGCTGAATATAAACTTACATCCATTGTAGTAATGGTAAATATAATTTTATGTGCATGTTATCGCTATATATGTATATATAATTAAGAATAATTTAAAATATAAACATACAATGCATCTTTGAAATTTAATCGCAAGCAACAGCAATTTAATTGGGTTTTATTTTCAATCGCTTTTGCGTATTAAATTTCTTTGGTATGCTCCACAGATTTTCGATTAAGAAATTGTTATACCTTCAATAATGAAATAAAATAGTCTTAAAACTAGCTTTCTAATATCCATTTGTCATGGAGTTGAATCCAGATGAATCATAATTTTTTATTATCTATGAAATGCTCAAATGTGGAATGAAGACAGCAATTTAAGTATAATTATATATATTTATGTATAAGTAACAATTATGAGTATTTTATTTACACATTTTTGAGCACTTACATTCCTATCAATAGCTCGAATTCTTTCCAGGAATTTTTGCTATAATATAATCACAGCTATGATCTGGGATTGTATTATAAAACTAAATGCGATGCATAATAAAACTAAAGTAGGATAAAAATCTATTCTTCTCCTTGCGTATTTTATACTATTGTTACCAAGTAGTGAAATTTTAATATGGATAGCTATCCAGTTAACATGGGCTTTCGTCTAGTTTAATCCTTTTAACCCTTTTCTGATATAAAAATGGGTCAATAAACACGAGTCTCAATAGCCTTGTGGTAAATTCTCTGCTTAAACACTCAAAAGTCTTCAATATGACACCCGCTTCCATCAAGTTAGTAAGTTATGTTATATTAATGTCCCTTTTTAAAGCAACGCTAGAGCTCTTTTGGGAATTTCTGAATAGTGGTCAGATGACGAGAACGACAACTGAGCTGGCACCTCAATCTCCACACCACATCAGCGGGAGGACGTTGACCTGACTGATTTGAGGTGCATCAGACCTCTTTACGTGAAGGTTCTTCGGTGCAAAGCCGAGACCTTACCACCAGGCAACCGCGGCCCCCTGCTTCCATCGAAGCACCAACATGTAAATGGTATGTGGAGGGCCTTAAATCCGTCCAAGCCACATGTCCCGGTGGTGGGGGTGAGGAAGTTTGGAGATGCGGGATCAGCTCACGTGCCGTCCCATCATCTAACCGCAGTTCAAAGTTACAGGTCCGGCCCAAAACAGCTCTAGTGTTGCTTTAAGGCGGGACATCAATAAAACTGAACCGAAATTAATTTAAAATGGTCTTTTCTTTTCTGTGGAAATCCTAAATTTATATCGGATTTCTCTAATCTACTTCGAATGGTTCTCGCAATATATTAGGACATTTCAATTTTGTGGGTGGGGGGTGGGGTTGTCCAGTTAATTTTTCATGCAGTTTTCTTTTATTTTTTTCTTACAGCTCAAAATGTGCGCAAGTGTGTGTGAGAAGATTTAAAATTTTGGAAGTAGATTGCAGGTTCAAAATAACTGAAATTTTTTTTTTATTTTAAAGTCCGCTTAATTCTTCCTCCGGAGGCAGGCATATTTAAAAGCAGACGTGGCGAAAAAGTGTTGAAATCAATTTCCCTTCTTGTTTTATACCGTTTTTTGATAGGGAAAATATTGTTTACAGTGCTAATATATTATAAAGATTCTTATAGGGATTTCTGCGTGTGTCAACTCAAAGTAGGGGGAACACAGGGATCTTTTCAGAAAGCTATTTGTTTAGGTCAGCAACTTTTATCAATTATTCGCAGCATGGGATTCGCTGACTAAACATTTTTACGAAGCATTTCTTTCGTAATTAGATGATAATTATAATGGTAATAAGATGCCTTTTATTGGCTTCCTAAAATCTTTTATTCATTGGTTTCATTCAAAAGAAGGAAAGCTTATCAGCTTAAGCAAGGTGTGCTTTTTTATTCAGATTAGTAAGCTATAACCATAAAAAAAAAAGAAAATAGAGCATGATTCAATGCGTTGCATTCTTGGTTAAATTATCTTTGAACGACGAATGATGAATGAAACGAAAGTTATATAGAACATATAAATTGAAATGCCGCAAATAGCAGTTATTACTTAAAGCTTTCAGGTATTACTGTAAATATTATTTTTATTAAAAGCAATCAAATTTAAGAAATGCATTTTTTTCTGAAAGGTTTCCACAATTTCGGTTATTGCCGTAAATAAATCAAAGCTAAAACAATATCATGCTAGGATATTTCAGACAAGAGATTTGAATCTCCTTTAATTTTTTTTTTAAATTCTTTTCCATTAAATATTTTTTTTCTCCATAAACAAATTTACTCGAACATGCTCATATATGTATTTACGAATTTTATTTAATGTGAATTGAAACCTTTTTTGTTCACTTAATTTTTCACGTTATATTTTTATTCCTTTTGTTTGTTTTCGTTTACAATGAATTTATTACAACTATTCCTTTATTTTTGAGACTTATATTTAAGAGACGCTCGCCCGGCTTAAATCGCTGACAGATAACTGTCAACGGGCTTATAAAGTGCTATAAGTAGCAACACCAAACAGAATAATACACAGAACTGATTTATCAGGAAAAAATAAAGTAAGTGTGGATAATGAGTCGGAATTATTGAACGTTTCTAAAAATAAAATGTTACTTGAATCAAGATACCAAATAAATAGCTAAGATATTCTTTTTATAAATGATAAAGACAACAATTATTTTAGATTCTTCATTTTTAAACGAGTACAGCTCGGTTCTAAAACATTTTTAGAGACAAGTTCGAAATTGTACAGTTGCATTTTAATACAGTAAAAATGGTTTTTATACGGTAGATAAGGACAGAATAAAAAACAGTGCATAAAATATTTGGAAATTTCATAAATATTTACCCATAATAAACAATTTTGTACTACAGAAAAAAAATTATGCGACGGACAAGGACAGCATAAAAAAAGTCACAGAAAATGCGTCAACTATCAACGAAGTACACGAGAAAGTGCATCAAAACAAAATAAATAATTATATTAAACATGGAAACATTTCAAAACATTTAATTTCTCATTGTATACATGGAGAAATTGCCAAAAGGTTACTTTATATAATTCATTGCTACTCGCCGTTATCTGCAACGGAGATGAACTGCTCGTCTCTTTAATATTAAAATTTGTGTTTCTAATCGAATTCTCTCTCTTTCTACATTTTTTTTGTTACAAATGTTCATTTTAAGGGAGTACTTATGTCTAAAAATAAAATAAAAGTCATAAAAATTATGTAACAATTACAAAAAGTAATTAATTTATTTACTTTTAACCTCCCTATAAAATAAAACTTAATCACGTGAATCGTGTATAAAACTCGAAATACAAAGAGAGCGTATGCTGCTAAAGCATCGAGCGAAAATAACTGAATGTGCATTGTTGGGAGACCGTTTAAAACAAATAAACAGAATCTTGAAGAGGACATGCATATGCACACTGATAGAAAACATTACAATGATGCTAATGCCGTTGAAATTCATACACAGCATTAATAAAATCGTATAAAAATAAAATCGCACAAAACATTTTATATGAAAAAAATCATATAAAAATAATTGCGCATAAAAAAGGAGCGCACAAAAACAGGTTTTACTCTAAAACTTTTCTGAATCTTTTATGTTCTCATATTTATAAAAGTTTCTATAAATAGTGAATATTCACTTTAAGTATTAGCAGTAGAAAGATTTTTCCATAGAATTTATTTCCTGATAAACATATTGCCAAATGCTTTCATTAAATTTGGTATTAACACTTATTTTTAATTATCTTGCATATCAGGACTTTTGTTAGCTGGTAAGAAAAGTATGTCACTTTGTAAATGGGGCACTTCAATAATTATAATATCTTCACAAAATTAGTATCGATTGAAATGAGTCGAAAGTACAATAAACTTATTAATATAGTTAATTAACATGTATCCCGAAATCCCCCATCAAGCCTGTCAACGCATTTCGCTGAATCAATTTACCCTACATCTTATTAGATAAAATTCTGATGATAATTTCGAGAAATGTAACAAAATAATTTTGGATTTAATACAGGATATTGAAGTTTAATGTAAGTCTGACTCACGGCTAGCTATTCTCGGAGACTTTTGTGAAGAAAAGAAAAGTAAAGAGATTTTTTTTAATGCTGTTATTGACAAAATCAGATCTACTTAAAATAATTTCAGATGGGTTGGCTCTTTTGAGCTGGAATTTGGAGGAAACGAAATTAATTCACATCAAAAATCCTTTCGACTTTTAGAATAAAATTTGACACACATATTGTTACGGATTTAATAATTTTGCTGGGGTTCGTTTCAGATTTAATGGCCGATGCAGAAACAAACAATCCTTTAGTAGAAAACAACGACGCCAAATATATGCAGCCAAGATAAAGACAGACAACACAGCAGCACACTACAACAAACAGTAGCCCACATGTGGTAAATGGTAGTAATAACAGCTTCAGCACACAAAGTGGTATGGCATAATTCAACAGGGGAAGGAATCTTTTTAGTTTCACTCTACGATATCTACAAACGGCTGTAATTCTCCATTGTCTCCTCGCTTTAATTGTTAGCTGCCGACACACTACTAAACGACTTCTACTCCACATACGATTCGATGTTGCTTCCACAATAAACACCAGGACTCGGCATACAGCCCAGTTAAGCAATCGCTTCAGCTCCACACAACGTTTACTCTTCGTCGGACTGATTCAACAATTTTTGGTCGACTCTTTCCAGATTGCGACTCGCTTCACGACTACTTTTAACTTCAGCTTGAGACAGACTGCCTTTTATAGTTATCGGGAGACGGGCAAAGAAGGTTCGGGACCAATAAAGAGTATTTTGACGCAAATTACATGGAAAGCTAAATTTCTCGAAATTTCCAGTAATATCGATTTTGTCGCCAAGTTTTGAGATCATTAACACGGAATCCGTTTAGCACCCAAGGGCTGATCATAAAACGGTCTTTCAAGTAATTGAACTAACCGTCCTGGGAAACAATAATGCAATTTGTAAAAATATACAGAAAAAGGCATGTCGGATTGGATTGTTGAAAAATCTCGGTTTCTTAATTGAATTCATAATAAATAAAAACGCTTTAAGCTAAGGGTTGATTTCTCTAATGGAATTCGGGATAGATAACAAATACCATAATCAAAAATTTAATGTCAGTTAATTAGCTTCGTTAAGTATGTCGGTAAATCAGTTAGTAGATTGTAATAAACCGTCAGGTGGTTTGATTTTTTTTTATTTCTATCGAAACTAACAGTGTGAAAGTGCGATAGCAAATTAATAAGCTACAGGAGAGTTTTATTTTCAAAGCAAAAAAAAAAAAAATCAAATCGCATGCCATTATATTCAAATGACATACATAATTACTCATATAATGTAACTACATGTTGTCATCTACCTGCATATTGTGTCATCATGTACTTTGTTATCCCGCAAGATGAGCAATGTGTATCAAAATTAAATGGGTGTGGTTTGTAATAAACTATATGGACACGAATACCTATTGCAAATTCTGTACATATTTTCTCATCACTCATGATTTCTTTTTTTTGGGGGGGGGGATTATTCGAATAATCCAACAGTTAGGGTAGATCACGAATTTTGCTGGCACTTGTCTTTTATCGAAATATACAAAGAAAAAGTACCGGCGTTCTGGCGTAGGAATCGCAGATCTTCTCCGCGACCTAGGCATCACGGGTTCGAACCCGGTTCGGACATAGTTGTCCCGTGTTCTCTTGGTGAGGTACGTGAATGTGCCCCCCTGTAAAAAGGGGTCGTTACAAGCTAATGTGACGCATGAACTAGCTAAGTCGTGCTCTTGGTGCTACTGAAAAAAAATACAGACTCCTCACTGGGCTAAAAACATTGACATGTCTGTCAGCGAGCATGTAAAGTGCAATAAGTCAAAACAACAACAAAGAAAAAAACTATTGCAGCGAATTATCTTCTGAAAGAATTCGAACTCGAGATTTTAATGAGTCTCCATTTTAAGATCTCCCTGATTCCGAAAACACATTTTTGAGATTATGTTTATCTATGAATAAGATAAATCAGACAGGCTTTGAACCAAGGGATGAAATTAGGTTCATGATTTCTGCAATAAATGTGTATGTTTCTATCAAATTTTGAACGAAACTCGTTCATAAGAGGTCTGTCTATTCAGTATCCCGAATAAAGTTAACATGATAGCTATAAGATGAAGATAAAATTTAATTAACAGATTTCACATTTAAAATGAATATATTTATTAAATGTGGAGCCAAATCTGTGAGGCACGTGTTAGTTTGTCAACATATCGATAAATACGATAGCTCGAAATAAAAATTATATGATTTTATTATTACATATATCTGTATTAAATTTCGGTAAAAAGATGTCTATATCCATAGTTTTCTGATACTTTATTATTAGTCGCATCCTTGCGATCAATCGCTAAAGATCGCATTGTAATAGACACTTTTGTTACTATTGTTTTCAAATGGCATATGGTTATACACACAAGTACTAACACTGGGAGGCACGTTAAAAATGAGGATGAAAAGCATCCGGTATGGTGGTTGGTTCTCTTCACTTTGATGAGAACAAACGAAGGATGGGGTTGGCAACCTCCCATCGACGGCGCGTTTTTTTTTCCATGGGAACATTTGTACTGCACGGTGACGGTATGGGATTTATACAAGGGGTGTGCAAATGAAAAGGTACGAAACCATACTGTGGGTATAAATGAAGACTTTATTCAAAGTATACACCATAGGCCTGAGCACAAAACTCTCATTGATTATCAAGCCGACGGATTCCTTGTTCCCAGAATACCTGTGGCAGTGATGAGACCCAGTCCCATACACATGTTCTTGAGTTAGCAGTCCAAAGTTCACTATTTCTTGAATTCCAAGAGCACAGAAGAATAATTAATTCCGATGTGTACTGTGTGATACTCCGAAGACTACGCAGGTCCATCAAGAATAAAAGTCCGGGGTTACTCGCGGAAAGAGCACTTCTGCTCCATGAAAACATGAGTCCACATGTCTCCAGGGTCACACACGCGGAACTGGCCAATTTCAAGTGAAAGCAGCAGCTCGACCATTCGCCCAGCAATTTTCATGTTTTTGGTCCCCAGAAAGAAACTCTGAAAGGGAACCCCTTCTACTCGGACAGCGAACTCAAGGACGCTGTGGAAAACAGGGTCTCGTCAAAACCACGAGAATTCTGAAAACAAGTAATCTTTCAACTCGTTAATCGTAGGAATCGTTGCGCTCAAGCCTTTGGTGTATACTTTGAATAAAGTCTTTATTTATACCCCAAATGTCATTTCGTACCTTTACATTTGAACAGCCTTTGTACACAAGTATATTCATTACAGGATATGCCAAAAACTTTCAGGGAACATTCTGCCTAATTTTTTTTTTTTGAATGATCTCGTAATAATGACATACAGCATTAACTTAAATGAGCGTGTAAAACTAAAAAACTGATTTGGTTTATAAATGAACTGTATTTAATGATTGGAAACTAAAAAATGTTGCCACAATAAAGAACACGATTATAAACCGGAATCAACCAACAAAACAGTGCCTGAAGTATATGTATTTTTAACCATCAAAAGCATATAAAAGTCAAAGACTTATCAACCCGCAATGATTGCAAGCCATCAACTCTAATTGATTCTCAAATTCCTCCTTTTACAAAATTCCATGAATAAACTTCCTCTGCTACATGAATCTAAGGCATTAAGCCAGCCATTAATGGCATTAATATCATCGATCTGAAAGCGATCCTATCCACTTTCCAAAAAGGGAGGGCAAAAAAAAAAGCAGAAAATAACCGAAAAAAGCACTAATTATTTTCAAAGTTTGGCTCTGCTCCTAAAACCACAGATTCGAAATTAAATCTAGGATATAAATGCGAGTTTCCTTACATTATGCTCTAGAGACCAGTTTTATTTCTACTGCATTGCATCTGTATATAAGTTATCTCAAGAGTACTCTACAAGATTTGTCTGCCTCAGATTCAAGATAAATGTAAAAAAATTTAAACAAAAATTCGGCGAATCCACCTCAAGAGGTTTCGCTAGCAGAGGCTGAATTATTAGAACTCCTTATTTTTAGTTTATCTTCTTTAACGAAACGGGGGAAAAAAAAAAAGGAATTTTCGAAATTAAGTATTTATGAATTTCAATGAGATTCACTGAAGAGTTTTATACATGTGAGAGGCCTTCATTAAGGATACCGTGGATTTTTTAAAAATCTTATTATTAGATTTAAAAAAATTAAAAATAAAGAGACGAAGTTTTGAAAGGAATTCAAAAGCCATGTCATTAATAATTTTTTTACATAAAATTTTTTTAATTAGTTTTTTTATATTAAGCAATTTTTTTATGTTCTTACTTTTTTAAATTTTTGAACAGATATTTTATAATTATATTAATGAACGAAATTGTTTATGTTCTTGTATGCTTTAAATTTAAATTTCGCCTGATTTTTAACATACAATTTAATCTGGTAAATTTTAGATTTTTTTCATATAGATTAAATCGTTACAGAAGTCCAAACAATTTTAATATAACGCGCACATAATAACAATAATAACCGAAATATCTATGGTTAATTTAACTTAACCAAATTATTAACACTTCGTAACGCCAAGCAAGAAAATTGCTTTGAAGACCGTCTCATACAGTTGAATCCTGACGAATTTTCAGATGAACGCAACGAATCTGGGCAACAACGTTGAGACTATTCTAATAATTTTAAATTAATTCTTAGAAGTCCAAAATTCTATAACACTGCACAGAAATTTCAAGTTAGGCAGCGTAAATCTTGCTTCGATTTAGTTTAGCTGTAATTATGTTCCGTTTTGAAGCAACACTAGGCTAGGGCTACTTTCGGACGGATTTCGTAATTTTGAACCACGGTCAGATGACGAGGACGACATCTGAGCTGTCATGCCACTCTCCACACTACAATAGAATATTGCTCCAAGTACAAGCATAAATTTATTGTCAATTTTTAGAGATGATTAAGTATTTTTCTAGCATATATTTTTTCTCTTTCGAAATTCTATTGAAAATACGAGTTATAAACAGATAAATATCTAATACTATAATACGAGGAATGGTTGCCAAGTCGAAAATCGCCCCAGAATTAATAAACTCCGGTAAACTTGGGGGTCTGGGGTTTTTGGCCACGAGGAATCGATTGGCGCCGGTTTTGAAGCGCTACGGTCGAGCAGTTCGGAGTTACAGATAGGATATTTTCAAACTTTATTAGTTCGCCATAATGGCTACTTAAATTTTCAAGCGGTAACGTGCTGCCATCTATAGCTAATATGGCGAACTAATAAAGTTTTATGTCTATGCTGTTATAGGTTTATAATATGTTTCTTATGTATGTATATATGTTTGGTTTTTCTAAATAAATTTGTCAAAAATATTGAACTTCAACACACTTCAATCTTTACCTTTACTTTACCTTTGTATAGAATAGTTCCCTTTCCAAACTCTAACTTTGTTTAGAATAGTTTACAATGGTGCACTTTAACCGGTTATCTTTTCACCAATGGTTTCACAAATTTTCTTATGGCATGTATTGTTTTGATAAATCGCAATTGAAAATTTAAATCTTCGAGTTAGCTTCGATACCTGTTTTCTCCGAGCGGAGCTCGGTCACCCGCTGGTAATAGATTATACTACATATTAGATTGCTAAAAGAATTATTTCTATAACTAGACATTTCTTCGAAGTTTTAAAAATGAATAATGCAATTAGAAAAAAAAAAAAGAAATTTTTCATCTAGAATTGATGAAAGTTTTCGCTTTTAAGTTTCATTTACTTCATTGAAAACATTTGTGTTCCACCAAATTTTATCTCTTACTGTTAAAGTGCATAATCCAGTAACTTTCAAAAAATTTCGTTTATTTCATGAAATATCTTATGAATTCCTAGTTATTTCATAATATATCTTATCATGATTTATTAATTATTTCTTTAAATATCCTATTATGTAGTGAAAAATTTATCGCATGCCATGAATTAACTGATTTTATATAATAATAATATTTACAGAAAACGATCTGACATTAAAATGACCACACAAGTGTGTATCATAATTACGAACAATTCCCAAAAGCAACGATTCTCAGTATATACTAGAGTTACTTGGATCAGCTTTTTTAGGTTTTGGTTAAGGGTTTGCGAACCAAATCCAGATGGCACATGCACTTTTGAGAAATTTTTTATGATGAATAATATAAAAATTACCTGATGATATTGGCATTTAAATTAAGTAAATATTCTAATTTGAAATATCTAGGCAAAACATATTCAAAAATCGCCTTATTTAATTTCAGTAAATTAAGCGACTGCAAACGTTTCAAGTTCAAATAAATAATATAGAAATGGAATTTTATCTTGTCAATCTAAATAAATTTATTTATGCTGGCTTCTTGGCATAGGGGTAGCCTGTCTTCCCCGTGATCTGGGCGTCCCGGTCCCCGTTGTTCTTCCTCTGTCCTATGCGTGAATGTGCTCCTTGGTAAAAAGGGGTGAACGAATGATGCTTGAGTAGCAAAGTCGTACTCTTGGCCCTAGTTGGCGCTACTAAAACAAGAGACGCACCCTATAGGCTTAAATAGCTGTCTTCGTAACAGCGGGCTTGTCCAATGGCAAGTGCCATAAGAAACAACTTTATTTGGGAAAATAATCTGCAATTCACACTTTAAATTAATATATATTTTCCATTTTGTATAATTAATTAAACGAAATTATCAAATAAAATTTATTTTTAATTTTGCTTCTCTCTACTTCCAGATGTGTGCACGTTACAGATGTTGGCCTTGGCTATTTAGCGAGTATGAACAACCTGTGCGCCTTGTACCTCCGCTGGTGCACACAGATAAGAGATTATGGAGTCAAAACCTTGTGTAATATGAGAAGCCTCCAGATTCTCTCGTTGGCAGGTAACCGATTTTTCTCCCTTTTTCTTTCTTAATTAGTCTTCAGCAATAATTCGATTGAGATATTATTAACCACACTATCTTTCAGTAGTCGTCAGAATTGTCAGGCAATTCTATTTGAACAATATTTTACATAAATTGTTTCTAAAATCGTGACCCAATTACTATTTTTTAATCCATTAGACATAACATCAACTATAAAAGTGCCTCAAAACTATTAAAATGTTTTAAAACTGCAAAATGCCAATTTGTGTACTGTTGTGTAAAGTGTTGTGAAATTGTGCCACCACAAACTGTAAAAGTGTTTCAAACAGCGAAAACAATCTTATTTTGTTTATCTCCGGAGGCCCCTATTATTTTAAAAAGCCCCAAAATCTTATAATTTTAAGCAAGCAATTCATATATATAATGTATATCTTGAAAATGACTCAAACGAATTTTATCAATTTTTATATATAGAAAAAGATTTGCATTTTTAAGTTTATCTATACAGACACATGAAAAATAAACCCTAAAAAAACTCGATTTTATACATAGAAAAAGAAAAACCTTTTTTTATATAACTAAATATTTACATTTGGCAATATGAGACTTGCATAAGCGTATCAGAGATGGAATAGTGGCTCCGAACTTCCAAGCATTTTTCGCATGTTCGATCCCGCGTTTGCAATTCAATACTACGTTACCTTTAGACGAGCCATAGGATAGATTTTTATTCACGATTTCACACTCACAAAAAAATCTGCTATCACTAATTTCAGGTTATCATGTGAGAACATTACTATTCTTCGGTTATTAATTGTCTTAATTAATTTAAGTCATTAACCAGTTTAGACCGCATTGAAACAATCATGAAACTTCTCCCTCTTTGTATATATATATATATATATATATATAATGACAATTTTTTTTAAACTTTCTTTTTCCATTTTTCTAGCTGGCAAACAAAGTTTTGGAGTTTGACCGATTTTGAGTTGAAAAAAAAATCTATCCTTTTTCTAAATATCGACGCATGCGTAATCTGATAGTCTGGTTTCAAATCGGTTTAAACTGATTAAAGACTTAAATTACTTAGTACGATTCGTAAGAATTCATAGAATGTATTGTTTGGAAATCAAGTTGTAACATTAGTTAGCTATAAATCGCCAAATGTGACATCCTTCTGCATCCTTTTCTAATAACCTTATTTTAATTAGTTGAAATTATCCCTGAAGCAATAATCTTTATCGATTAAACAAACAAAATTTTAACTGGTTGGGTTTATTTTTAAAAAACGGCGCTCAAATTAGGCAATAGCACTGCGATTTCCAAGGGAAAAACTACTTTAGCAGACGATAAATGTTTCAAAAGATATAATATGAAAACAAACTCCAGAATAAAATATAGTTATATGCATTAAAAGATGTTGATGAATATTACCATTTATGGTTTATTCATTGCCCACGAGATTTCGAAATTCAATTATTTAAAACCTCCTAACGAAAACAGGTTCATGTTCTGACATGATTTTTAAAAATGCCGAGTGAAGCCAGGTCTCTCAAGTACTTTTTTTAGAGTATTATTTATTTCAATGCTGCATGACACCAGAAAGTTTTATTTTTAAACGAAAAATGCGTCATAAAACAAAACAATGAATTAAATTACAAGGATAAAACAAATTTATAAGAGAATGTGCATAATTGTAATATGATATTTCAGATTTCATTCACAGCGAATAATAAAGTGAATGCCATCATTTACTCAAAAAGCTTGCTTAGGGAACTAATACTCTACAGCTCTGCACGAAGTTGAAATAAAGCAAGTTTTGTAGACAAAGTTCCCACTGCGTTGACCCCTTCTAATTTACTAAACATGCAATGATCGAAAAAAGGTTTCTTTTCATTCTGTAACAAGAGAGTTAAGGCGCATGAATACAATCCCAACTTAAGCAAGTATAGAGTAGTTGTTAAACGGTTATTTTTCTTATAAAAAAAAGAAAAGAAAAGAAAAAGAAAAAGGAACGAGAAGACAACAAGGTTAAGTTTAAAGAAGACACAATAGCTTCTTTCTTATACATATGGCTTGGGAAAAGTTGTGCAATTCGGTATGTCATGCATCCCTTCTCGAACAAAATAAAAAGAACATCGAATTACAAAGAGAGGTTTTTGTAAATGAAAGAAGCTGTTGTTAAGAGCGTTGTTACGTCGTATCTCCATCTTAGTCACACAGACATTGAAAAGAACGATTGGCCAATTGAAATAGGAAATATAAGATAAAATTAGCAAAGAAAAAAAAATATTTCTATCAAAAAACAAATATCGTAATTTCTATAAAAAGTTTAAAAGTATCTTGTTGAGCTAATTGGCTGAAATAACAACAAAAAAGATAAACTTATATATTTGAAAATTATTAGTAACCAATTCAAATTCTACTGTGTCTTATAGGTATTAACACATTGCATTCAGAAAAGCAAACTGATGCACTGATTCAGTTAAGATAAGGACTTGTTCATTGCTCTGAAGTGTGTGCGCGCGTGCGTGCGTGTGTGTGCATGCGTAAATATAATATTTCTAAGCATAATTGCGATCCAAAACAGAGAAGACACACTGAATTTTTAAATTTCGTTTTTATTCCATCTTTGGAGGAATAATTTATGTACAAGAAGAGCGGACAAAACACGTCTGTTCACAGCGCGGTACTAGAGCAGAAGAAAGCAAAAAAAAAAAAAAAAAAAAAAACCACTTTAAAAAAGGCAGAAATTATTTTTTTCAGTATTTCTATGCTATGAGATTCTGATAGGGATTTCTTTACATGTGGTGATTGATTTTAGAGAAATATTGGGTCTTTTAAAAATAATTCTCTGAGACTAGGCAATTTTTTATTCCTACACTTGGAGCGTGTGAATGTGCTGATTTAAGTACTTTTAAAGCGATTCCGTTGAATTAATTAAATAAAAAAGGCGGAAGGTGTCAGGAAATACTGGAACAGTTTTAAATGAAGTTAATACAAACAAAATTGGGATAAAAATTAGCAAATTAATTAAATTCAAATTATACATAATTGTTTTAATTCATATTTTTCCGAATTATTTTCCACGGCTCCTTACCATTTTGTACATATTTTTAACAATTAAAAATAAATAAATAAAACAGCAAAATAATGTACCGTCTTGAATGGTGAGTGAGAGGCACCATTCGAGTTCAAAAGATTAATAACATGAAAAATAGCAATTTTCAGCTTCTAGAATTTCATTTTCAATAATTAAACCACAAAAATTGTGCGACAAACAACGATAATTTTGAGCTTTAAATCAGAAATTACAGTTATTTAAATTCATATTTCATATGGACCAATGTCAAGAGTTTAAACAATAGATCATTTAAAAAAAATATTTATTCTTTATAACATAGATACGCGGATTATTTGCTCCGATCTCTTTCGTCTGCTTTTCGTCTTCAAACGCCTAATTGTACGATCCCTCTTACGTCAGAGCAGCTCACTTAACACGTGGCACAAAGGCATCCCTTGTCAGCAACTCTTTTAAAACAAAGTGCTGGAGCACAAACAGAGAGACATTTTCCTTGAGACTTCCAACTTATCATTCGCTAAACATGCTTCTACAGTTGAAGAACACAGGTGACATTGTTCGCGGAAGAATGCAAAAAACATTTCGTAATCGAGATGCCCCGAAAATATCACGTAAGCAGCAAATCGGCGTGCAGCCAAATCTCTTCTAGGTGAACAAAAACCACCTGAAGAATGTTCTCTTACCTTGATTCGTAAGCTTTAAATTAAGCAAGCGTGTCAGTCATGGGTTTTTACCAACCCGTGCCTAAGCCATTTTTTCAACACGGAAATAGAAGGCATACTTAGTTTTCCACACCTCGAAGAATTGGCTATGTTAAGCAAATGGTAGATGCTACGCCAGCGAGAATCGGTTCAGAAAATGTTGCAGTCAGTTTCAAATTCAAGAAGCTTCACAAAAAGATGTTTCCAACTCTAAAATTATTATACAGATGACTAGATATTGATTTTAGTTGACGAGCAGACCAATGTTGTCAAATCAATTGTCTGAGACAACTCAGAATGAGTTTTAGTTAACCTACAGTATAGAAATGAAGCTATTTTTTAAAGCTTTAGTAGATGTCTTTACAAATGAGTGCATAAAAAGAAATTACTCAAAGTCATTAGGACTCTTTTCAATATTTTTTACTTATTCATTGAGTATTATATTTTTGTTAAAATTTATATTTATTTAAAAATCAAAAAATGTCTATAGAATTACTCTTTGGCCGACCTAATTAACTGATTTTTTAACTGACCTAACACTTCTAGAATAATTGTAAAATAACCAATAGGATAATTTTAAAGTTTTTGATATGTTCAGATAATTCCAAAGGAAGTTTTTTTCCCCTTTTAATTAGGTTCCACTTATATCACTTCTGAAAGTTTCGACTTTTAATACAATATACAGTAAAATCCTTTATCATATTCTTTTCAATAAAAACTTGCCTTGCAGCCTATGCAGTAACTCTAAAGTTGTTTCATTTCAAAGTTATAGGTAACCTTGTATTTTCAACAAGATTAATTTTGTTTCGCTAAATATTTTGAAGTAAAACCCTTTTTCATCATAATGCTTCAATAACACTTTCAAAATGGTTTCATATGCGCCTTCCGTCTACTGATAGCCCATGACAAAGATGAATGAATATTCAACCAGTGACACAGGTGTGTGTATGGTGGAGATGCCTGTATCAATTATATACACTCTCTTGAAAATCTAACATTACACTTAAAAAAATCAAGAAAAAAAAATTGTGCATTCAAATTGTAGATCATCACTGATGACACTTTGAATCTTAAATTAGGTATAATGTCAACAAAGAACCAGATAATATCTACAATAGTTTCGACAACGCATCCATTAACCACTAGCAACTGAAAAGATCCCTTTGCTTGTTTTAAAAAAAGCTTCTAAATTTTTCTTTAAAAAATGCTAGCTAAAAAGTTTCTAAATTTTTCCAGGAGATTTTAAGGACAGGTAAATTTGCTATCAAAGCGAGAGGAAGATATCAAATTTTGCAACTACGCTATTGCAAATTTTGCAACTCATAAATTATGTTTTTAGAACCAATCCTAAGCCGCCCGCCTGATGCAACTGTTATCTTGACAGACACACTTGGTAATTAGATCTTCTCCAAACAGGAAATTCACATAAAGGAGAAGGTTGTCAAACATTACAAGCATATAGCTCACAACGTTTATCTGAATATTGATTTACAATCGCAAAAATCCTCCCACAAATAGTAAACTACTATCCTCAAACTGCTACGCCTGTTTCTACAACCAGGAGATGCACCTCTAAGGTCTCTTAATGGTGAAGCCATAAAGTTATTAGAGAACAATTAGAAGGCGACTTATTGAGCCATGCAAAGTATAATCAATTAATTACAATCTATTTCTGATTGGGGCTGCTGTAACCCGATGATGTTGGTAACATTTTTAAAAAAGCAGCAAAATTCTTTTCGATTCAACCTTGAGAACACAGTGTAATCAGAAATAAATTAATCTAATCTAATAGTATATTATATTAGCAAATGTTTTTAAGTTAGGAAGAAATTAATCGTAACCAAGCTCCTAATATTTTAATTGTTTCACAGCGATATAATCAAATTTTTATCAATACAGCATTATTGGGAATTCTTTACTCTTGGTAAATGCCTTAACCTATGCTCATCTGTTCCTGTAAATATTTTCAGTTAAAGCCGGCAAATTTATGACAATGTTCTCGGCCAAACAATATGACTTTTTTTTTTTACCACTATTGCCTTGTTAATGGCCCATTTTCTGATTCATTATACAGCTATGGTGGTCCTTTAAAAGAACTTCTGTTTTAGACCATAGGATAGCGAACACAATTAAAATTTCGGATAATTTGGAATAGAATGACTTTCAGACAAACTTCAAAAGGAGCTTAGAAAAAGT
>JAPMOQ010048238.1:2759701-2776637 GCA_026543055.1 Argiope trifasciata
TTTCAAACCCGAACATCGCAGGTTCGATCCTTGGCGGAATTCAACCTTCATATTGGCACAATTCCGCCAACATTACGCCAAATTCTTAGACTTCAGTGTTGGTCATCTTGAACATGGTTGACTGTTCTGGTCATGTGATTCACAGACATATTGTCCCTCTTAATGTGTAAGCACGCATTCCATTAAAAACGCACATGCTATTTGATATTAAAACACTCCTGCGCCAGTAAAACTCAAATTTAAAATTGATATTTGAATATATATTTAACTAGGGAAATTACATAAAATATAAATATGAACACATGATAATAACACATTTTAAATCAACCATATACATTCATTTTTCTGTTATGCTTAAAAATAATCGAAAGTACATTCAAAATATTTCAAAAAAGAAATTACAATCACATTCCAGATTAATTGCAAATAACGATTCAACCAGGTCGTTTTTGATTTAAAATTAAACATATACATTCACGTTTCCGTCCTGCTTGTAAATAATCAAAAGTACATTCAAAATGTTTTCAATCCAAACAGCAATCATATTTAAAATGTATCGGAAATATATTCAATCTTTCCGTTGCAACGAGTAAACGTAAGTGAATCACGCGCCTAGAACAGTCAATCATGTTCAAGATGACCAACCTGGAGTCGAAAAATATAGACGCTTGTTTCAATTTGCGCATCTCAGTTTAAAGCCTTGCTGACAACTTATTGTATAAACAAATTCTGCAAACAAAAAAAATCTGTGTATCAAGACAAATATTCTACAGCACATGGAGAATAGTACTTCAGGAATGCTTCAATTGAAGCAATAGTAAACTTTACACAACTGCCATATAGCTGTCTTTTACACCGTATGAATTTTATGGATAAATAAATAATGCATTATTTCATAGACTTATAACATATTATTATTACCATATATCTAATAGAATGATTCATTATTTTCTTTTCCATAGCTGTTTTTTACACCATATGGATTTTATGGATAAGTAAATAACCTCAGTAATAATAATAAAATAATAATAAGTAACCTCCTATTTAGAGTTATAATAATAACATAATGATAAGTCCATACATAAAATATGTATGGAGCGTAAATTGCTTTATAAGCCACATTTTTGAACTTTCATCGAATTCCTAAAAATCAATCGAAAAATTTTATAGGTATAGGTCCTCAAAGAAATATCAAAATAGAAACAATTTATATTTTGTTATTCAGAACTCTTTTCTTTCCTTCCGATTCAAATGCTGGGAATTATTATTATTTTATTTTTTTTTTAAAACCTGAGAAGTATTACATAATTTTTTTTCAAATAAACCTTTTAATGCAATTAACAAATTAATAAAAAAGTTTAAAATAAAATATTCTATAAATAAAGAATCATGGTTCTAATGTTGATTTGGGTGCCCCTTCAATTGGCGACAAACTTCAACGATAAAGCATTGCTTCTGATTTCCAGAACGTTTTGTTTTCTGTTACTGTAGGATTAACGACCGAAAATCCCCTTTGCGCTGATCTTGGATTTAAAAAAGAAATCGCCAAAAAGTCGAGGGTCAATTAATTGTAAACTTTTACCGAAATCATTAATATTCTAATGGTATTTCGATAGATATGTGTAAAATATTCGAATAAGTTATTCCCATACTTATTCAAGAATATTTTACGAAAAGGTTTGATATAAATATACATTATCATTTTTGTATTTTCATAAATAATCAACAGAGATTTGTGAATTTCAACTAACCTATTTAAAAATAACGAACATTTTATATTTGCATATATTTGTAAATTCTCATAATACATTTGAGGATTATATTTAAGCAAAAACAGAATTTTAGTCAACAATTTGGCAGTTTTTTTTAATGGTAAATTTCAGTGTTATAAGCTACTGAATCGTTTCAGTAGGTAAAATCCTATTTTAGCCCACCTCTGGCGACTTTTTCAAAATCTTGCCAATTTTTCAAAACCTTGCCAAATCGAAAGTATTTGAATTAAAAGGTTAAGAAAAAAGAATTCTTACCTTTCGCCAAAAAATTCTTATTATGCGCCAAAGGTGGGCTAAAATAAGATAAGATAAGAAAATAAGATCAGTATTCTAAGGAGATCACTTTTCGACGATTCTGTCTTTTTAAAGGGGAAGATGCGGAAGGATTAGCATATTTCCGGAATTCTTCGACCTTGATTCTCCATACCAGATACTTTTTTTTATCATTTTTTTTGCATGGATCTGAGTATTGTGTCGTTTATTTTAATTCAGTCCACGAGTAATCCGAGTTTATTTTATTATTAAATGTAAACATCTTCTCCCCTTACCACTATTTTGACGAATTAAACCCATCTTAAACGCATGTGCAAAAGGGTAGAATCCATTGTCAAACAATACTTATTAATTAAAGGGCGAAGGAATGGCGATTCGTTGCGAAAACAAAAAATGCTTGTCCCAAAGTTAAAAGCGCGTTCATAGGGTTGCAATGCCAACTTTGTTTTGGTACTATATTTGGCGAGTTTTGGCTCTTTTGCCTTTAATTAATAAACATCCTGAATAAAAAATTGGAATTACTTTGATATACACCCCCAAATCGGAAATTTGGCGACTTTTTTTCTCGCCAAACAAAGTATTTGCTTTTGGCGTTTCTTTTTTCTCGCCAAGATAATACAATGAATACATAAAAAATGAATAAATAATACAATAAATACATAAAAAATACAAATAAATGTCATTTAATAACAGATTATACACAATTTAGAAAACCGGAAAGCTGAAAAAACATAAATTGGCAACACCAAAATAAGAAACAGCAACCCTAAATAGTCCGTAGGGAGTGCCAGATTTGGCGCGTGATTTTTGGGGGTGTATATCAAAGCTGTACCAAAAAATTAAAACAAACAAATATGAAAGATACACAAGCACAACATATCATGGAAATATTCAAAACTAGTAAACAGCAGAAACTACCAAAATGAAGGTATTTACTTATATCCAGTACTGCCACAGCACTTGTGAATAATTTGAATTCTATCTACCTGTTTCTTTTTGTCCTTATCGGTATGATAACTATTCATTAGAGTTAAAAATGCTTTCTCTGAGCCTTGTTGCACGGTAGAAGCAGCTGTTGCTGCTGAAATGCTCACAAAAACAAGTAACAATAAGGCAACAATTAACAGACCCAAAAAAGGAAATGCCAATTTCAAAGAGCGTTGCTTCGTTTCGCTATTTCCAAAATCCGAACATAGTTTCGCCCCAAGAAGGTGCAAAATAATTAGTGCTATTCCAGAAAAAAGGATCAAATCCGTTTTCGCTTTGTAGTTGATATCCTGATATAAATCTTTTTCTTGGTTAAAAATAAACGATAAAACGATTCCAACTATCATCGTGATGAAGGCTATCATAGCAAGGCTTAAATTCAAGAGAAGAAGCGTGACGCCAAGAGAGCGGCGACCATGTTCGGTTATGGAAATAACACAGACTGCCATTTTAATTACATTTTTATAATAAGGCGTAATAAATAAAACTAAAAAATTTGATCAGTAGTTGTTGCCAATAATTTCCTCCTAAACTTTTAATCTCATCGAATAATCAGCATGAGTATGTGCAACAAATAAATTACTAAAGTAAAGGTAAATTCACACGAGGCTAACTATTACGCGCAATCGTTGTCTCTCTGCCGATGCTTCTGTATTGTCCTGGTTTGAACAGTTGCGGCAACATCGTTGGGACAATGGCCAACGATTTTCCTAACGGGACAGCCATTGTCCCGTTGTGGTCACGTGATTTTCCAAAAGTAAGCGTGATCTTCTATTGCGCGCAATAGTTAGCCTCGTGTAAACCCACCTTAATACAAGATTTAAACTCGGACAGTAGGCAGCGTATATGTAGAAAAATGATGTTCGGTTCATGGCAATAATTAACAACAAGTCGCTGTATCGTTCCCCCCCCCCCTCTAATTGGCATGCGTTAGAATTTAGAGGAGTGTTTTTTTCCCGTTAAAAAATTGACCAATTATCAAAGATTGATTTATTTCCCATTTTCTATATTTTTTCAATTAGGGTAAATTACTTTTTTTTATAAATTTTACCAAGTTTCTTTGTGTAAATATCCATCAGTTTAAATACGATGCGCAATGGAAAAGGGGGAACAAATCACTATCACGAAAACGGTAATTTATAGCCAAGCATGAAATGCCTGAATCTATCTTAGGAAATTGTGGCAAACATAAATCAGTCCCTTTCTATTTATGCGCTACCTACTTGCCGTCTTATAACTGACCGAGTGTAAACCCTACTTCGAAACCAAAACACGAATGTGCATTGAGAAATGTAGAATAGCTATTTCGCAACGTGCTTAAGCTTAGATTATACTCCAGAACGGTTTTTTGATATAATATCATTTTGATAATGTATCATTTCAAATATTTTTCAGAAATCTATATAAATAAAAATGAATGTTTGTCTGTATGTCTCTAATGCCTTCCAAAACCGTTTATCCGATTGCGCTGAAACTTGGTCAGCTTATTTTTTACACCTTTGTGATGATTATACGGATAATACAACTATCTAATTTTTTTTAATCGAATCTCAACCATAGAGCTGGGATACTGATTTATATATCAGCTCTATGATCTCAACCACATCTATTTACCAAGGATCAATCTCCAAATAACTCGCCGAAGAGACAATATATTCTGTAGAAATACTAAATTTAAGTTAAAGATTAATGTTTTGTAGCTATAGTAAGTAAATGTCATGCAAGTCATTCTCAGATATAACAATTTTATTACATACTAGCCGCCTTTGGCGACCAGCTGGTTCACCATGAGTAATGCGTTCTAAAATTTTCAATTAAATCTTATATTCATTAGCCTTGAAGTAATTCCGGGCATTGATTGGCCTGAAATTAATATTTTCTTTAAGATGATGGACCGAAAGTTCTAAAAGAACACGTTTTCCTAATAATATTCTTTAATTTCATAAATCAATCAGTTTTAACTATCGGTTATGCTTCCAAAATATTAAAAATATTTTTTCGGTGATGTTGCCAAAGTTTTAAATATGTTTTTTAAAGAAAGGGAAAAAAATTATTGAATTAATGATGCATATATTACAAATAACTATAGAATATGCCATTAAGTCGGGTTTTCAATACATATCCTGTCTAAATTCGATCAGTTTACCGTAAATAAAGAAGATTTGTTGAATTAATTATTTAAATATTGCAAACGATCATAGAATCCTTTGCTTTGCATTTATTTTTTTAGAAAATATCACATTTTATATATTTTTTTATTTTATCCAGTCACGTGCTAAAAGTTGCATTTCTTTAGATTCATTTTGCGATGATAGTTATTTTTTTTTATTTGAACTTCCGTCATTGTTTTTTTTTATTTTATCCAGTCACGTGCTAAAAAAATATGGTTAAAATATTTCTTTAAAAATTCGTTAAAAATAGAAGCTTAAGTTATACATTAAAACACCGATGTCATTAGAAAGCTAATTTTTTAATCTTTAAATTGATGTAAAAATCATTTTTGTGTGACTAAGCCAAACGTCGAGGGTTCGATCCTGGCAAATTCAAACCGCCGCAAAGATCATCATGGTCAAGGAAGTAAACAATTGTTTTCAAAGAAATAGCCTTCTCAACATAAATATTTGCAAATAGCTTTTGTGTATAACAATGTTCATGATTTCCTCAATAATATGCCTTTAAACTTCAAATTGTAGTAGATATTATGCCGGGTTTACACTAGGCCAATTATAAGACGGCCAGTAGGCACCGTATGCGTAGGAAAGGGTTGGTTTATGTTTACTTCATAAGATAAATTCAGGCATCTCATGCTTGGCTATAAATTGCTGTTTGGGCTTCTCTGAATTTATTTTATTTACTGTGCATTATATTAAAATAACTGATATTTACACAAAATAACATGGTAAAATGTAAATAACATGGCTCTAAATTAGGAAAACTATAAAAAACAAATGGCAAATAAAATGAAAACAAACACAACCTCGCATTAGAAAGAACAAAAATGTTAGAATTAATCTACGATAAGTAATCAATTTTTTCATGTCAAAAAAAAAAAAAAAATTCGCCAAATTTTACAAACGCATGCGCAAGAAGAAAAAAAAATCAGTACAGGAGAAAAGTGGTTGTCCCGTCAGGACAATTATTTGTCATAAAACAAACAACATTTTTCTAAAGCTTTTTTACGCTTGTTACTGTCTTACCATCTGGAGAAAAACCCTAGTAACCCTAAAAGTAGGGGCCAGTCGGCTTGAAAACAGGATGTTCTATTAAATTTTGGGGGATGAAGGAAAGAGCAGTATTTCTTTTGGCGTCAAAAGAACCGATTAGAAGTATCATTATAATTAGAAGGATTGCCGGTTATATATTTAGTTAGTAATAGATGCCAGCTAAATAATTTTGAGTAATGTTTTAATTTATTAAAATTCTTTGGAAACATCTGTTCTTCAATAACTTTTGAGTATTACGTTGTAAGTAATATATCTGTAAGAAGTGTTATGGTGGATTGGGCAACCAGTTTTGGGGTATGTGAGTTATTCCAAAGATTCCGATAAATATTTCGTTATTTCTTAAAAGAATATGAAAGGAATAAATATCTTTAATTTTGCCTATTTATTGATTTATTTGTATTTTTAATTTTTTGCTGAATTTCGTGTTTTTACTATTTATTTATATCAAATAGTAACAGATTTATTTATGCATTAAACAATTCCAAATTATTATTTTTTTCTTCTGATTCTAAGTTTATTATTTGAAATTATCGTTTTCAACTTATTCAAAACTAATAAATTCTAGTTTAAAACGGAAGGGGGGGGGGGAGAGGATTTAGTCTAAAAACGCAAGCTGTCCACTCTTAAAAACAGATGAATCTTCAAGAAAATATCAAACTATTTTGTTATTATCCAATGCTTTTTATTTAATCGACGGCAGTCTCAGGTCCTAAAAAATCAATGTAAAAGCAATTGAAGAAATATCGCTGAAGGCTTTCTTATGCAAGACATTATTTAAAAACTTAAATAACAAGGAATTTCTAAGTTTATCAACTATTTAATGTTATTTAACTGTCATATAAATATATCTATATAAAGATAAGCGGAATTAAACTTCTCACCTAATTAGCCAAATGTTGTGGTCTGTTATTATAGATTTCTTGGTGGTCAACAACTGCCGGTTCTGATCTGACATATGTCAAATCTTTTGGGGATAAATAACAACAACAGATATTTCACGAACAGTTCCAGCTTCAAATGAAAATTTTATAGTAAGGTTCACATCAGAGATAATTAGAGTGTCATAGGCACTTAATGTGTTCTACCAAAACTTATTACTTCAGACCCCAGATTGCTATATAAAAAAAGGTTTCTTTATACGCATTTTACCTATTCTTAAAGATTTGCCGATGAATACGGAAACATTCGGTTTATATGCACCAAATTCTATAGTTTTAGATCAAACGGTATATTTCGTAGTGTGCCAAGGCAAAACACATTTATAAAAAGAAATAAATATTTGACAAAATATGACTTCACGTTTGAAAGAAAATTGGGTAAGTGAATCTTATATAAAAATCAGTGTACGTAAATTCAATCTTAAATTTTTTTAAAAAAATGGTTGTTAAATAAGAAGTAACAAAGTTTTATTTAATTTGAGATGCAGATAAAGCAAAATATGAATTAATAAAAGGTTAATTATCTGCATTCAGACTTACTGCATAAATATTCTCCTTTCACTTAATATAATTTAGAAAAAGGAAAGATCGTAGACAGTTATCATTTGATAAACAAAAAAATGACATTCACTCAACACAACAGTGATCGCCGGCTATTAGCACCTCCATTAGAAATGTTTTCTCCATCATTACTCGTATAATAATTTGCGCACGTATCTGTAAATGGGATTTTTTTCAGCCCCTATCAATGAGAACAATGAACTCAGATTGATACAGGTGTCTCCTGAGTATGATGGAAAATGTGTATTATTTTGGGCTCTAATATTGTTCAAATAGGAGTCAATAATGTAATTCGAAAAGAATTATTTCAATTAATAAAAATGGTGCTCAAAACTTTTAACATTTTAAAATTTACAGCAAAAAAATGTTTGCAAATGCTTCATCGAATGTTAAGCAGCTTGTTCACGAGCTATACCACAATTTCTGAAAGATATAAATACAGCACAGTCTAAATGTTACAAATTCGTAACTCAGGTAAAATGTCATTACAAACATTAATAATAAATTATTTATTACATTTAGAAAACTGAAACATATTTTACATTTAAAGAGATAACTATGTAAAAACGGTAGAATTCTGAGCACTTTTATTAGGTGAAACACCATCTGAAATTCTTCAATTTAGAACGTTCTATTTTTTCTACAATAAACTATAAATGGGAATATTCGTTCTCAAAAACTTGATGGCTGATATTTTCAAAAGTCAAAGATCCTCTAACGATTCAAAGTTGGAAAGAAAGTGTCCTGTTTTAAAACTAATATTACTTAATTTAATTACATTAATATTTAAAAAGTGCCAGTTAACTGAAACAGGGGTTCTTCAGTAGAATCAGTTTCAAGCCTAAAATGGTAACTAAGATTAATCAATTATATAATAATAACAATTATTTTAGTAAATTATGATATATTTCGAAGGGATGTTTCCTGTGTTCTAAATGATAAATAGTCTTTAATAGTACTAATTTACTAAATTAACCTTCACTAAATGCAAAAAAAGGAGAGAGAAAAAAAGGAACTATTATTTTCAGCAATTGTTCTTTTCATGGAAATATTGTTTTGTTTCATTGAAATTCAAATATTCTTTTGTAGGTTGCTCTCTAGTGACAGCAAATGGATTATCGTCTTTGGTACAGTTGCGTCATCTCCAAGAGCTGGAGTTGACTAACTGCAAAGGTGCTACAAAGGAACTGATTCAATATTTGCATCAAAACCTGCCTCACTGTCTCATCATTGAGTAATGCAAATGGTTTAATGAAAGGTACAGATGGGAGAGAACTTTTGGAATATATTATTAGTTATTAAAGTAATATTGCAGAGTAAAAAGCTCAAAATTTTGAGTAAAAATTAGCAAAACATTAATGAATATTTAGAATTTTTGTTCCTTTTAGTTAAATGTGTAAATATAAATTTTTAATCATTGCACTCATTCATGTGCAAAATATTACTTTATTATATTTCAGATACAATCAATGTGATTTTGTTAATTCAATTAGTTTCATTTTTGTTAAACACAAATGTGTAAAAAACTGTATATTCAAATAATATATATGTATATTACAATCTGATATATATAGATATAAAATGTTTAGAGTTTCATCAGAATATCTGATAAACAAATTGTATGATTGAAAACTAGTAATCAAAGAATGATTATAATGTAAACCCAAACTGATTTTAATGATTGATTACGTTTAAATAACAAAAATAAATTACAAATAAATTATAAAATATCATTATTGTATTTCCTACCTATATCACAGATATTAAAAACCAATCATAACTGCAACAGATTGTAAGCAATGTAATTCAGTTCAGATAAAATACATTATGCTCATATATATAATAGAAAGATATGCTATTAATCACTAAAGGTGATTAATAGCACATCTCAAAGTCCTATGAATTTTTTAAAAAAGGTTATGAAATACACTGAGACACCCCCAAGTTATATATTTCCTTGAGCCAAGTAGTTTATATATTACTTTTCAAGTTATTCTAAATTTTATTTTATTTGGAGAAAAAAAAATTTCGAAATAAATTGTAGCTTTTGAAAATTTGATTTCAGATTCCTAAACTACAGTAATATTCAATTATTGATAATTCACTAACTGAAAATACAATCAGTCTGATATTTTTTAAAAAATAATTTAATCTGAAAATTTTTAATCATAAAAAGTATATGTGCTTTAGAATGAATTTTGTTTCAATTACAAATTTAAAAAAAAAACAACTTTAATTCAAAATCTGCAATGGTTAATATTTTACAGAAGATACTGGATGGATATCAAAAGAGAATATGGATATGGGGGAAAAATTCCAAAATGTAAATATATGTGAAAAAAGTTTAAAAATAATTATTATGTATACTCTATGAGTCGAAATAAGTCAAAGTGTGACGTACAGTAAATTGCCTAACAAACAAACCTCTGGAAATTTAGAAACTTTCCAAATTAGATTAATATTTCTACTTGCTAAATTTTATCTTTAGAATCATATAAATATATATATTTAGAATTTAAAATGTTTATATAGACTATATATTAATAACTTTGATAATAGTATATATGTTTAAGATTATATAAAAATATTAGATTATTAATTTAGTTAGTGCTTGAGAAAAGAAATTCATACTGATGCTTATAGAATGACATCTTTTCATATTGATAATTGAGAGCAATAGATAAAGAAACCAACATATACGTAAACTGTGGAAGAACTACTGAATAGATGATTATTAAAAGTCATATGTTTCACATTAGTCACAATAATTTAATGTCTTCCAATCTACGAATAGTAAGATGGTAATAATAGAAAGAGAAGAAAATACATCCTATATATAGTGACTATGATGTAGTGGTGAATTTTATTAATCTCTTATAATAATTTTTAATGATTATTAAAAATGAATTTTGAAAAGTAATAAAAGATACAAGTGAATGAAATAATTATTTTAAATTTTTGAGTTAAATGAAGGATGAAAAATTCCTTAATTACGATTAAAAATTACAAAACATACATGATTAATTTACTCTGTTTTTTTAAATTTTAATATTGATTTCTTAAGTATATGATTAATTTTAGATAATTTTTTTTACTAATATTTAAAAACAATTTTAAATGGGAAGTTTTGAATTTAAAACTAAGCATTTTATCGAAAGTATTACTGAAAATTTTAAAGCAGTATATCTGTATTAAAATAAAATATGAGCAAGTAGTTATAACAAATAAAATTGAATTAAATTTTAGCTTTTTAATTATTCTTTATTATCTTTTTAATATGAAAGCATGCTATTTAATTTTTTACAGTAATTTGGTTGATACAGCATGTAAATCAGATCAAAACAGAAAAATATAGCACATTATTTTTAATGCTAAACCATAAAAGATCTTTAAAAAAATCCTACCGTGTAAGAAGCATTCTGAACTCAACAACTGATTAATACATAATAATAAGAAATAACAAATTTTGAAATTCCTTTTTTTAATTCTAATTAATTAATCTTAAAATTTTGTATGGAACATAAGTTCATAACTTAAAAATAAAACTAATAACAATTATCATTTAAGAGTATTTATTATTAATATTTCAGATATTTTAAAGCCCAAAATATTTATCTCAGGAATGTATAAGTCAATTTGCATATTTTAAAAAAGTAGAAATTATTTTACACTGAGCTGTTGCTGTAGATTTTAATTGTAATACACTTTCTTCTCTTTTTTCCCCCAGTATAATTACACAACATAATTGTAAAAGTATACATAAATTGTAAAGTTTCATAATTATTTTAAATTCAAACATGGAAATAAAGAGAAAATATTCCATTAAATGTAGCTAAATGTTTATAAAAAGTTAATATAATCTAGGAAATTTCTTTAAAAATTTAGAGCATATAACGATATTAAAAATACAAATCTCTGAGACCAATCACTTTGTTAATTTATGATATATATTGATATAAATTAACTACACATTTCAGTTAAAGATATTGTTTGATGATTAATTTGATGAGAGTGATTATTTTATAAAAGATTTTCTTCACTATATACACACAACTACAAGACCCTTGATAAAATAAAAACTGTGATTTTTTTACATAAAATTTTATGTAATTCCCTCTGTAAATTGTTTCAAAAGTAGATATAGAACTTACTGTTACTTTTTAAATAACCTATTGTTAAATATGATCCGTGCAGTCTATTTTGATGCAGTAAGTCCTTTGTGATATAGAAAAACTGTTAAAATGAGTTTAACATTTTAACCTGGACCACAAACCTGCAAGGGTTTTAGAAACGTAACAACTCAAAACAGAACCACATGCCGATAATTTCAGAAAAAGTAAACCCCATACAGAGCTTTGGCCTGTATAAAATATAGATAAGAATGTTGAAAAATATAGAATCAAAAATTGGTTTTATCAATTTCCCCTCTTTCTTCTGAGGTTTTTAATTATAATTTATAAAATTTAGATTCCCGGTTGTATATATAAAAAAGAACAAGTAGGTTTATTTTAAAACATAAAACTATCATGTAAAAAATTTAAAATACACAGCAGCATTATGAAGAGGAAAAAGCAAGAAAAAAACTCAAACCTGTAAATAATTTACTTTACATAACATTTTCTCAATATGCAGCAATTGTCAGTTACTTTAAGTATCTTATGAAATATTAAAAAAAAATAGTGTTTTCTAAACAGTTTACATTCTTAAAAAGAACTTAACATTTTTTAAATTAAAATGTTTAACATTTAATTAGCACTAGAAATTTCACTTATGGTAGGAAGTAACATTTAGTGACAAAAGTAAAAAAGGGCAAAGTAGTCAGGAAAACACTATTATACTTGTAAAACATTGAATACTTCATGAACTGATTGCTACATTGTGAGTTGTAACTAGAAAATTGACTGTATATAACACTTAGAATATATAAAAGTGTTTACTGATGTTTATATTTACATAGCACAATGTCACATAGTCAAAGTTTTGTATAAACAGCCTCAGTGTAAATCTAAAACCCTTTGCAGGTACCCTCTGTAAAAATAGAGAGCAATGTATATAATAATGTAAAAGTTAATAATAAAAGCTGCTTCTGTTTGTATCCTTTTACTGCTCTGAGAACCTGCATTGGTCTCTGCAGAGCACAGAGCACATTACAGGTGTGATATTCTGATGCAATATTCTATAAATGTTACTAATGGCACAAAACTGGAAATATGTAATATTTAAATAAATGTAAATACAGATTTGAAATGTTCTTTTTATTTAATAATATGTTTTTACATACATATGCTTATTTTTTCAAACCATTTCCCCCTTTTTTTTTAAATTATCTATTGATCATAAAATCACAAATATCCTTACAACTGAAATTTTACTAAAAAATCATAAAGTGATTTTCCCAACCTTCAAATAACATCTGTACAAAATGCACATTAGCACAATTTACTCCCAAGAGCATAAAGTATGGAATAAGATTGTGTTGCGGTCTCCATCGACAGAAAATATAGTTACTGTCAACTCACTACAGAAGAGGTTACTGAACGAGAACAAAATTATTTGTCCAGCAATTAGAAGAAAATGAGATTGAATTATTGTGAGGAGAAGCATAAAATTCTAATAATTCAGATATATAAACAGTTGTACCATTTATAACCAAAAATGATCATAGGGAGTAGTTTCCCGAATTTCAATAACATTGATAACTACAGGTGTTACCCCCCCCCCCTAGTATAAAATGGTATACTTCAAGAAAGATAATGAAATTATAATTGCTTATATTTTTATTTTCAAAATATGGACACGAGAATTCGTGTTTTAAATTATAGTAAAGACTAAACCCAAATTTTAGCACAAACTGAATTGAAACCAAAATTTAGCACATTACAATTTTAATAACAAGACTATATTCCAAAGTTTATTTATTCAAATGATTGTGCTTTTGAGTTACCAAGTTAACATACAAAAGAAAACCCAGACTAAAAACAGTTCAATCTTTTGATGGATTTGACAGATGATATAGATGTAAACTTTAGATGTTAAAACTGGATACAAAATTCATAAATATAATTTCCCTGTAATATTTTTATATGCATGTCAAAACCAAAAATGTCAACCATTTGACAGGAATGATTCAAAAATTTAAAGAACAATCAACATTTTATGTGCTAAATCAATATTGTATATTTTTCTTTATTTAACTCTTTTTATTTTTCATTTATCATGTTCATAAATAATTGGACAATCAGACAAACTTTATATTTCATTCAAAATTTAACAGAAATCAGCAAAATTACTATAAAGGGCATATATCAAATTTCACCTGATTAGTTTTAAATGTTTCTGAGTTATTTATGATGCTCACAGATATGATGACAGGCCTAATTCCCAAAATATGTTTTTTGGATTAAAGTAGACCTGAAATATATTATTCATCAAATAAGAAGTTCGAATATTTTTAATACAATTATAATATTATCTATTCTTCACACACAAGAAAACAAAGAGTGAAGCTATTCTAAAAATTTATTATCCATAAAAAAAAAACTGAAAGTTTTAAATGATTAATTGTTAAATACTCTAATGATTGTGTGACCAGAACCTTATTATTTAATAGTGAAGAAGGCAATTTTGTAGTGGTTCAATAAATCTGATTACAGTGTTTCTCATATTTTTCACTCAGTCAAATAATCATTGCATATCTCACATGAGAAAATAAGAAAAAAATGTTATTCCTATTCTGAAATATAGCTAATGAACAAAGTTACACTATGCTTAGTAAATTAATTATATTAGCACAAAGTATAATCTCTGATATTAAAACCTATATAAAAGCACCAAATTCCAAATACATAATATTCTATTCCTTTAAAAATATACTAGTGCCATCTCTGAGCCAAAAAACTCGTCCTAATCTGGTTACATTTATAGATAAATATGCTGACTATATCTAACAAATATTCAATAAAAATCAAAATCAGAGGGACAGATTTAATCAATATAAATTTAAGGAAACATTTGTTTTTCCCCTCTTAAAAGAAAGTTAAATTTATGAATCTACAGAAAAAATTATTCTACTGAGAGAACAGACCTTATTTAGTTTTAAAAATACCAGCTGTAATTTAAGAAAGAACTCAGAGAAAAATAAAACATTCTAGAAATAAAAGTCATAAATTAACCAAATGAAAATAATAACAAAGACCTCAATATGTATAAATTTCCACAAGTCGTTATTAATTTGTTCCAGATTATTTATCAAAAAGAACAAAAGAGGTACAAATAATAACTGAACATGAATAAAATCTCAACTATAAATAAAACACAATATTTCATTTTTCAAATTAGTAAGAATGATTTGAAAATACCAAAGGGAATACATGCGATATTCACTAAATATAGATAGAATGAATATTGAAGATGAATCAGCAAATACATATTTATATATTTTTAAAAAATGGAGCCATTAACCATAAAATTATACCAGGCCCCTAATAAAAGAAAAAGAAACAATAAAATAAAACAGATGAAAAAGACCCAATCTTTGCATTAGACCTGCATAAAACATTACTCATTGTTTAGAATGGAAAAATTCAACATTTTCACTCTCTCCCTCGCACACACACATTTATTTTCAATGTTATTCACAAGAATGACTACTACATAAGGAAGAATATTAGAATATATACATACAAAAAAAAATACAGCATTACCTAACCTTTGTTAATCTGTGATTTCAAACAGAAAATGGTGTTTAAAGTGAAAAAGAAAATATATTATTATATTTATAAATATTATTAATTACAAAACTATTTTTAATTAAAATTGTTTAAAGTATATAAACAATTTTGTCAAAAAATTTGGATTATTTATTCCCATTAATTACAAGCAACCATTAACGACTAATTTATTTAATAAGATTAATGATTGCTAAAAATTTGAATTAAATATTTCCTGTATCTTGATTTTAATATCTACTCCAGTAAGATAGTTTTAAAACTTCAAATCATGGTTGATATGAAACTAATATTGTGTTCTCATCCTTATGTTCTGTTTATTGTGCTATGCATTTCCTTAATTTCCTATCTATATCTTTATACAACAAATTATAACATATGAAAAAGCAATTGCACTTGAATCTAATTTTAAAAGTTTTATCACAATTTGAACCAGAACTAATCCTTAATTTCAAGGGCAACAAAACTTTAAAAAATTATAAAAGTTTACCTTATATTTTATCCTATTCAACATGAAAAATATGTCAAATCTTCATATACTGATCATCAACTATAAGAGGGGAAACAGGATGATATAGTATCAAAACCAATAAGAAGCGTACAGCTATATATTTTTACTGCGGCAATGAAATATATAGCTGTAAAATATGCTTAAAATATTTTAAGAAACAAATAAGAAATAAAATAAAAAATTAGATTTAAAAAATTAGTAGTGTTGAAAAGACAATTAAAAAAATCAATATGGTGTTCCCCCCCTTATAATATGTTTTTGAATTTCTTACAAAAAAAATAATGAAATCTCAATTTTAATTATTTTTAAAAATTAAAAATCGCTCAAATTACATAATGTTATTCTCTAAAATATATTTGTGCCAAATTTGGTATTCTAGATAAAATGACCTGATTTGTACAGTGCCAATGCATGCACATTTATCTTTATTATGGCAAAGCATACAGAATGATAAATCTGAGGTCAGATATAATTGCAACTCTAAAACAGAGTTTATTTTTCTACAAAAAAAAATTTGTTAAAAGAAATTTTACCAACTGTAAAATTGCAGCAATTCTTAAGGCTTATGTAACTACTCATTAAAAAAGTTCACATAATGTGAGACTAAGAAAATTTGAATATATTGAGTTTGCTGATTTAAATTTTAAAAATGTTATGATTCCTTTGGACTGGATTCATTCCAGTGGGATTATGAAACACAATTACAAACACAAAAAGATTTCGCATAAAATATTAAATACATTCAAGATACATAAACCTGAGTATGCATACATATGAGTATATAAGCACAGAATTAGAATTTTTCTGATAGAGAACTCATAGTTTCATGTGTTAAAAAAAACAAAAAGAAAAGAAAAAGAAGAAGTAAATGATTTCAGGAAAAACAGAAATTTGGGAATGTGAAAATTAAAGGAAAAATTATATTATATTTACTAATTCCTTT
>JAPMOQ010048248.1:0-12665 GCA_026543055.1 Argiope trifasciata
TCCATACTACAGTTCATCCATACTTCCTATGCCAGAAAGTAAAAAAAAAAGTCTGCCAGGAACTCTTCAAAATGAAAGGAAGCTAAATAAAATATGTTTGCAAATCCCGTTATATACCATTACACATGGGTGATTGTTACACGGTTTAAATAAGAAATTAAATGCAATTTAAAGAAATAGTAAAAATTAAATACAATTTATTTATATCTCTGCATCCAATTGCGAATTAATAATTGTTCGCGTGAGATAAAAACTGAGTAAAATTTGCTGTCAATGTTATTGTAAAAAGTCCAGCTTACAAAAATGGTCTTAAACGGCATTATATTTGTTGTAGCAAACTTATCCATTGGATTATAAGTTTTTTTTTGTCAGAATCATTCGTATCAGAGGGTTCACGCATGTTCATAAAAATATGGACTCTCTTTATTCCGGTACAACGTAGATATTTTCAAATTTTGGTATCACTTCAAGTGATATTCTTGAAATTTGAAGATTACTTTTACAAGGGGCAGTAATTTAAGATGGCTGTTCTTAGAGATTTTTGTACTGTTAAACTGTGATCAAATGCCAATGAAATGTCACTCTGGTGTTGGGTAGATGTTTGCAAATTGGTGAGGGGGCATTTCAAGCGATACTTTTCAAATTTGTAGGTTACTTTTTGGAGCAACTTTCCATTTTATAGAGACAAGAAGGCTGAGTTTTTTATCCTTTAAACTGTAATAAAATGCCAATCAAAACATTAAACAAGCATAATATCTTTTCAAAGGTAATAGCTTGTTTCACCCTCTAAAGACAAATAACGCTTACCAGATCTCTATAGAGAGTGAATATCGAATCAAAAATTGTTCTAGAATCAGAATTCAATTCCAAGATTAGGAGGTCGCTGGAATTTTCGAATGATTCTAAAAAAATTAAGTAGACGAATGAGTGAACAAGAATTAAAATCAATAAATATTTTCATAAAACGCTTATACGCAATTCATTTACTTACTCTTACACGTTTTATTTTTTTAATTGTAGTTAATTTTTATCACTTTAAAAGTAATTTCAGCACAAAGTTTTATGATAAGAAAAATTCAATTAATTGAATTGGTGAATCTACATTCACCAATTCAATTAATTGAATGCATTGATCTGGAAATAACTAAGTTCCTCCTCTGAATCACTAGGGAGAAAGCTGAAATGAAAGCTGTTATTATGCCCATTTCCATAAAAAGGGCCTCAATAATTCAAAATCTTCGCAATCGCGGCCATTTAATAAATGAAATGCGAGAAAACGAAGCTTTTATTCAGTCAAGCTCGAATATTTCTTTGTCCGCCGCTTTCCGAAGTATTACAGCAGCTTATTTAGTTGACATTTCATTTTATTAAAAGCAGCTCATCCATTAGTAAATTATTTTAATAACTTTTCACTCTAACTACAATTGAGCTATTTTTAACATTGAATCTTAATCGCATAGAAGCTTTTGTTAAAAAAAGTCTATTGTAAAGGAAGTCACATATCGGGGCAGACCCAACAAGAGTATTTCGTATTTATGTTGATCACCTTCACTAAAGATGGGATCGATGGAGCAACAGCAAGCTTTATTGTATGTCAGCTTAGCTAACCGTCATTTACGTAAATGGGCCAACAGGTTGAGTGATGCGTTTAATCCCGTGCTAGTACCCCTGCGCATAAATATAGTAGCCATTAAAGCTAATGGATTCAAGGCATGCTCTATGCTTTATTCTACTTAATGAAGATCTTTTGATTATGATTTCTAGACTTTAATGCCCTTAATTTACCCTAATTGACTTCTTGTTTTTTATGGCTCTTGTAATGAAATGGCCTGTTAATGAAAGACAGATTTTTTCTGAATTCATTAACAGTCAAGGAAATATAGAAAAGGCAAATGCGAGGTAGAATATTTACTTGATAATTGGAAGACTGAAAGTGCCTTTAAGGAAGAGAAGTTCGCCGTTCTGAGATGAAAATACGGACTTCCTTTGAGGAGAACTTGTTTGGGGAAAAACATGCTGTAGGCATACTTTAACCATAGTTCTGGGACTATTCAAAATTAGAAAAAGGTGTCAATATTGGAAATAAACATTAACACTTTTTGAAAACTGGTATTTAAGGGCGTACATTTAAGCAAATTCTTATAAAACTTCAAATTGGCTACACCTAAAACTATTATTCTCATCCTAACAATACTTATACCAAAATGAACTGCATAGTTTTCTCTGGGGAATGAACTACAATTGCATGGTTCTGATGATAAATAAAAAATTTGCAACCAGTCAAAGATTTTTCATGAGATTTTTAGTGAAATTATCACAGTATTATTCAAACAATAGGCTGCCAATTAAAAAATATTCAATCGATCAAAATTCCTTTTGTTCATTCTCTAGAAAATTGTATAAAGACATCAAATTAAATAGTTATATGGTAATATTTTGATTTGAAGTGAGTAAAAATCAGTTTTGAAATAAATACATTTAAAGTATACAGTAACTTGTTTTAAAAATAAATTAAGGGTGTACATACATAAAATCTCTACATTTATAGTTTATAACTTCTTGCTGCAAATTTCCTAATTTTGATTTTCCTAATTCTGACAATTTTTTTATTTGGTAGTGAATGCTGCATAAATTCATTTATTCTGTCTTTGCTAATCTCATCAAATGTTCTAACTTCATTTGCACAAGGATACATTCCAACAACCTTAAGGATATTTAATAATCCTATACAACTTCCGTTATAATGTATTACAGACATAAATACCCCTCATCTGAGAATTCAGAGCTCAATAAAGACATGTTTAGGTACAAATTTCCACAAAATACTAATAAAACTCTGTTTGAATTTTGTGTTTTTCTGTGCCAAGCATTTGCCATATTTAAAATTTAATTTGTTTTTATCACGTTTTAGGGCCTTTAAATCGGTAGTGCCGGTTATTTAAATGTCCTTTTCCGGTTTACCGATCATTACAAAAATATTAATATCTTGACGTGGAGACAAAAGTCAACCTGTTTTGGATAGCTCAAAGCCTGGTCTATCCAATAAAATAGATTTTGAAAAATGTCATGTTTTACGAAAATCGACCTTTTCAACTTGCTCGGATACCTTAAGTAGAAACAAACTCCCTAGCTCTTCTTATAGGTTTGAAAATAAAACTAATCGATGAATATTTTCACAAAGGTTTCAAATTATTTTAGGCTAATCAATGATGTCTTGAGGAATCGTTGGGTTTTGGTTGGAGCTCACTTCAATTCAGTCCCGTTTTTAAAGCCACTCTAAGGCTATTTAGGAACGAATTTTGTCATTTTGAACTGCTACGAGAGGACGAGGATGATAACTGTGTGTTGATATGAAGATCTCACTTGAAGTGGAAGCCGCTGTGGCCTGGTGGTAAGGTGTCGTCGGACCCGGAGAGTTTCAGGTTCGAGACTCGATTCCATCGAAGAACCGTCTCTTGCACATTAAATCTGACAGGCCAAACGTCCTGCCATTGTATGGTGTGGAGAAAGGGTTGCCAGTTCAGGTGTCGTCCTCGTCATCTGACCATGGCTCAAAATGACAAGATCCATTCCAAAATAGCCCTCGTGACGCCTTACAACGGCACGTTAATATCACTAAACTCGCTTGAAGTGATGATTGGAATGGATTAAAATGATTTCAAATACTGATATCATGCTCAGTTGAAAGTATAAAGAGTGAAACGTTTTTTTTTTTAAATTTCAAATGTTAGTGAGTCAAAAATAATTCTCTGAATATAGGTAATAATATCTGGGGAGTACGTTCAAATCTACATATCGACTACTACTCTCGTGTCATAAATCTACTACTTTCTGAAGCATGTTATGATATGCTGATTCATTTTATGACGTTTAGAGAGGCAATAGATATTTTGAGTACTATGGTTGTTTTGCTTACATTTGCTTCCGTAATAAAGAAATACTACTTTAATAATAATAATACTTTACTTTATTCTGGGCTGACGTATATGTACTGGATTCACAGATAATAAAACAAAAAACGAATTTTTACTTTAATCTAAGCGAAACGGAAAACCAACGTCGTAGCGGAATGTTCCACTATTATCGTCCACTCACTCTGTCGCAGTTCTTCCTTCTTTCACCACATGGAAAAGTAGTTACAATGATTTTTTCGAACATTTCCCCAGATGTAAAAGTAGTTACAATGATTCTTTCGAACATTTCCCCAGATGGAAAAGTAGTTACAATGATTCTTTCAAACATTTCCCCAGATGGAAAAGTAGTTACGATGATTCTTTCGAACATTTCCCCAGCATTAAACATAATGAATTACCCCATTTATTTCAGAATGCTTTTTAATCAAGTTTTTACATTTTTTTCTTTTCCTTTTTGAATTGGAAACTTGAGTTGCGAAGAATAAAGAATTCATATCTTTGGGGGAAATCCCATGTGAGGACGCTTTTAAGGCTTATTTATGGATCTTTAAACAAAAGTGAGCTAATTCTGTAAAAATTGTGTTGCAGGATATCTTTTTTCAACCAAGATATGTTGTAAAAAAAAGAAACGATTTCATGTTGAGAAAAAAAATGATATCTTATAAACTCACCTCTGCTTTGACCCTTAAGAGAACAAGGAAGTAAAATAAAGAGATTAATTTTGACTCATTTTCAAGGAAAAAATGATTTTTTCTATTTCATAAAAGCAAACTTCTCAACTTTCAATAATTGCTTTTTATGACAGGGTCGTTGAGAAATACGACAAAAAATCTAGTTATTATTATTATTTGAAATTTCGCTATGGAAATTGTTAAATAAATTAGAAAAAAAAAATGTAGCAGGAAAATGCTAATAACTGCTTGTGAAATTCAACGATTTAACAGATAATGGATTAACTACAAGGGATTTCAGTGGAAATTATGTAAATAAAACGAAAAACTCATGTTGCAGAAAAAAAACATAAAGCTTATACAAAAATAAAAACAACATATAATATATCGGAGCATAAAAGTAAAATTGAAATGACGCTTAGAAGGGAAAAAAGGTTCTGAAGATTTCTTAAATCATTTTAAGAGAAATTGACTTTGATTTGTGAAGCATGCTTCTCTGTTTCAGTAAACTACAATATCTCGGCTTAAAAATAAAATAAAAAAGTCACAATGCAAGTCTATCGAAAATGTACCATGCATGGGAACCTAGAGTACATTTCATCCTATCTTTTTCCATCCATCCATCAGAAAAAAAAGTCTTTCAAAATACTTTTCGTTTTTTTGGAATGTGTATAGTATTAACTTTATCCATATCAAAAAAATGCAGAACATCTCGCTTTGATAGCGTGTTTCGTTACTATTACTAACCAATGAAATAAGATTAATAACTTCGAAGCCCTTAGAAATTTCTTGATATATATTCTAATTTCTGGATATTCAGAAATTTATGGATCTATTTATCAAGATCAACAATATACTATCATTGGTTGATTGATATCAACTGTTACTAATAAATGTAAATATTCCTTCAGAAATTGCACTTTGCACTCAATGGCATTCTTAGTATATAGTCTAGTCTAGCGATCAACTAGCTGTTATTTGCTTGAACTGTTGTAAGAGGAACCATTACCATTAGGATCACAGAAGAGGAAATGATATTTATTTTTTCAGTTGGTACCATAGTGAACATTCACTCCCAGAGCGGTGCAAACGACCAATGTTGTCAATCTAGCAAGATTGACAACAGGTAGACGATGTTCAAATGTCTTCACTTTCTCCTGATCGATCTATTTTCTTCTTTTGGATCTACGGGAGTTTATTTTATCTTATTTAAAGAGAAAAATATCCTGGAAAGTAAGATTGAAATATATTGAAGTGGCGGAATAAGATTGACTTTCATTCGTTTCTAACTTTTTCCATTTAAGGCATTTTAAGTCTGTCGAAAGAAAATTTTAATTGGTATGCATTTAATTCTTTAATAATTTATTGAAGAATACTTTCTGGTTTTATATCTCTACTAATATTATAAATGTGAAAGTTTGGATGGATGGAGGTTTGTAACTCAATCACGCCAGAAGAGCTCAACAGAACTGGAACAGAAAGGTAGATTCGAGTCAGGAAGAGAACATAGGCTACTTTTGATTCCGGTTCATTGAAGGATTATTTTTTATTCATTAAAAGCTAATTTTTAGGCCAAAAAGATGAGGCCAAATCCCGCCAAAGATAAATAAAGCTCCTGTTTTCTTTTCCCTAACAGAAATGAGGTTAGCTTAAGAGAATTTCGACCGATTATTTCAAACGATTCAATTCATTTTCTTTGTGTTTGATGTATTTCAAATCAAATGTTGTTAATGAATCGATCTTTTGGATTCATTCTGAAGTACTTTTAAATTAAAAGAAAACAGAATAAAGTAAATAAAAAAATTTCTAATCTGAGAAACTATTACTCTATCAGAGTCGCGGGTAATAGCTTATACATATAAGATACTACTTTAACGTACAGATTAAGATTTAGAAATTGAACTTTAGTTTTTAAAATTTACATTTATCTTTTAAACTCCACGTAACTTCGAAATATTTTTACAGTATTTCAGCGCCTCAAATGCAAATTTATTTAACATTCTAATTATTTGAAGTATTCTAATAGGGACATTTTTGATATTTTAATTTATGTACAAATAAATTTAAAAAAGCGCGTCCAGGTTATATATAATTATTAAATTAATTGTTTATTGATTGAAAAACGAATTTAAGTATTTTTTGGCAGGCCAGTTTTTAATAATATTTTAGCTCATCTTTCTGGCCTTTACATTTAATGGTCAGCAAAAATAAATTTAAGGAAAAAAAGATTTCCTTTCAGAGCAACGCCGAGTGTATTCATCGGTGGCCAGTGCGCTGTCAGACGAAGAGAACATCTTCTGACAATCGATGGAAAAAAATAGAATCCCGATTTCATCTTTGTGGCTTTTTCTTTTAATGGTCAGTAAATGTGAGAAGCAGCCAAAAAGAAAAGAAAAAAATGAAAGCGATTCACGGCATCATTTGGCTTTCGTTCAACCAAACAGCGTAGCTCTTTTATTTTCAAATGCAGAATGCACCGAAATGACGCCATGAAAGTAAGAATTGTGGATAGAATGTATAAATTTTTAACTATATTTTAATATTGTTATTTGTTATTAATAATTCGCATCATTTTTTATATTTTGGTATAGCTAATTTCTCTTCTTTTTCTACCGTCTGAAATTTTATATAAGTATATATAATGCTTTTTAGAGAACAGAAGTTCTGAACTATTTTAAAGACGGGAATATCAAAAAAATAGCCAATCAGCCTTTTGATAGCGCATTTTCTGTAGGTAAAAATTTTCAACAGATCAAATGGCTTAGTTTTTATGTACTAATGTACTAGCTAGAACTCGGTGCTGCCGCTGAAAGAAATAATATTAAGTGCAATCCATCAATCATTTGGCAATGTTTTGTCGGATGAATGGTATGACAGTATATAAAATACGAACAAGCAAGTATTCATTTTTATCTATTAGATTTGTATCTTCTTTTCGAATGGTAAAACTTGGTGTTCTTTCCGAATGATAGAGAAAGAAACTGTTTATTGTATCTTCAGAATTCTCAAGTTTCATTTTAAAAAATGGGATTCAAGTTTTTTTTTAAATGGATTAAACATAGAAAACATATTCATACCATAATATCGTTAATATAGTTGAACGGATAATTTTTGAAAATGAAGATGGTGCAAAATTATTTCTACAACAATATTTATGGTGGTTATCGCGAAAAATGCTAATATTTAATTAAAATATAAAACCTCCAGGGTTTATCTCCCCAAAACATTCTCGCATAATCTGTCATATAGTTGTTACCTCTGAGAATGGCTAGCATGACATTTGCTTTTTATAGCTACAAAATATTAGCCTTTAACTAGGATTTAACATTTCTAAAGAATCTATTGTCCCCTCGGCGAGTTATTTGAAAATGAATCCTTGGTAAAAAGATGCGGTTGAGAATCAACTTAAATTTTTTTTGATAATTGTACTATCTTTATATCCATCCCGTAGGTGTAAACAATAAGCTGACCAAGTTTCATTCCAGTCGGATGAACGGCTTAGGAAGGCATTAGAGAAGTACAGACAAATATTCATTTTTATTGATTTAGATTTATTTATATAACAATAAAAGGGCTATCGGAAATTAATTGCTAATTCGTACAAAAAGAACGCATTAAAAATTCGTGGAAAAAATACATTAAACTCCAATACGCCGTACAGATAAAATTAATGTAAAGGACAATATGAGCCACAGTACTATGAAAATTAGCAGAAACGAAGATTTGAGCTCCAGCTTTTCATTTATGATTTCAGAATTTTCTTTGTTACCAAGTAACAGAAAAATTCAATGTTTGTTCGTCACATAAGTATTAAAAAGAGGTGCCGGAAATTACTGAATAGGTAAGTAGCAAAAGAGGCAGAGTAATATTTCGCGATGAGAAACTATATTTCTCGCTGAATATTGTTATGATGTAAAAATGATGTCCTGCATTCAATACGTGGGACGCTGTAGTCTGGTTGGTAGAGCGTCCGTTTCGTAACCGAAAGGTAATGAGTTCTGTCCTCGTCTCGGTCGGTCAAAGAATGGCAGTTGGGGCACGTGAAATAAGTTGTGACTGCAAAGTCTTCCAAGTTCCCATAACAAATGAATAACTCTGGGGGTACTGAATTAGGGATGAGTCGGTCTTTGAGTTCGATCTCAATTCCAATTGGATCGAATGGATGAATGAGTTCGACCATCCCCTGAAAAGGGTGGTGTCGTGTGTGTTCGAGCAAAGTCGACCTATCATCTGAACGGTGCTTGTTGACAACGAGAGGCGCCTTCATTCGAAACAGCAGCGCTCATTCGGGTTTGGTATGATCCATTGGCATTAGACCCACCACCAGTATTAAAAAGGTGCTGGTAATTACTGAAAAGGTAAGTAGCAAAAGCGGCCGAATAATAGTTTGCGATGAGAAACCATTTCTCTCTAAATATTGTTATGATGTAAAAAATGCTGCCTTGCATTCAACAAGTTTTGAGGACACAACTGAGAATTTGCAAACTGTTCACCTCTTTCAAACGAAAGCTCTGTTGCAATAGTTTGAGATACAGTTCAACAATGTAAATTTCATTTAGAAATGCGGAAATTAATCGAAGCGCTCATGTAGGGTAATTTCGGAACCTTGCTTCGAAAATGATGACAGAAAGAGAAAAATGTTTGCGTGAATGCAGTCCCCTCATCGTGACTACAATGACAAGAGGGATGACAAGAAGAATACTTATATTATTATAGAAAATATTATTTTTTTTTGAAAAATTTGCAGGATATTGAAAAGATGTGAAACAATGCTCTCGAATTATTCATGCACTGTAAAGCAGTTTCTTGAATGATTTCGTGACAAATTTAGCATGACGATGTCATGCCCTTAACGGTCAGTAACTTCCAGGTTTCTAAGGAATTTATTAATTTATACAGAGGAAAAATCATTTCATTCGAAATCGTTACATTTAATCATTTTGCTGTTGACATTTTCCCCTGTATATTGCAGTTTATGAAAAAAAAATTCCTAATGCGCTAAGAGCAACCGCAAATGAGGTAGTTGAAATTTTGTTTTAACCTGCGCTTGCTAATTTATTATTCCAAGAAATGAGCCATCGATTAAATGATTATTGTAATTGAATTTTAATTCCACCCCCTGCTAGTTAATCTGAAAATAAATTGATTTCATGATTCTATAATATTTAAAATAATTGATTATAAATTCAATAATGAAAAGTAGGAAACAACTAAAACAAAAAAAAAATATTGTTTTTAGTTCGTTAATAAAAGTGTTTTTTTGCGGGTTAGCTAGTTTTTTGAAGTTTCTTTCAAACTAAGCTAGTTTCAAACTTACAGTCCATTTTCTTTTGTAATGATCCGATCATTATGGAAATCATTTCTACGAAGCCACTGTCACTTGACAAATATCTACATGTCCCAATTAACGTTTAACAATAGATTGTTAAACGTTGCGTTCGTTTCCCTTCCGCAAGGTGTATATGACGTGTGTCATGTGAACATGAATAGGCCTTTCATATATCCTCCATATTGGGGCTCACTGTAGAATTGACTTTTCGAGCTATTGGGATGATAGTTATATTTTACCTCCTTCATTGTGTTTGAGATGAATTGAAGCGAAAACTTGGTCACTGAGGATTTTTTTTTTAGTGTCTCGAAAATTTTGATTTTGTATTTATTTGGAAATTTTGAGTTTCTAACTTGCAAGGATTCTCAAACAACACATTAAAACGATTTTCACAACAATGGGTAACTGCACATTCATTGCTCTACCATTCTCAAAACAAGAAAAGATATGAAAAAAAGTACCCCTTTTCAGGCAAACCGCGAGTCCAATAAATGTAGAATCTCAAAAACATAATCCAAACATCTGGTTTGTATTATTTTATCGATTCTACCTGCCTACATCTTCAGTTATATTGTAATGGAGGACGTGATTTCCACGATGGATTTTCTTCCTCTATCTCTTGGCATTCCTAGTCAAACAGTTCTATATGTTTTCAGGTAGTCTAATGCAAGACTGTTCTGTGTTTGCATGGCAATTGTTTTTTTTTTTTATTCTTTTGATATCTTCTTTTCCATGAAGAAGGAATATTTCCAAGAATTTTACAACCGATTTTTTATTTTCTGCGATGTTTTCTTCTTTTTGTTTTCTTTTCCCGATAAGGCAATGTTTCGTATACTTTAAGCTCCTTTTAGAACTACTTTTTTTTCTGCAAAATATCTACTTATAAATTAAGATACATTGCTTATTTATTCGCTTTTTTCTCTATTTTTTCTATTTTTTTCTCTTATTTTACAATGAATTTGAAGCTCATTTCCCGATGAGCCAAAGAATTTAAAGTATCCGATTAAGTTAAAATTGCTGCGTAACTACCACATTGGCGAGTTTTTTTTTTATTGTTATTTCTTGTAATTCAGACTTTTCTCTTTCAAAAAAAGTTTTTTTTTTCTAGGAAAAAGAAGGTCTAACCTATCATCTAGGGAAATTTTAAGAAAAAAATATTTTTAAGCTAAAATTTGACTTCAATTTTAATTTTCATAAAAAATCTCCAGCGTTAACATGATACTTCAAAAACTGAAAGAGGTATTTGCATAAAAATTTTAGCGTGTGTTTCAAATAGTATGGGTAATGAAATGAAACAAAAGTTTTATTGTGTGTCAAATACTTTTTGATTTATGCGAGTTTTTAGAAAAATTGAGCTGTGAATTATTGAAAAAAAATGCATATATACGTATATTTTTACTCACAATTTTTTTGCATCTAAATATTTTTCTAAGATTTTGGTTCATTTCCGTTGTCATTATATTCTGTAATATGCGTGCAAAGAAAAACAGGATTGTTACATTACCATTTTGTGTAGATTGTTAACCGTTTTCGCTAAATTTGATAAAAATTTACAACACATTTTCCTATTTCTCAAAATATATTATATTTTCAAATAATTTTTTTTGTATTTATAGTATTTATAATTGATAATACATCTAAAAAACTATAAATAGTTTCGAAAAAATCCAATTTTTCAAAAATGTTCCTTCGAACTCAGTCAAACAAATGAAACATGAACAAAGAACTGGATGGTCATGCAGGATTATTTCTTTTTCTTCTCTGTTTGGATTTTCAGTATCAAATCTGAAATAGATTTTAAATTAATCGAAGTTTCCATTACTGTCATATGGTACCATGATCAGTTGTAATAGGGTTTGCGTGGCTCATCGGGAAGTCAGTTTAAAATCGCTTTCAAAATGACACTCTCATTCAGAAGATTAAAAAGCATAAAATTATTATCCCGTATTTACCCAAAACCTTATGGTGAATTCAGGAATTCCCAATCACAAATTAACATTGATTAGCCATATTATTACCCCAATTGATTAACATACTGTCTACCTTCATGGAGAGAATGGTCTTAATTAATGCTGCATCAATATTTAATATTTACAAATCGGTTGATCACTATGAGGCAATCCTAGTAAATCGTTCAAATAAACGAATTAATCATTGCTAGATAAATTGTGCTCTGTCCAAATATAAAAAAAAACTAATTTTCACTAATGTTTTAAAATTTAGATTCTGGATTTTTCTCTCTCCCTCTCTATGTATATATATATATATATATATATATATATATATATATATATATATGAGAGAGAGAGAGAGAGATAGGGGGGGTCATGATGGCAAAGCAATAATAAGTCCAAATGATACTTAAGAATTTAATGGATGACAATGAAATTAGATTAATGATGATGACTAATTTACAGGATGGAATGGATGACAAAGTTCGTCTATTGACATACAAGCTCGTCTTTTAACAATACGTTGTAATTTCGTCTTCCGTCTTTACACATATGTCTACAGTTGTTTTTGAACGTCGTAATCATGCCTCATCCAGACATGAACTGTACTTTGCTCACGTTTTTTCCACCAGAGGGCAGCTTAGTGGCTGGAAGTGAGGTCACAGGCGACGCTCAATGGCGGGTAATGATATACCTGGCACCACACACACACACACACACACACACACACACACACACACACACACACACACACACACACACACACACACACACACACACACACACACACAACACACAC